>OY744521.1:156990860-157033360 GCA_963556195.1 Sepiola atlantica | reverse complement strand
AAATGTATTTCCCCATCATTCTCTCACATAAGCTTCTTTATTTTTTTTCAAATCTTTGTTCAATTTCAGTTTTTACTATGATGAAAACTATGCTTTCATTGTGTGTTAAATGTTATATTTTGTATTGATTCGCTACGTTATCGAATCATGTCACTGTCCAAAGTAAATTGGATATGTCTAAACGCAACGTTTATTCCACATGATTAAATATTTCTGGTCAGAAAGTGTAAGGTATATGTGAACTGATAATATTTGCTTGTGTTTGCCTGTATATCTATGAGTATGTCGTATGCGTTCTTGGTTATATATAAAAAATAAAAGTGTTATATGTCCGGAGACAGGTTAACAAAATAATTTCACATTTTTAATAAGATACCAGGGACAAAATTAGTAACAAGGTAAATTAGTAGAAGCACTTATCGCCATTTTAGTGTTATCTTCCAAATGTAAGAAATTTTGATTATTACCCCGATGTTTAACTAGTGTTACCCCATTTCCTTCTGTCTCTACGATTCTCACTGCCTCTGTCACTATCTATCTATTTATCTAGCTATCTATCTATCGATCTATCTATATATCTATGTATGCATGTATTTATCTATCTATCTATCTATCTATCTATCTATCTTTCTATTCTCATCTCTCTCTCTCTCTCTCTGCATATATATATATATGTATGTATACAGAGAGAGAGAGAGAGAGAGAGAGAGAGAGACAGACAGACAGACAGACAGACAGACAGACAGAAGGACAGAAGAAAGAGAGAGGGATAGATATTCGTCCGAGGTCTATATAAATACAGTAATTTTGTAAATAACAATTACATTTTGAACAAAGACAACAACACGGTAAGGAGAACAGTTTTAAAACAAAATAGGTTAGCAAAAGCTAGTTCTGATATCCGGAACGTCTTGGTTCTTATATTTTTAACGGGGTGGTGGTCAGAACTGCTGGGAAGCGATGAGATATAATACTGTTTTGCTTTTTAATATCCGAACAAGTTGTACATGGTATATAACTGATTATCACCACAATAATATTAAGTTTAGCGTAAATTATTGGAAGCTAACTAATACAGTGATTACAAGAGATGCATTGACTTACTAGCAAATGAATTTTCTAATGAAGTACTTGCGACTAAATGTTTTTGTTGTTTGTTTTACGGTGTAAACACTTCAAAGACTATATATATAATGACAACTATAAGTGCGATACGGTTCTCCCACTTCTAATATCTTGGTTGTTTGGCTCAGTGGTAGAGCTTCGGACGTCAGTTGATGGGGTCCCAGTTGCGAATCTCTCTTGATCTAGGCAGTTGATTATTCGCAGCCGACAAAACGTGTGGGTGTCGATAATTATATTTTACAAAATGTATACGCTGCTATATGAGCACCTTACATCATTCATACCTAGCATTTAGGTAAATCCTTTTCAGTAAAGATAGTTCAATACTTTCATTTATCTATCTCGAAAATTAAATTATATAAATATAAATAAATAAAATTATATATATATATATATACATATATATATATGTATATATATATATATATATATATATATATATATAAATATTACCTAGACAAAAATATATTTAAAAAGTCTATGTATATATTTACATGAATATATATATGTATATTTTAATTGGATTTATAGATTTTTTTTTATTTGCAATGAGTAAAGTGTGTTTACGAAAGAGAATTTATAGACCCAGCAGTTAAAAAGTTTAAATTTTGATTGAAATAATAATAATAATAATAATAATAATAATAATAATAATAATAATAATAATAATAATAATAATAATAATATTAAAGATATTAAAGATATAAAATACAGAGAGGCATTTTTCAAGGAGACTCTCTATCACCACTACTGTTTATAATAGCCATGATTCCACTCAACTACATACTCAGAAAGTGTGATGCCGGATACAGGTTTACGGATACAGAACAAATAATAAACCACCTGATGTACATGGATGACCTTAAACTGTTTGCAAAAAACAAAAAAGAACTGGAAAAGCTGATAAACACAACAAGGATATTCAGCCAGGATATCCAAATGGAGTTTGGAATAAAAAAATGTGCACTGCTAGAGATCAAAAGAGGAAAACTGGAAACGACAGAAGGTATAGAACTCCCCAACCAAGAGGAGATGAGGGCGCTAGGAGAACAAGATAGTTACAAATACCTGGGAGTTCTGGAAGCAGACACAATCAAATATACAGAAATGAAAGAGAATATTGGAAAAGAATATCTACGAAGAACAAGGAAACTCTTAGAAACTAAACTATATAGCAGAAACCTAGTAAAAGGGATACACACATGGGCTGTATCACTAATAAGATACTCTGGGCCATTCATAGGCTGGACCAAAGAAGAACTCAGGCACCTTGACCAAAGAACTAGAAAACTAATGACTATGCACAATGCACTGCACCCAAAAGACGACACGGACAGACTCTACGTGAAAAGAAATGAAGGGGGTAGAGGACTGGTAAGTATAGAAGACTGTGTGGAAGACACCAAAAAAGAGCTGGAGAAATATGTAACCCAGAACACGGAAAGACTGATCACCACAGCAAGAGACACCAGCCCAACAAACAACCCCGGAAGCACTGAACCCAAAAACAAAAAGACAAGAAAGGAAAAGTGGGAAGAAAAACAACTACATGGACGCTTTATAAGACTCACAAGCGATGAAGCCAATGAAAACAGCTGGGCATGGCTAAGAAAAGGAAACCTGACAGAGAAACGGAATCTCTGCTGACGGCCACACAGAACAATGCGATTAGGACAAACTTTATTAAAGCGAAGATAGATAAAACCCAGGAAAACAGCAAATGCAGATTGTGTGGACAAAGAGACGAAACGATAAATCATATAATAAGTGAATGCAGCAAGCTAGCACAAAGGGAATACAAGAACAGACATGACAGCATGGGGAAAGAAGTACACCGGGAAATGTGCAAACAACTGAATTTCGAATATGCAAGAAAACGGTACAAACACAAACCAGAAACTGTACTAGAAAACGAAAAACACAAAATCATATGGGATATGAATGTACAAACAGACAAACCCATAACAGCAAGGAGACCGGATATGATAATAATCAACAAGAAAGAAAAATCCTGCAAAATCGTGGACTTTGCCGTTCCAGCAGACCACAGAGTGAAGATCAAAGAGACGGAAAAGAGAAGCAAATATACTGAACTTGCCAGAGAATTGAAAGGAATATGGAACATGAAGAAAGTCAGTATAACACCAATAATCATAGGAGCACTAGGAACAGTCCCCAAAAACATGGAGAAAAGACTAGGAGAAATAGGAATCAAAGGGATAACTGAGACCATACAAAGGACAGTAATGATCAAAACAGCTACAATCCTGAAAAATGTCCTCGAATGCGGAAACCAACCCACATAAGCAAGGAATGGAGAACAAACACATGGAAGCACAAAACAACAGAACCGGGGAAAATACAACCGCACGAGAGAGGCGCAAGCATAGGCTGACGCCACGAAAATTATGGACAGAGGGTCGAGGAGGGAAAGCACAAAACCAGCCATCCACTGGAAGAGCGCGGACAGCTCTGGGACCTTGGGAAGGCTTGTTGCCACTCGGGCCCCAGAGGGGACCAATGGCCCTTATCAGCGGGAAATCCTTGGTAGCTGGCTGTTGCGATTACCGCAAGGTCATCAACGGTGATGAACGAAAAGAGGTGGAGCATACTGGAGGCCTGAGGAGACTTGTTGTCACTCGGACTCCAGGGAATACCACAGGTTGTCGGCAGTGGGAGACCACTGACGATGACCAGTGTGATAACTCCTAGTTAGTAATAATAATAATAACAATAATAATAATAATAATAATAATAATAATAATATAGCATTTTACTAATCTCAAACAATGCTAGTATTTTTCACCCTGTACTTCAAGGCCTTTTCTTCTTTTTTTGGTTTCTTTTAATTTTTTATCTTCTTTTAAGTGTTATATCTATCCTTTTTAATATTTATTTTTATTCAAATTTATCCTAGTCCTTTTTATCCCTCACTCAGGTTTCCAACTATCTCTTAGCGATGAATCTATAAATATCTCGTGGCTCTTAATAGGCTGCAAATCTTCGATGCCCCCCCCCCCCCGGTTTTGTTAAAAGCCCCTTCGACCGTTCCTTTAGACCCGACATGAATCCGTTTGAGAAAGTCACTACTAAAGCGGCCACCCCAATAAACCGAACTTACACGAAAGATGTTACAGCTTCCCCTTCAAAGCTAAGTCCTTTTCATGTTTCGCCATTTTAATTGTATTTAGCATTTTACTAATCTCAAACAATGCTAGTATTTTTCACCCTGTACTTCAAGGCCTTTTCTTCTTTTTTTGGTTTGTTTTAATTTTTTATCTTCTTTTAAGTGTTATTTCTATCCATTTTAATATTTATTTTTATTCAATTTTATCCTAGTCCTTTTTATCCCTCACTCAGGTTTCCAACTATCTCTTAGCGATGAATCTATAAATATCTCGTGGCTCTTAATAGGCTGCAAATCTTCGATGCCCCCCCCCGGTTTTGTTAAAAGCCCCTTCGACCGTTCCTTTAGACCCGACATGAATCCGTTTGAGAAAGTCACTACTAAAGCGGCCACCCCAATAAACCGAACTTACACGAAAGATGTTACAGCTTCCCCTTCAAAGCTAAGTCCTTTTCATGTTTCGCCATTTTAAATGTATTTAGCATTTTACTAATCTCAAACAATGCTAGTATTTTTCACCCTGTACTCCAAGGCCTTTTCTTCTTTTTTTGGTTTGTTTTAATTTCTTTTCTTTTAAGTGTTATTTCTATCCATTTTAATATTTATTTTTATTCAATTTTATCCTAGTCCTTTTTATCCCTCACTCAGGTTTCCAACTATCTCTTAGCGATGAATCTATAAATATCTCGTGGCTCTTAATAGGCTGCAAATCTTCGATGCCCCCCCCCCCGGTTTTGTTAAAAGCCCCTTCGACCGTTCCTTTAGACCCGACATGAATCCGTTTGAGAAAGTCACTACTAAAGCGGCCACCCCAATAAACCGAACTTACACGAAAAATGTTACAGCTTCCCCTTCAAAGCTAAGTCTTTTTCATGTTTCGCCATTTTAATTGTATTTAGCATTTTACTAATCTCAAACAATGCTAGTATTTTTCACCCTGTACTTCAAGGCCTTTTCTTCTTTTTTTGGTTTGTTTTAATTTTTTATCTTCTTTTAAGTGTTATTTCTATCCATTTTAATATTTATTTTTATTCAATTTTATCCTAGTCCTTTTTATCCCTCACTCAGGTTTCCAACTATCTCTTAGCGATGAATCTATAAATATCTCGTGGCTCTTAATAGGCTGCAAATCTTCGATGCCCCCCCCCCCGGTTTTGTTAAAAGCCCCTTCGACCGTTCCTTTAGACCCGACATGAATCCGTTTGAGAAAGTCACTACTAAAGCGGCCACCCCAATAAACCGAACTTACACGAAAGATGTTACAGCTTCCCCTTCAAAGCTAAGTCTTTTTCATGTTTCGCCATTTTAAATGTATTTAGCATTTTACTAATCTCAAACAATGCTAGTATTTTTCACCCTGTATTCCAAGGCCTTTTCTTCTTTTTTTGGTTTGTTTTAATTTCTTTTCTTTTAAGTGTTATATCTATCCTTTTTAATATTTATTGTTATTCAATTTTATCCTAGTCCTTTTTATCCCTCACTCAGGTTTCCAACTATCTCTTAGCGATGAATCTATAAATATCTCGTGGCTCTTAATAGGCTGCAAATCTTCGATGCCCCCACCCCGGTTTTGTTAAAAGCCCCTTCGACCGTTCCTTTAGACCCGACATGAATCCGTTTGAGAAAGTCACTACTAAAGCGGCCACCCCAATAAACCGAACTTACACGAAAGATGTTACAGCTTCCCCTTCAAAGCTAAGTCCTTTTCATGTTTCGCCATTTTAAATGTATTTAGCATTTTACTAATCTCAAACAATGCTAGTATTTTTCACCCTGTACTCCAAGGCCTTTTCTTCTTTTTTTGGTTTGTTTTTATTTCTTTTCTTTTAAGTGTTATTTCTATCCATTTTAATATTTATTTTTATTCAATTTTATCCTAGTCCTTTTTATCCCTCACTCAGTTTTCCAACTATCTCTTAGCGATGAATCTATAAATATCTCGTGGCTCTTAATAGGCTGCAAATCTTCGATGCCCCCCCCTGGTTTTGTTAAAAGCCCCTTCGACCGTTCCTTTAGACCCGACATGAATCCGTTTGAGAAATTCACTACTAAAGCGGCCACCCCAATAAACCGAACCTACACGAAAGATGTTACAGCTTCCCCTTCAAAGCTAAGTCCTTTTCATATTTCGCCATTTTAAATGTATTTAGCATTTTACTCATCTCAAACAATGCTAGTATTTTTCACCCTGTACTCCAAGGCCTTTTCTTCTTTTTTTGGTTTGTTTTAATTTCTTTTCTTTTCAGTGTTATTTCTATCCTTTTTAATATTTATTTTTATTCAATTTTATCCTAGTCCTTTTTATCCCTCACTCAGGTTTCCAACTATCTCTTAGCGATGAATCTATAAATATCTCGTGGCTCTTAATAGGCTGCAAATCTTCGATGCCCCCCCCCGTTTTGTTAAAAGCTTTCCTCGACAGCTCCGATGGTAATAATAATAATAATAATAAAGAGATTTGTTGGTCAAACCTCTGGATAAAAACCGGCCCCTATTTAACATAATGTAGTCTTAATTAACGAAGAATCCGCAGAAGCGGAAATCGAACCCCCCATCTCCTCTCACTACACTCGAGAATACATCGGTAATCTACAAGCAGAAAAATGGAGGGGAACCTATTGTCTCCCTGCATCTGCTACCATGGAGTAGCCAAGAAAACTTATAACTATGTCCTTGTATAACATATATATATATATATATATATATATATATATATATGTATATATATATAATTTTTTTTTTGTTTTTTTTTTTGTGGTAGTGCACAATATCACTCATTAAAATGAATGGGAAATCACTATCCCTGTGACAAGACCCCAGGCAAAATAAGCCTGGGCCTGGTGTGGCCACACACACCAAAAATATGAATCATGCACAATAAAAACAATACAAGCCGTGGGACTCAGGAGAAAGACCTGAGTGTCATGATGGGCAGGTGCTCCCTCGTTAGCCAACATGGGGGACCCGGTCCGCATCCTGCGAATGTTGGCCCTTCTCATTTCAGAAACAAGACAACGGACAAGAACCAGGTAAGTAACCTCTCTGATTCCAGGTATGACAAGGACACAGACCAGAGACAAGAAAACCAGAGCGAAAACAGCAAACTTGAAAGATATAGAAAGAAATGGACCATGAAAGAGAACAGACTGGTGATGGAGTGCTACTATAAAAGCCGCTACCCTATAGAAAGAGGCTACCGAAAACGAATGATACATCTCTGGGACATTGCTAGTGACTACCATACAACGGAACAAAGGATAGCAGATCAAGCAAGACAGATCCTCAAGCGAGGATGGTTCTCGGAGATGGAACTGACGGAAATCAGACAGAAGGCTAATGGCGAAACGGAGCAAGAAACACCACCAAAGGAGAGACAACAGGAAGAGAACGGGCAAAACATACACACTGAAACTGAAGAGATTGAAGACTACGGAATCACAGAACCAGGGGAGATAGAAGACTGCGGAACCACAGAACCTGCTGAGATAGAACTCAACGAAAAAGAAGCAAGTGAAGTGGAGAACATAAGACGATACATGTTAGAAAACAAAACAAAACTCCCATCTCTCAGGAATGAAGTAGCGAAGAAGTTACAAGCAGAAACAGAAAGAGTAAACAGACTCCTCACACACATCCCAACAGAAACTATTACAGACCTAAACAACCTGATATATGCAGGGGCAAAATCGGTAAGTATGAAACTAAGAAACGAAGAGAATGGACAAAAGAGAGGACCGACAAAACCTGGATGGGAAATCAGACTGGAAACCCAGATCACCAAACTTCGGAAAGAAGCTAAAACCGTCAACAGAAGGAAGGAGGACATGAAACGATTAAGAAGCAAAAATCAGAAACGCAAGGAAAAACTAAATGAGAAACATGAAGAAATAAAACAAAGGATAGCAGCAATAGAAGGAAGACTGCGACGATACAGGTACAAATCAGAACAGAGCAAACAGAACAGGACCTTTGAAAACAATGAAAGCCAGTTTTACAAAAACGTAAATGGAGAAAAAACAACGACAGAGCAACCGAACCCAACAGAAACAAAACAATTCTGGAGCAAGATATGGGAAGGACCAAAAAAGCACAACAAGAATGCCCAATGGTTGAAAAACATGAAAGATGAACTGCAAGAAATCGAAGAAGGAACCGAAACAGAAATCAACAAAGAAACGATCAAGAAAACCCTAAGAAAAATGGCAAACTGGAGAGCACCAGGCCACGATGGAATACATGCATACTGGTTTTAAAAATTCACGACCCTGCATGAAAGAATAACGCAGAAACTGAGCGGATGTATCCGCAAAACAGACATACCAGAATGGATGACGGAAGGAAGAACAACACTAATACAAAAAGACCCCAAAAAGGGAACGACCCCCAGCAACTACAGACCGATAACATGTCTACCAATAATGTGGAAAATTCTCACAGCACAACTGAGAGAACAAATCTACCAATCCCTGGACAAACGTGGACTGCTCCCCGAGGAACAAAAAGGATGCCGGAAAGTACAAAGAGGGGCACATGATCTACTATACATTGATCAAAAGACCCTGAAGGAGACGAAGAGCAGACAAAAAACATAACCATGGCATGGATTGACTATAAGAAAGCCTACGACAGAATCCCCCAAACATGGATAAT
Organism: Sepiola atlantica; assembly: GCA_963556195.1. NCBI lineage: Eukaryota > Metazoa > Mollusca > Cephalopoda > Sepiida > Sepiolidae > Sepiola > Sepiola atlantica. Next base: position 157,024,458 of record OY744521.1, on the reverse strand, counting down.
TGAATGCTTAAAAATATACAAGATACCAGACAGGATTATTAATCTCATCCAGAAAGCAATGGAAACATGGAGACTAAAACTGACAGCCGGAGGACAATACCTGTCTGAGATAAAAATACAGAGAGGCATTTTTCAAGGAGACTCTCTATCACCACTACTGTTTATAATAGCCATGATGCCACTCAACTACATACTCAGAAAGTGTGATGCCGGATACAGGTTTACGGATACAGAACAAAAAATAAACCACCTGATGTACATGGATGACCTTAAACTGTTTGCAAAAAACAAAAAAGAACTGGAAAAGCTGATAAACACAACCAGGATATTCAGCCAGGATATCCAAATGGAGTTTGGAATAGAAAAATGTGCACTACTAGAGATCAAAAGAGGAAAACTGGAAACGACAGAAGGTATAGAACTCCCCAACCAAGAGGAGATGAGGGCGCTAGGAGAACAAGACAGTTACAAATACCTGGGAGTTCTGGAAGCAGACACAATTAAATATACAGAAATGAAAGAGAAGATTGGAAAAGAATACCTACGAAGAACAAGGAAACTCTTAGAAACTAAACTATATAGCAGAAACCTAGTAAAAGGGATAAACACATGGGCTGTATCACTAATAAGATACTCTGGACCATTCATAGGCTGGACCAAAGAAGAACTCAGGCACCTTGACCAAAGAACTAGAAAACTAATGACTATGCACAATGCACTGCACCCAAAAGACGACACGGACAGACTCTACGTGAAAAGAAATGAAGGAGGTAGAGGACTGGTAAGTATAGAAGACTGTGTGGAAGACACCAAAAAAGAGCTGGAGAAATATGTAACCCAGAACACGGAAAGACTGATCACTACAGCAAGAGACACCAGCCCAACAAACGACCCCGGAAGCACTGAACCCAGAAACAAAAAGACAAGAAAGGAAAAGTGGGAAGAAAAACAACTACATGGACGCTTTATAAGACTCACAAGCGATGAAGCCAATGAAAACAGCTGGGCATGGCTAAGAAAAGGAAACCTGAACAGAGAAACGGAATCTCTGCTAACGGCCGCACAGAACAATGCGATTAGGACAAACTTTATTAAAGCAAAGATAGATAAAACCCAGGAAAACAGCAAATGCAGATTGTGTGGACAAAGAGACGAAACGATAAATCATATAATAAGTGAATGCAAACTAGCACAAAGGGAATACAAGAACAGACATGACAGCATGGGGAAAGAAGTACACCGGGAAATGTGCAAACAACTGAATTTCGAATATGCAAAAAAACGGTACAAACACAAACCAGAAACTGTACCAGAAAACGAAAAACACAAAATCATATGGGATATGAATGTACAAACAGACAAACCCATAACAGCAAGGAGACTGGATATGATAATAATCAACAAGAAAGAAAAATCCTGCAAAATCGTGGACTTTGCCGTTCCAGCAGACCACAGAGTGAAGATCAAAGAGACGGAAAAGAGAAGCAAATATACTGAACTTGCCAGAGAATTGAAAGGAATATGGAACATGAAGAAAGTCAGTATAACACCAATAATCATAGGAGCACTAGGAACAGTCCCCAAAAACATGGAGAAAAGACTAGGAGAAATAGGAATCAAAGGGATAAATGAGACCATACAAAGGACAGTAATGATCAAAACAGCTACAATCCTGAGAAATGTCCTCGAATGCGGAAACCAACCAACATAAGCAACGAATGGAGAACAAACACATGGAAGTACAAAACAACAGAACCGGGGAAAATACAACCGCACGAGAGAGGCGCAAAAATGATGGACAGAGAATCGAGGAGGGAAAGCGCAAAACCAGACCTCCACTGGAAGAGCGCGGACAGCTCTGGGACCTTGGGAAGGCTTGTTGCCACTCGGGCCCCAGAGGGGACCAATGGCCCTTATCAGCGGGAAATCGTTGGTAGGTGGCTGTTGCGATTACCGCAAGGTCATCAGCGGTAAAGAACGAAAAGAAGTGGAGCATACTGGAAGTCTGAGGAGACTTGTTGTCACTCAGACTCCAGGGAATACCACAGGTTGTTGGCAGTGAGCGATCACTGACGATGACTAGTGTGATAACTCCTTTTGAGTAAATAATAATAATAATAATAATAATAATAATAATAATAATAATAATAATAGATAGATAGATAAATGTAGAGGTACGTTTTGATTTGAAACAAAAAATCATTAAAACATGAAGTTTTTTTTAATAAACATTTTATACATGACTAAAACAGAAAAAGAGAACGACGTGAATAAATCTTTGTAATTTTTTTCCAATAAATGCGGCCGCTTATCAAGGCCGAAAGGCCACTCGAGAACAAGGGTTGAAAAGGTTGACGGTGAGACATCATCGCGATTACCGGCACGATGGTTGTAGCAGGGCAGACATTGATTATTTACGGGGACGGTTCAACAAGAACTTGTTTACATTGGACTTGAAAACTTGAAAACGACAATATTGTAGTCGACTGGCAAGCAGGCTAGCGGAAATGCGTTCTACAGACGGGCAGTTCAAGAAAAAAAAATACTCCCCTATGGAATAGTTTTTAGTCTTGATCACGCCGAGGGTGCATGTGAAATCATTGACAGTGGTAGTAGCTAGGCGGGTTCTTATTGTAAATGTTTCACAAGGGGGGGGGGGCATATATTTAAGCTCAGTCGAACACCTGCCATGAAAATAACCGTAGAACAAAGAAATACTAGCAACATCTCTTATGTGAGAGAGTCACAGTAGGGAAGAGAAGAGGACGCCTCCCACTAGATTTCGAAGTCGGTTTTCGACTCTGTCAAGTCAAGAAATGATTTGATAACATGAAAAATGAGTAAAAAGAAAAATCGACGAGCAACGACTGAGGGACAAGATGAAAGTATCTCGGTTAAAATGTTTATTCATTTATGTATATGCTCTTTTGTGTTTAACTAATCAAAGAAATAATGAGAGCATAATGAAAAAAAATAATATAATTTCAGTTCGAGTGTCTTCTAATATTTGTTTTCGTATTTAACTACATTAGGATGTAAGTAAAGTGTTATTAGTCCGCTTGAAATAAGGGGTAAATAAGTAAAATAAAAAAACAATTTTTATTTTACCAATTCTGTCTTTATAAATATATTTTTTTTATTAATGGGAAAATCACTATATATATATATATATATATATATATATATATATATATATATATATATATATATATATATATACAATTAAATAAAATACTTTCTTTAATCAGTCTTTACCATAGGTTTAACGATGTGGGCGATTCGTCCGATAATTATATCGCGTTTTAAAAACGTGTAGAACCATCTGACGAACCGCTCACAGCGTGAAACCTACGATCATGACTGCTTGACTCCGAAATGCTTGGCTTGTTTTAAAAGCCGATACTCATCAATACATATATATATATATATATATATATATATATATATATATATATATATATATATATATATATATATATAATGCATGTATTAGGCAACTCCGTGACTACTATTCCCTCGACTCTGATCTCTTTCTAAAATTACAAAAAGTGTTATATATAAAATTAGGAATTAGCCTAGCATAACTAAGTATGATATATCTCTTTACTATTGTCTTTTCACTATCAATAATATGAATGTAAGTGACCTATGATGTTCCTATCTAATTTACATAGACGTTTTAAGATTTGACTCGCTATATATTTAGTTAAATATATAATTGTAGACATCCTTGAATTAAAATCCGGATCCAAATAAATTTATACAAATTAGATGAATCTTAGCACCACCCTTTTCTATCCGGTTAACAATCTCTGGTAAAAAATACTCACACTATCTCAGAAATAATATTATGTTTATGTGTTTTCATGTGTATGTACCAGTAATATGAATATGTTAGTAGTTAAATGGCATATTATAAAACCAATTAATTTCGTATTTAATGTTGAATAGAATAATAAATATGCGTTATAACATGTATTCAATAGTTAATGTAACGAGTATTCTTGTCCATAATACAGTTCCATCTGCCAATAATCTTTGTATTATCAATTGCATATAATTTTACATGTTTTTAACTGAAAAGGGAATGGAAAATTGTTGACTTATTCTGTTAAAGTTATTGTCAATCCACTTAATTAGCAATTAAACAGACGTAATTATTTGGTGCTGATTCTGCCTGATATGTTGAAATACATCATTCCCTAATCATATGTTTATTAGATCTGGGGTATTTTTTGCAGAGTGCTATATAACGTTATTAAAATGAAAGATTACTTATTTTCTGTTTCTTAGTGGTGGGTTTATTTCTGTAAATTTTATTTTATATGTTCAAGCTGTTGACAAGACACTTCCATTGTTTTTGTTCGATTATTGGCAAGCAGTTCAAGATGTATTATTCGACTATACGCCCTAAAAGATATTATTTTTTATATATTCTGCTTTGTTTGGTGAATGGTTATCAAGACTAAGCCACTGACCATTACGCTTAACATAATAATAAGGTATACTATTCTCATCTCCAGTAAATATTATTTGCAGACATGCTATTTGCATCGCAAGAGGACGGAATTATGTATACATGTCAAGTAAATAGATGTGTTTGCAATTGTGTGAAGCGGATACACTAGTAAATGTTTGCCTCTTTTACAAACTTGTAAAATTCACAATGAATGGTGGCATGGCTGTGGCACGAAGACTAGTTAACTGCGTGGGCGAATAAATGGTACGTCATACAAAATAGATATAGTCGCAGTAAGAGCTGTGGTAATAGATAATGATCACTGAGTCAGCTTTAAAAATTGATAAGAATAGTTACAAAAATTACAATTGGATAAAAAACGAAATAGTATTCGATTTATACTAACAAAATTAATCATAACATGATTACTTAAGGATAAGAAGATTTCAATTAATATTTGATATAAATAAAGTTAATTATGCTGCAAAAACATCACGTTATGATTCAAGTATATGCAAAACATATGTTAATGTCGATACACAAGCTAGAAAGTAATAGATTAATAGAAACCTATCTGCTGTACACCATTCTTTTAATACGAAATACTTGCTGTAACACATGCAAACATATCTACTTTGAACGTCACATTGAATAGCAAAATATCTGAGGTACACTTTGAACGTTACATTAAACATAGTAATATATCAGATACACTTTGAACGTCACATTAAATATCGAAATACTTTACGTAAACTATTCATATAATATCGAAATAATTATTTCAAACTAATCGATGGTCCATCAAATTCCTGTCAGTTTAACGATCTACAGGTAACGTGTTAACGAACAAAAAGATGCATGTCCTCTCTGCATATTCAAGCAATAATTATTACCAAATTCCATTGTTAAATGTCTAATGACCTAAAAGTATTTAACTTACCTCCAGACCAACGGACGAATCCATTCTTTTATATAGAGTGATAATAAAGAATAACCGTCTCAGGACGAGTAAAATTAGTTTCTCGGACAAAATAATTTGATTCTAGAAAAAGTCTAAAATTTAAGGTCTAGGCTTAAAGTGTCTTAAGAAGAAAATAAAATTAATGGAATCTTGCTTAATGTGTGTCTCCTGACTACAGATAAAACTTAATGAAATCTGGTATTCGAATTTCAAATGTAAGGTTGTGCCTATATTCTGTCTCCTAAAACCCTTTTAAATACTCAAGAAACTGAGATTTAGGGAATACATATAAACTGATGTCTAATACCTATTTTTACAATTTTACTAAAGTCGGAAGTATGTGAATTGTAAACAGTGTTACATTCTTTTCATATCGAAAAAGTTCATCCAATCACTTCCGTAAATTACGAAATAATTTCTGCAAATAAATGCATTTGATATTTGAATACCTATTGTGAACACTTCATCTAATACTGTGTTACTTTTTTAATATATTTGTTTACTTCCAACATAAGTGCTTTAAACACTCCACCGAATACGACATATACGTGTTTAACTATTTGCTTATTAACGAAATAACTGATGCAAACGATTCAATTAACTAACAAATATTTGCTTCCAATGATTCGGATGATACCAAAAACCCTGCTGTAAATGGGTTCTTGAACACAACAGATTCGACACAGTTTCATAGTAAGAGATGTATCTATTACATCAAATAACGCACTCCATATTAAACAGAGTTGAATAATTGATTTGACACCTCCTAAAAATTATGGTGAAGAAATATTTCCATTTCGAATGAAGCGGGGTTCATTTTAGTGTTGTTTTCCTGCTGTTTTGTGTAATGGAAGAATTGTTATTCTCGCCTCGTAAATTGACAAAGAACTTCAAAATCAATATTATAATAATGCGGCGTACGGTTTTAAAGAAAAGTACCTATTTTAAAAATAACTTCAAATAAATCTGAACGCATTAAAAAATAGACACACGTATAAAAAGGCCATTAAAATAAACAAACAAAATAAAAGATAATCAAATATAATAAACGTTGTGACAACTGAATAACCTCTAAAGTTTCACAATAAAAATGAATACACTGTCACGTGGAAATGGCAAATAAATATTGGTCAGATTCAGATCTGTATGGAACAATACACATACACGTATACGTATATATATATATATATATATATATATATATATATATATATATATATATATATAAAGCTATGTATGTGTAGATGTTTATATATTTGTATATATAGGACACTTTAAAATTAATTAACCGATCATTATGAATTTTCAGAAAACGGCTGCTACGCGTAAGGAGTAGAAATATGGGCTATTTTGATTTTAATTTATTTTAATGCGAAGAATGTAAATATATTCTACAAGCTAAATCCAGATACCCCCGATTTTTGTGAAACCTTATTAGAAATCACTTAATAAATATTCCCCAAATGTTAGTTTCTTTGATGTATTTCAAAGGGTATTGAATGCATAATATGAGTACAATCTCACATTTAATAATTCAAATATTTCAGATATCATGAACTTAGATCTAGACACAAATTAAGCAAGATTCCATAAATATAATTTACTCCTCATTCTTTAAATTATAGGCATTTTCAAGAATCGAATCCATGTAATGAATGTTGATCAAACTCAGAATAAAGATGTTGGACATCAGGTTTGGTGCCATTTTATTATTCTGTTCGGGGAATTAATTCTACCCGTCATTAAACCAGTATTCTTCTATATATAATAATATGTTATATATAAAATAGTGGGATTGTCTGTTAGTCTGTATGTCAGTAAAATACTTTTAGGTCATTAGATATTTAACAATGAAAGTGTGTAATAATTATCACCTATGCAGAATGGCATATTGATCATTATTCATTACCGCGTTCATTGACGTCGGTGATAAAACTGCATATTAAATTTATATAAATCTGTGACTTGAGTGTATACTATAAAATCCATTCCGACCATTTCTAAAAATGTTGATAATTTTCAGACTCTAATAAGGGCTTAAACCCAAACGATTTAAACCTTTTAAAGGGGTATCATTTAAGTTCTGTAAGCTCTATTCTCTCACCATTTTCAGGATGGCTGTATGTTCTTGATTCGATGTAAGTCTGTTAGGGGCTGACCTTTTTCTAACGACCCTACTGAATCATTTTACTTTCGATTTAATGTGATGTAACCCACAACTAACATACGTAAAAATAGTTCCTCTCCAAAGATATGAGAAACTTTGTTCTTTAATGATCTCTAGTAGAAGAGTAAGTTAAAATGAAAACTTTCCACGTGCAATAACATCAGTTCTATCAATCTTACTTTCACATACAGTTTAACATATCAATATGATAGTAAAACTTTATGACAATCATTTGATCATCAGACAAGATTATTTCAATATTTCGATTTACCAGTCTTATCCACTGTTAATTACTTAATTACTAACTATTATATATCATGTAATGTATTCTATGTGATGGTCTGGTACTACCAGATCAGATTGTCTGAAGATACTGGCTTCCTAACTAAAAATGCACCAAACATTAATGTTATTGTTTTTTTCCTTTCTCTCTACAAATCGTAATCATGTTCTGCAAAGCTAAACAACAAAAACAACACTTTTTCTCTACAAAAATACACACAAAATACCCATAATTAATGTATAAGATATGAAGAACTTGAAACATAAACTCCTTCACTAAAATGAGCGGATGTGGCATTGAATTACCCAAAAGGGATGATATGCTGTAAAACATAACACCCAAACCAAAAACCATGAATAAATATTTAATGATATATAAAAAATTGAAGCCTTAAACGTGTTACCAAAATCACTGGATGCGGCATTAAATTATCCGAAAAGGTTTGATATGCCGTAACGCAAAACAATCCATGTGATAGAGTAAGTTAAGAGAAGTTATGCCTTTACCAACTAGCAGAGTGTTACCCGTGTTCACGAAATAATAGGTTTATCGGGCATGTTTACGAAGTGTGATGATGTATGGAAGTAAAACCTGGCCAGTGGGGGTATTGGACATGCGCTGAATGGAGAAAATGATACGAGAATTATATGATATACGTGTGATGTGAGTCTTAGATACAGTCTTAGTTCTGATGACATCAAAGGAAGATTAAATATAAACAGAATAAAATGATGTGTGCTGGACATTATACTTCGGGTGTATGGCTAAGTTTAAATAATGGATGAGAGTTCTTCAGTCAGTAGGCGTAGAACAGGTAAGGTTATAGATCCCGTTCACAGGGAGAAACCAAGGAAACCATGAGAGGAAAAGATACAACTAGACTTGTAGAAAAAGAAGGATAAATAAAGATTAAGCCACAGATGGTGTAACGTTGAAGTTAATTTCGTAAAGACGTCTAACACATGCGAGCATGTAAAACAGACGTTTAACCGAATATGATTATGATCATATTAAGAATCATAGAAGCATTTATTAATACATTTTATATCTTTTGAAAGATTAAAGCTTAGTCGAGCTTTTTTCTTTAGTTAATTATTTAAAATAATCCTGTGCGTTCTTTGATGTCATTTAAGTCCCGTATAATAAGATATACCACCAATGGTCATGTCCTGTTTTTATTCTTTCAATACTTTAGTTCTGTTAACGCTCCATTTTGCAATGTTTTTTCCATTCATTTCTTCTTTTAGATATGAATTATTCTCTACAATTTGTTCTCTTGGTCACTCTAACGCGTTATGGACGCCTCTCGTTACGCCTCTCATTAGAAATACGTAGTATACACCAATACCTCCACACGTATTATAAAAGTATGCTTTTCATAAATAAATGAGTGTGTGTGTATGTTTGAATTCAAGCGTACACAACCTAGTCCGATTGTTTTCCATTCGCTGTCGGCAACTTAGTATTTAAACTATTATCTGATAATAGATACAATCATATTCCATTAGTATTTATAAGTATATATACTCATATTTTATATGCATAGATTAGAAGACAGATATTTCATGATTGTACATAGATGTGCATAGGCATTGATATGCATTTACTTCTCAATGATGTGTTTGATTCTTATTATCTTAAAATATATAGTATTATATTGAATAATTAGTATTATGTATGTACTCATATTTCATATTAATAGGTAAGTATAAACCCTCATGCTATTATCATACATAGATACGAATGTACTCGTTTTATTTACCTCTCAATGAGTTTAGACACGCGGTCAGGTATTAAGTTGAAAAGCTAGTGCACTAAGATTAGTGAACTCTGGTCTAAACAAAATATCTTAGCATCTGTGGGAAGGGACTCCTCATGCGATTAGCGGTACACTTACCCCTTCTCAAAGAGAAAGTAACACATGGGGGATGGACCTTCTGAGACCGAACAGGACCTTCCTCAGACGTAAAGCATTGAGGACGTGCCCCTGACTGGTACAAACAGAAATAGAGTAATATTTAACAATTGAAATTCTAAATACCCTCTCATTAAGCTTACTAGGTATATCAATAATCATGAAATATGAGTCTACATATATCTATAATAATAATGTAGAGACTTATATGTCATGAGTATCGATATATGTTGATTTGTCTTTGTTTTAAAAAAGAAGAAAAGGAGAAATAGGAAAAAAGAAAAAAGGAAAAAGACAACAAAACATGATTAGAGCCTAATGTATTAACCTCCCACCACCAATGGAAACGAGACGAGGAAGGCGTCAACAGCATATCGCTGCGTCTTACACAGTCACCAAGAAAATTCAGACATTTGCTGTGTGTATTTGACATCTTCTTCCCTCTTCCCTTTTTCTTTTTAATTTTCTCTCCCCCCGCTTTTTCCCACCTACTTTCTTTTTCTTTCCTTTTCGCTATTCTCAATGAATGTATAATCTATATTTCTACATTTTTATATTCTATCTTATATCTCAATTTACTCGATTTTATTTTATCTTATTTCATTTAATATTTTACTTTCAACAGTCTCAAATCTAATCACGTGACTTTCCAAATTTAAAATTTTCCCTTTTCTATTGTCTCCCCCATGCCATTATTCCCAAATATTATGTGAGGTAAAGATCGTATTCTAACTCTGGCTGATTAAATCTCAGTTTATAATAGCTGTTAATCGATAACATCGACATGCCAGTGTAACAGATTTTGTACACGTTTGCATGAATGAAACTAATCATATATAAAAAATCTTTATTTGATAGTGATAAGTTTTTATAAGCCCAGTTGAAATTCTGTGGATCCATAAGCTTTGGAGTGTTACCTTGCCTGGATTATTATTAATATATATATATATATATATATATATATATATATATATAGTCTCGGAAGTTTCTCAACCATTAAAACTATATAAAATATATATATATATATATATATATATATATATATATATATATATATATAAACTTATAGTCTCAAGTCTTCCAGTGGAAAATCACTCATGTAAGTCAATTTATTTTTTACAGTTATTATATTAGTTAGTTTCTAACACTATTTTAAGAGATCATCAGTTGTTTACCATGAAAAACTGTTTCGGGAATGTATTTATATATATATATATATATATATATATATATATATATATATATATATATATATATATGTGTGTGTGTGTGTTTGATAAAACAATAGGGGCAATCACTGCTTGTTTCTTTTTTATCCATTTTTTCATGTTGACGGACTAATAATCTAATGTGTTGTTCGAGTGTGAACAGGAACTCGCCAAAACTGCTAACGCTTTCGACTCCATTTAGTCTTGTTGAGACACGTGAGGAGTTATGCAAACTAAAACTGATGAATTTATTGAGAAACTTGATTAAAACAGAACATTAGATCATTAAGCTGTATACATGAACAGATGGATAACAAAAGAAACAAACAGGAAGTGTCCCTGTTGTTTAATCAAACATGCATTAATGAGGAAATGTTGCCTAAGTATACAAATATATACATACATAGACGTAAATGTATAGGTGTATATTAAAAAGATAAATGCAATTAATGAAAATATATATTATCTCTAAAATTTACATCACCAAATGTGTCCAGAACACTGATTTTTTTGTATTATTGCCTCAATTTTATTATAAACACCTTTTAATCATTAGTATACATGCATACATGCACATTTCAAAAGTAGAGCTGATGACTGAAAATCGATATCCTATCTGAAATCCGCATCGTATAATTAAATTAGACTGCGTGTGTATGCTTTATTCAAGCGTTCTGCAAACCAATATAATATATCAACGTTAAAGCTATCATTTATTAATAATGGAGATTTGGTATATGTGTGTCTAAACCTTGAATCATACTATAACTATAATTCAATGCTCAATTCAATGTGGTAATATAGTATATGTTCTGTTTTCATGAGGCCATTTTATCATGCATTAACTCCTTCTTAAGTGGGTGAATGTTGTATCTAGTCTTTGATCATGAAACTATTCTCCCCGGGATTATCTACTCCTTATTTCTTGGGTGTTGTGTCGTATCAGTGTTGTTGTCACGAGACTACTCTCTCAGACATTACCCGTTGATTGGGGTGTTATTGTAGTATCTGTTCTGTTCTCTTATCATAAGACAATCTTCTAAAGAATTAGTATTTTCTTATTGAGAGAGGGTAGTGTAGTATATGTTCGTTCGTCAAGACATCGTCCTTCCATGCATTACCTCCAGTGAAGTATACGTTTGTACATCATATATATATATATATATATATATATATATATATATATATATATTACCAAACTTATGGACAAGTTGGAGCATGGTTTAGAAAGAATTATAATGTAAGTACATTAATTCTTGAGAATAAATTGTTTTTTTATATCTTTGAAAGTCAAAAACCGATATGATTCACTGCATGCGAGAAGTTCCAAACATATCGGAGAGTTTGGGGAAATAAACGTATAATTTCTTTTTTTAAATTATAAAAGCAGAAAATAAAAACGAAAAAGAAGCGATTTTATTGATTTTGTGTGATTAGAGAATTAAAAAGATAGAAAGTGAATTGGAAATCTTTTCTGGCAACGAATGCGACCGATATCAGTGGTCTGCAAGTGGAAAGATTTTCCATTGAGTCCAATCAATCTTGGCCCGTTTTGAAAAGATAAAAATGTAATAAAAAACACAAAATGAAGGGAAAATTATAAGATAACGATAATTCTATTGGCGCTCTAAAAAAATAAAGGATTCTTCGTAAAGATCTTATTCTTAGCATGAGGAAAAGTTAGCAACTCCACACAAATGCATTTCTTATTATATAAAGTTAAGCATATATATATATATATATATATATATATATATATATATATATATATATGTGTGTGTGTGTGTATGTACAGGATCCACACCTAAACTATTTTACCGATCATTATGAATTTGGAACACACGGCTGCTAGGCGTAAATGGGCGTAATGTTTCTTATATTAATTGTAATTTCGGGTCATGCAAATAGGGTAAAACGGGAGTGAAAGTTTAGATATATTTGATGTTTTTGAGCTTTCAACAATCGGGGTTATGCATCAATTAATTACTATTCCCCAATGTTCAATGTCCTGTGAGTAGTATAGAGGGTTTAAGAAGCATAATACGGATACACATCTTCGTTTGAAAATTCAAATTTGCATTGAATTTTATACATGATCATGAAGCATCAAGTAAACAAGATTGCTTAAATTTTACTTTTTTTTCTTAAGACCCCTTAAGCGTAAGCATTAGATGTTAGACATTTTATAGAATGAAAAAACAACAATCATTTCATCATAATTGGAATAATGATATAGACATAATGTTTAGTAAGAGTATTTACAGTTGGTGCAAAACTATTCTGTACGGGGAATTGCCTTTACCTGTCGTGGGATTAGTGTTCTTCTAATTTTACATAACGTAAATTTCCTGCTTTTCATATATGTTGGGTTTGGTGGCATTCTTGTTCAGTTTTATAAAGGGTGTGTAGAAATAAACTCGCTATTATTAAATGTTCATTAGTTATTGCCGAAATATAATATTTACAAGAGATCCATATGAACAAATTGTGAATAGCGTAGGGGTTTGTTTAGGAGTCAATATAGGCGCCAGCATTCTAAAGACCCTTGGTAACCGCATCAACTGATTTTACAAGTAATTGAGTTTTTATTAGTTGAATGATGAAAAATGCTATAAGAAGGTTTACACTCTCAACATACCACCCACTCAAAATAACAGCCGACCCAGAAAACAGGGCGTCCTCACATTCCATTAGATAATTTAATGACAAAGGGCGATTACTATTTTTGAAGCGTGTACTAGCCCTCTCATAATCTTCAAGTGGTATATTAACTGCGTAAATAGTGACTCATGAATAAAAATGAGCAAAAGAGCTTTTTTGGTAAAATCAGTTTCCAGGGGTCTTGAACAGTTTGTATTGAATGCTAGCGCCTGTGTTAAATTCTTAAAAAAACTACGCTATACATTTTCTTTCTATCTTCATTTCTTGGAATGATTGTATTCTAACACTAAATTACAAATAATAGGTTGGCCAAAAAGTTTGTTCGTTTTTATTTAGTAAATTTTAATGAAATTCATTTTACATGCTCGATTTGGAAATTATGCGAATGTCTGCGATTTGGCTGGTTGTCAAACGGCAATCTAGATCGACTACGGCTTTCACTTGGTTATCATCGATCATCTTTGGGTGTCCAGAGCGAGGAACGAGGAGCGAGGAACGAGGGGCGAGGAGCGTCTCTCACTGAAAGGTTTCCTTTTCGGAATCGAGCAAGCCCTTACTGGCACACCCGTTCTGTAACAGCATTTCCCCCATAGACATGACATACATGTATTCAAGTTTGTGTAGCTTTTTTCTTCCTTTTCTGTAGTAAAAAAACACCACATGTCCATAGTGCTTTGCTTGATATTCTATTTCAAGGCCTTAAATAGAAGAAAAAATGTAAGCACTCATCTGCTTGAAGTCTTATTACACACTGACGTCAACATACTCGCTACACGAAATACAAGATTTAAACGATATTTAGTAGGGTGAAAAGATGCCATTCAAAAACGGAAAAAACTTTTTGGTCAACCCAATATGTTATAAGAGGTAGTAATTTCTACACACCTTGTATACATGCAAGTCTTATTTCGTAGTTGAGTATATTTCATTGATACAATGCAGCATACTGCTTTTGTTTTTTTTAATTTCTCTGTACGTAAATAGATATTGTATTTCTAGATAGTTAATGCAATTATTCTTTTTTGTTTACAATTGTAAACATACGTATTCTCTTGTATTTAAAATTGTGGAGCAATTATAATAAATTCGGAGCTTCTCTTTGCTCAGGATTAAATTCAAACTTGAAGATCATCTGCGGGCTTTTACCGACATCGTACTCGTCTCGATCACGTATGCACGATACTATGATATAAACTAAAAAAAAGGCAAATAAGAAACATGTTATAAAAATGGTCGCAAACGTGCAAGTCTAGAAGCTATGACATCCTCGGGGAAACGTCGCGTTTTTATTACTAGTTTAAACATACATAACAACATACATTAATCACATTTAAAAGGGCAATCCGTTTAAGTGTACACAGTGAATGATTGCTTAAGATTAGCTTGCGAGCTATCTATTAAAAAGATAAATATTCGGCTTTGAATATTCATTCGGGAACTTTATCGAAAATAAAATATGAGGTCATTTGAATATTCTCCTCTCGTTTTGACGCGATTATCGAACTTTGTCTCACATTTTTATATTGCCTTTGGTGTATACATCTTGTTCGTAATATATCGCATATAATTATAAAACTGATTCCTTAAAATTACAACCATAATTTCCAACTAAATCGAACGTCTTTATCTAGAAAGTATCGTATAACTACGACTGTCTAACTTCCTCTACTTAATCAAGAGGGTTCCTAATAATTATTAATCCTAGCCTCTCTTATTACTTTAATAGTTAGAAATCAGTTATATTGGTTATCACTAGATTAACTTAGTGAATCTAAACAATCGGAGACAAGAACAAATGCGTACATTCAATCTACGTGTTTAGAGAGGAAATTGCTATTTCGAATTAAAGCGTAACGTACAAACTAACAATGTATGTCAAACTTAAACAGATAGATGATGATCTTATTTTAACATTACGCGTGACACACGGCTCGTCCAATGCAGAAGAAGAAACTGATAGACATATGTGCACGCATGTAAAGAAAATAGCGCGTCTAGCAATGAAAATGTATTTTACAACGTAAGCCTGTCAGGCAAAGAATGGACGGTTGATGAACATTGCATTTCATATAGATGCATAGATGCACCTAAAATTAACAACGAACAATACGGTTCAACGAAAATATAAGGTAATTTGCTAATACCGTAAATTTCTTCCATGACATCTATGCATATATACCCTACATACGTTTATTTGGGATACTCATACTTTATCTACGGAGGTTCCAGATTTGACACAGAATATATATATATATATATATATATATATATATATATATATATATATATATATATATATATATATGGCAAAATTACATCCAAATTAGTGCGTTCCATCTTCGATTGAATTAAACATTTTCTATTAGAGTTACTTCATTTTTAAACATTTTCAACGCTACCTTCACGAAACCCTTTTTCCCATCTTTAAATCTCCTTTTACTGGACACCTTATCTACGGACATTCACCAACTGGACAGACTCCTTATTTTACACGCGCACTCTTACTTTCAATTACTTTATATTGTTTCAAATGTTGAGTTTTGGCTTTTCCACTGACAACTTATCCATCTATGCAATTCCTCTGATGACAAGATTTTAATCTTTGAAAAGCCTTGGCTTAAAGAAAGAAAAATAAACATGTTTTACTGAGTTCACCTTGCATTGAACAATCGAAGGTTTACTAGATCATCATTCGTACATATTTAGCTCTCTTATTTCTTTTTATCTTTATAATTGCTCTATCTTGTATATTGAGAGTAAACTATTTCACTATAGGTTCCATCCTGTAAAAGTATACTTTTAGTTTTATATATATATATATATATATATATATATATATATATATATATATATATATAGTTCATAATCTGAAACTTCTTGTAGCATCTTTAAAACTTTAATTAAGAAACGAACGTTGCCATTTCATAACCCTACCAGAAAGTCTTAACAATTATCCGATAACATCTAAAGGATTTTTAATAAAACATTCCATCTCAAAGCCTGGTCTCGAAATGCATTTCTTTGTCTATTTCCATTACTTAACATTTTAAAGATGCTTAAAGAACTTTCAATTGTATTATCCACATAAGCAGTCACGCTCGTTTAAGTTAATTAAAAAAAAAAAAAAGAACGTTGACATTTCATCACTCTGCGTCGAAGCTTGAACAAGTCTCCGATAACATCGAGGAGAAAAGCTACCATCACAGAATCCTAAGTGATTGCCTTTAAATTTATTCGGTCAGAGGAAACATTAGTTTTTATTCAATCGAACGGAACGGGTCAACAAAAATTGCTAATTGTTTTCTTTAATGGCTTATATTCTTACCCTCTAAGAGAATACGTCAGAATAATAAATGAAAAAAGTACGACCATCAGATGAGAAACGAGGAGAAAATTGTGTCAGTTGAAGAAATCAATTCAAAGGAAAAAGGGTAAATCTCTCAACGTTATGAGGGATTTGAACAATGGAAGATCTCCAACTGATGTTTCAAAATGTTCTTTCTACAGAGGTTAGGTCGAGAATTGTTAATAATTAATGCCTAGCCTAAATAATATGGAATAATAGTTTGTTCATAGAAAACCACCCATCAGAATACTGGTAAAAACACATATTTGTACCTATCAGGTAATTACCGATGGCAGATTCATGAGCTTTAAAGTTCCCGATGATCTAGAAACCTTGTGTAAACGAATATCACGTGGTATATGTTGGGCTTTTCTCAATTATAATCCTTGGGATGTATTGTCAATAATGCTGGATATGCCATAACTGTAGGTGTCCCAAGTATTTTCAGGCCAATCCGGGTCTATCTAAAAGGAAATCATGTAAATGCCATGGTGGTAATGTCAATATTAATATTAACATTAACACCACCGGAACTTATTTTTTTGTCATTTTTCACCAAGTATGTACTATCATCCAAGAATAAATTATCGAAGTGTACGTATATATTCTATTGAACCTTTTACTTTCTTATTATTAGACTGGGTTCCGTAGATTAAAAAAAGACGAACACTTATAAAGGGTATGAGATATCGTAACTAAAATATATTAATTTCCTGAATAATAGCTTGAAGTAATTGCTATGATTTAAATAAATCCTGACTATTTATCTCAAATATGTTCCTGCTTTATTGATATAATATGTGAACGAGTACAACAATCTATATATAAATAGGCATACACTTTTTGCCACGGTTTGATTGGATCCAGTATGTTTACGAATAAGAGAGAGATCGAGAGAGAGAGAGAGAGAGATAGATAAATAGATATAGATAGATAGATAGAGAGAGAAAGAGAGAGAGAGATAAATAGTTAGATGAACGAGTGTAAAAAGAGGAGGATTTGATATGAAGAAAATTGAAAATCATGAGGTAATATTATCATCAATTAAAAAACTAAAAATAGTCCGGTTTATTGAAATTTAAAAACATGTAACGTCATTGTTTTATTACTAATGTACTATTCTTTTTGAAAATCTAGTTTCGATTTTACAAATGAAATAATAGTTTTAAATTATATTCAATGTATTCAATAATCATACATTTATGCTTAATCTTTTCATTTTCTTCCAATGTCCCGTCTGACGCCCGGTTTCACACCGTTTAACATTTTAGGAGGCTCAGTCTAGTGGGTTGCCTACTGACACCACAACCCTGCTCCTGACAACTATTTTGATAACAGACGTACGAAATTCTTTCTTTTTAAGTTATTCGGATTTCTCTTTATACTGTTCTCATCTTGGTTTTCATTCTCACAGCGTTTTGGCTAATGTCATCCCAATGTTCGTCACGTGCGTCTTGTCGAACTCTGGAGTCTATACTGAAGTTCGAAATTTCGAATTGAACGATGTATTTAATCCACGGGACTAGACTGTTTATCGGTAGTTTTCAATACATGATAGTATTCCAAATCTTTTCATTTACGAGAAACCCCATCACTCTTCCAAGCTGAATTAATCTAATAGATCTCCTTGTTTTGATAATGTTTATATAATTCCAGGAGTATTTACTATATTAAGAAGACTATTTTTTTCTATTTAATTCATATTTCATTACCATCAAATAAGTGTGAAGTATAATTCAAATTAATATTTCTCATGTTACGAAAGTAAATGCAAAATGATTTATTCAGTTTTTTTTTGTTTATATAATTAAAATATGTTTTACTTTAGTTTCTCTTCAAATCTATGGATAATGAACTATATTCATATATATTCGTCACTTACTAAGTATTCAGTATCCGAATAGAAAATGATGCAATATACATATATTTTGTTTCCAACAATGTTATAGTTAGTATCTCATTCTGCATATCAACGCAATCCTTTTGTTAAAAATCAGACCAATTATTATTTTTCAATCATATTATTTAGACTAATGGAAGTTGTCGGAGACAAGAACACTTTGCCTAATCTCTATTTTGTAAAGATCAGTTTATACCTTCAGAGTTATATGACGTCATTAACATATCATTCAATTGTTCTTATTGTCTATAGTTGTCTTAATTAAATTTATATATATATATATATATATATATATATATCCTTGCTATGTTAATAACAGTGTTAATAGCTACAACTAGTTTTAAGCCAGCGTTTCAGGTTTTACGGATCAATACAATTGAGAAATCTTTAAAATATGTACACACATAAAAATTACGCATTGTATTGCCTATCATCGATATTAGTTTGGATTTGATATTTGTATTTCTGCTTCTATTAAAATAATGCACACAAATGTGTTTCTGCAATAAAACTTGTTACATGTGTTAGCAATAAGTTTTGATTCTGGTATTTTGTTCCTCAACGATTTACCCTTTATACACATTATTTTCAAATATTCTATATTTTCTTTACTTATTTAAATTGCCATTTACTTTGATCAATTTTGAATAATACTTTTCTTTTTTTCATCTATTCTTATGTTTTTTTGTCTTTTTTCCTGTGGTTGTCAAGCGAGTATTAATCCATATATATATATAACATGTATTACCTTCCAGTCGTAGAATAACGGTTATTCGTATACGTTTATTATTTATTTTGTCTGGCTTGAACGTGTGGATCTTTCTTTTTTATTAATTAAATAAATGATTTTTCTTTTTAGTCATTTATTTTATTTTATGTTATAATATTCTTTGAATAACATTTGTTCTCTTATATGTCCAGTCTTTTACAAGGATATTTTCGCGTACACTATTATGTTTGATTATCGAAGTCTGCACATTTACAGATTGAAGTGAATTTCTGTATTAAGAAATTGTTTTCAACACTTCTCCTGTATGTGTATGTGCCCGTTTCTGGCCTCTACGTGACTTACACATTATTATTATCATTATTATTATTATTAGTAGTAGTAGTAGTAGTAGTATTATCTATATATTAATACGATAGCGTGTGTCACGCTTCTGGCAAAAGCTCTGCGCATGCGTGCCGCACCTAAATTTTGAAAAACATTCAACTAGCCTGAGTTTAAGAATATTTATATGTGTATCCCTCTGGCCAATGGTTAGCGAGGTGATATTTTTTACTTCGGCCCCACTGGGTTATAGTTCGATCCCAACCAACTTCTAAGATTTTTATTCTACATTTCGGGGGAAAGGGGAAGAAATAATACATTTTTTTCTTACCTGGTTAAAAACTACTTTTTTTGTGTTGCTTAAAACTTAAAACTATTTTTTTTTATGTTGCCGTTTTTAATGGCATTGTCTATTTAATTACGTTGACTGCTTAAAAAGTAGGGTATCGGCCAGTATTATTTTGTTGTTTTTTTTTTTTGAACGGATGGCATATCAACCTTTTTTAGTAGATATGCGCAGTGTCCATCGTACACGAGTTACTATTTCACACAATTATTTCACTCTTATCCAGAAGAGGGGGTGGCTCATAATAAAGCAAGCGTAACTTACTAACAAATAGAGGGTTCTTTGTTACATTAGGACCCGTATTGAAAACATCATTTCGTTTAATTTACACGAGTTCCGCTAGTTATTATTATTATTATTATTATTATTATTATTGTTATTGTTATTGTTATGATGATGATGATGATGATGATGATGAAGAAGAAGAAGTTGTGTTATTATTCTGTGTACTCACTAGTTATGAGTTCTGACACAGGTCACCATCGGTGATTGCCTATTGATAATAACCGGTGGTGCTCCGGTGCGTCTGAGTGACAGCAAGTCTCCTCAGATTTCCAGTACTATCCACCTCTTTTCATAATGAGTTCAAATGACTTTGTGTAATAACAATAGACTCTTACCGTGCATTTCTCGCTGGCTACTAATTTTGGTCTTCTCTGGGATTATAAGCCTCCCTAAGGTCCCAGTTCTCTGCGCACTCTTCAGTGGACGTCTGGTCAGTGCTCTCCCTCCTCTGTCTTTCCATCTTCTATATTCCTTCACGACTATTGTATGTGGTATCAGCCGAAGGTGGTTTATTCACTTTCGGGGGAGTAGGGTAGTGTATGAAAGTTCTTTCATTTTGTGATCCTTTGTTTCATGTGGTGGTGTTATTTCTGTGCTTTTGTTTCCTTCCAATTGCAACTTCAATGTCACTGGTTAACATTCGGAGCTTTAGATGTCAGCTATTTTCATCATTGCCGTCCGTTGTATGGCCTCAGTCTTCACTTTGATTACATTTCTCAAACTCTTTCCTCCAGTTTTTTTTCGGGATTGTTCTTAGAGCTCCTGCGATTATTAGTATTATATTTACTTTCTTCATGCTTCATATCCTTTTCAATTCTCTGGCGAGTTCCATGTATTTTCTTTGTTTTTCTGTTTCCTTGATATTCACCTTTTGATCTGCTGGTACCGAAAAATGTTCGATTTTGCGGGAGTTTTTCTTCTTGTGTACATTATTATTATTATTATTATTATTATTATTATTATTATTATTATTATTATTATTATTATTATTATTATTATTATTAATAATAATAATAATAATAATAATCTATTTACTATTAATCAATTATATATTGCAATAAAATGTAAAAGCTTATGATATTGAAACGAACTTTAGAAAAATCATATTAAAATAGTAATTGAATTATTTTAAATTAATTACTTTTCAGTTAATGTAATTCTCTAGAATGCATTTACTCTTTCGTTAACAAGTCATCATAAGCAGCTTTAATCTTCTGTGAATAGTTTTTAAAAAGATAAATTATTCATGACAATTCGACATTTGAAAGTGATCTTCAAATACTTTAGATTGCGAAAATAATTAAAGTCATTTCTTGCTATAAATTCTTAGCAAATCGTCATTTATAAAAAAGGTTCATATGTTTAAAATCTATTTAAGTTAAATAAATACATAACATCATTTTACCACATTACCTACACGAAAGTATTTATAGTCTTAAAACAATCTTGTTCAATTATTAATTTAATGGATATGCAATTATGTAAGCATTACATTTAATTTCACAGTCCTTTTCAAACGAAAAAGCAAAACAAAAATGAAATTAAAGAGCCTCCTGGGCAACGCCGGATAGGTATATCTTGTTATTAATATTCTGGCGTTTATCGAAGTTCCCTTACTTATTTCAGTATATGTGACCTTGTAGACTTGTGATTTTCATTCTGAATCCATGGGAACAAATTCGATGAAAATTAAGAGCAAAATGATCCCGAGATTCCGATAGCTGAAAATAGTGGAGATATTGAATTACTAAATCGAATTTATCTGTGAAATTGCGTTGCAGTTGAAATAGAGGATTTTGAATATAAGTTATTTGTTTTCTAATTCAAGATGATGATTAGTCTGACATCTAGTGCACGATTTATCTGCGAATTTATTGATTTTATAAAAGTGCAAATAAATAGCAAGAAATTCAAAGGATAAATGTGTTGTTTCAACTCTTTGATGTCAATGAAATATGTTCGCTTTCTCTTTCTATTCAGGTTTCACAACGCCACTGGGCGTCTCTTGGTCACGATTGTTTTTAAATGCGGCAACAATGAACAAAAAAACGTATTGGTTTTAGAAGTCATTTGTTTATGTCTAGAAATTATGTACCATATCAAGATATTTTTATATAGAATTAGAGCTGAAATATAAAAGCTTGATTCTATCGAGACAGTTTACAAATGCAATCGTTTCACCATGTGTTGGAACTATGTTAACCTACTTCCTTGAAGTTTATTTAAATAATAATTTAATCTTGCTCGGATAACTATCAATATGCTAGCATGAAAATCAGCAAGGAGAATAACTCAAAGTTTAATTGAATAATAGGAAGAAGGTGATTCCCTTAGCGTAATGCAAAACTCTTTGTACATAAACAAATTAAGCACCGTTAAGCAACGGTCAGCGTTCATATGGATAGACATTGTAGATATCATTTACGAGCCCTTCTCCCGTTGGTCTAATGGATAGAGCTCATAGCTATCAAGTAGATAGTTACAGAATAAATCTGTGCTAGTCTTAATAAATAAAGGATGACAGATATAAGTAATATTCGAAGCCGAATGACCTACATAATTAAAAGGGCGAGAACGACTAGAGAGTCAAAGCAAAGAGGTGAATAGGAATACCGAAGACACTCGACAGTGATGTCTAGTAGGTAATTTTAACTCTCCTATATATATATGCGTATAGTTACAAAAATATCAGTTAATCCATATTACCGAAATAACAGCTGATATGAAGGCGATTAACGAACATTTAAACACTCATTTATATTCACATCTAGTAATACACAAATGTATCGAATGTTCTTATTCTTTACAGAATCAAAGCAAAAGGTCGCTTCACATCAATAAAAAAGGAAGGCAAACATTAACAATCAGGTGGTAGCCTGCACAGGCGACAACGACACAGCAATTAATAAAAACGTATGCGGTAAAAGAAATTATTTGTATAAACTTTTTGAATGTTTTAATTATTCAAGAGTCTGACATATTGCTAGTTCATACAATGTAGCGGCTCATGACACGAAATCTATTAAATGAATATATTTTTTTAATACAGCTTATGTATAATACCACCTATCAATTAATTCTCAATAAAGGGGAGGTAAACTTTAAGAGATTAATTAGACTTTACTATCCTAGAATAAATATTAGAATGAAAAATGTATTTAGTTAAAATGATACTTTAATATTTCAAACAATTTAAATTTTAGCAAACCATTCTTATATTAAATACCTTAAAATGTTAACTATAGATAAAGGAAAAGTATGACATAATATATTGGATAATTATTGTATTTTCACAATGTATAAGTATATTTTATACTTATTGCAGTCTTTGCATTATGTGTTTAATGGAAATTCCATAAAACTCTCCCATATCTGGTGTGAAGAGTTAGAAATTTTGAAAGTATCGTCAAAGCTAAAAATAATTAAAATATTAATGGACAGTAATAATTAGAAAAAATAACATTTATAAAAAAGTGTAAACAAATAATAATAACGATAATTAGAATTACAATACAATCATAACAAATAATAACTCTGATATGAATAGCAATTAACCAAATAGAAAAAACGAAAGTTAATGGGAGAAAAAAAACTGCAAAATAAACGTAGATTGACAATTGTTTCCCTATAGGCATAAACTGCCTAGTCACATTATATGTACATAAAAACCCTGAATCAGGAATATTATAAGGGAAATCGCGGAATACTTCTAAAAATAATAGTATAATCACTAGAGCATATTCTATAACAAAAATTGTCGAAATTGCTGAGACATTAAAGAAAGTGGGCGGTCGCCTATAGTCAAATAAAAAAAATAATGAAGTGGCCGAAGTAGCAGATATGTCGAAGAACTTTGTAGATTACATCTAATAAGAAACTATAAATTTTAAATTAAAAAAATATAAACAAATTACTAAATTGTAGAAGCGAAATATAAATAAACTTCCAGCGCTAAAGTAAGATATCTTTTTATTTATTTGATGACTCTCTTAAAATTAAGGTGCGCCTCTGAAACAAAAGAGGTGCACTCATTGGTTGATGGAATAAAAATGTAGAATAAACAAAGGACAGTGATTGGTTTTAAAAGGCACGTTATTTATAAAACAATTTTAAAATGCAAATTTACGTAATTCGGCTGATTATCTACCACGAGAATTAAACAGTTGACTTCTTATGTAGTTGACTTGTTATATATATATATATATATATATACACTACTACCAAGCTTCACTTTAAATTATAAATAAAAGGTTGCTGCGTTACATTATGTAAGTTATTACTATTAATTAACTTAAGTATTTGTCTTTGCCGAGTTTCTCAATTTTTCCTGAATTTTCTAACCAAAAGTTAGGTACATCTATTAAATATTTTTAAAAATCCAATTTTAACAATAAAATAAACCTGAAACACTAGAGTAAAAAATTTAAAAATGTTCTAGTGTGAGATTCGAACCCTAAAAATGCCATAAAATGTAAATCGATCAAACTAAGGTATTCTGTCTTTTAGACCGCCTTAAATATGGTTTTGAGTATGGATACACATTTTAAAATGTCCTCTATCTTAGTGTATAGATCTAAAATAGTTCGACTGTCTGAAATAAACAAATAAACATGAATATGACATAAAATACATCCTTATTAATGTGACAATATATTAATGTACATTTATGAAATATATGTTTATCCACTTTTAATAAAAAATGGTAAATGTGTTCTCTTCAATAAAACAATACATCATTGATTTGACGGTAAAGTCAAACCATTCGTGTATGAAGGTTTCACCCAAAATAAAACGAATAGGCTATTTTGCCGGAACCGGCAGAATGACGACCCCTCGTTATTTTGCCGACCCTGGCAAATTAATGATGGGGCGTTTATTTTGCCGGTTCATGTTGATTTAACCAAACTACATTACAGTGAAGATTTCACGAGTCAACTTAAGTGCCGGTTTATTTTTATTTCAACATTTTTCCAACAAAAAAAGAAATAATTAAAACTTCTGACTATTTTTTTTAGAGTAAATAAATAATTCATACGACGATTTTCGCTCGACTTACGAAAAAAATAAGTGTTATTTCACCATAGATTAAGTAACTACGATGAATTTCTATGTCTATTTAAATGCATTTACGTTTTTTTTATTGTAAAAAAAAAATACAAATTGTTTTAAAGTGCAAATAATTCGCTTTGTAACCCATTCATGTCTATATAACTCTCTACCGGATTACCTCACAATGTTTGTAAACAACAATTCAACTTTGCATTAAAATTCGTCGTTACATGTAGCAGTTGAAATTATTTACAATTACTACTTTTGTTATTTTATCGCAAGAAAAATATTCAATTTAATGGTTAATAGAGTGAAATGATGAGAAATACTCCTAACATTTATCTTAAAATATAGCGAAAAATCAGTTTTTAAATTGCTGTTTAGACTGTTTATAAAACTGAAATTATATAAACGTACACATACTGTTAAAAAAAGTATATCTGATTTAATTTCTTTAGCGATTTATCTTTAATAATTTTTTAAAATCAGATTTCTTAAAAGAGTTATTCATTTTTTATATCAATGAAAACTATTTTTTCTGAAATAACTAAAACATTTTATCCGACGCAAATTACTTCGAAATCCGACTAAAGAATCAAATTGTCTGCAATATGTTCGTTAATTTAATTAATTTTTACTTTTAATCTTTTTGTATTAAAAGCAGATATTTCTTTTATATTAAAAAAATTCAAATAACCGACAGAATAACAACTGATGATGACGATGAAAATATATTATTAAATATTTGTTCCTTATTTATTTCATTATCCTTTCTTTCACAAAGCCATGACAGTTAGGTTAACAAAAAAACATTAGCCGGCAGAATAACAAGTGGCTCGTTATTTTGCCGGGACCGGTAAAATAGCCTCTTCCAAAATAAAAAGGTGTTTGTTAACTATCAAATATATGCGACCAGGGGAAGCACATATTTGCTAGGCTGACAGGACTATATAATTGTGAAAAAATGCATACAATACATTGTTTAAGCAAAATAAATTGTTTTGGACTTTTAAAATAAGTTCCAACGCTATTGATAATTCTTCTAATTCATTAATTTTTTTATTTGTTATTATCGTTTATGTTTGAATTCATGTTTTGAAACATGACTAAATTCATAAATCTATAAAGATATAACCATTTTGTGACGGTAATGTTTTAAGCTCTATTCATAAGAAAGTACAAATCGGTAAGTTGTTAAAATATCAGACTGAAGCTCTCAATAGTTCGATTTCGATCTCCAGTCATAGCATCAGCTTTATTTGCTTAGAGTTTATTATCTACTATTCTCCATTTTTGTAGTAATTAATTATTCGAAAGCGAATCCTTCAATATATTTATTGGGCTTTAAAATAACTGCGACTATATGTCTCCTGTTCTGTCGGCTAGTAATAGAACATATGAATTTTGAAAATGGAACGTTAAAATGCCATAACATTTCTTTCAATATTATTTCTACGCGCATTCAATTTTAAATAATGAGTTTTTAAAAATGCAAGAACTTAAAACACTTAACTCAGACTACGACACACATACACATATAGAGATATCAGTCGCTCGCACTTTTAATATCCGTAAATTATAGAAGAACATAAAGTAATATATACTTTCTTATATAAATTGTTGACAAATTCCATTTAAGTCGTAACTCAATAAAATTAATTGAATAATTATTAAAGATTATTTAATGATTGTAGAGATTTGTGACGTCAAGCGAACCTACATCGAAATTATTAATATTCCAGAAATTATAGTATTTCCACCTCTGTTAGTATATGAATAGAACTTATAAAATGTTCAACAATGAAAGATAGAATACAGAAGTTTATAGATTGTGAGTTAAATTCCCTCCTTAAAGATAGCTTACATTTACTGCTCACAAGGTGGCATTCTTTATGTAAATATTTCATGTCAAAACATATTTTTTCAAAAGTAACCAAATGTAAAAGGTTATATTTTGTATTTTAACGAACAAAGTAGAAGTTTAACAATTTAAAATTAGCGAGTGAGCATCAAATAGTGAGTTGTAAGATTCAAAACTAGCGCTGTTCAACTTTTAAAATTTGACAGACTAAATTTTGTGATGAAAAGCTATATTAAAAATTGGAATATTATGTATTACGCTGTTAACTATAGCTGATGATTATGTTTGCGTTATGCATATTATTCATTACACGATGTAGTTAGTCCACGTGGTTGGGAATAAACAAAGCATACTAAAAAAATGAAAAATGAGACTCGTACAGAATTGAACCTTAGAGTCAGAAGAAGGACAACCTAAAGCAGAAATTGTTTTTATTTAATGTCATACTTTTCGAACCGTGCGGCTCGTGTATCAAACCGTCTAAGACAGCATAGCACTAAAGTCGTACTTCCTCTTCGGCACACGTTATTATCCTGTACGATAATATTATCTACTTAAATATGAGCATGAACAAAAAACGCATACTAAATAATAATTTTGCCAGTATATATATATATATATATATATATATATATATATATATATATAGTGTGTATTTAGGTAGCATTTTCTCATTCATGTAAACATTGTTAAAAATAACAGAATTTGTCCGTTTAATTATACCTTTTTTTATTTTTCAATTTTTCTGATGGTCTCTTTTTTTATTAAAATAAACAAGGAATACATTTACCATAGGTTTCGAAGCTTTTACAAACGTTTTCGTTTCTTCGTCGAATATTCCACAGGTGTCAAAAGCAATTGAAGTAAAAAGCTAGAAAAGAAAGAGCATTTTAAAAAGACAAGGGAGAAACGCGCATAGGACATTTTCGCATTGTTCCAGTAAGTCGTCGACGATTTAAATTCATCAACGCTAGATGGCATCACATAATTTCAAGGTATATGCGTGCCAGGCGATTAGCGATCAAGTAAGCCTTTCTTAAAAAGGTGAAGCGTGAGAGGGTTGACATCCTATGATTAAATAGAACAAGATATCAGACCCAGATTAACAAAGCAAGTATTTGACTGATTTATATCAAATATATATATATATATATATATATATATATATATATATATATATAGGTGTGTATATATGTGTGTGGGTATTTATGTATATATATATATGTTTGTATATCTATATGTGTGTCTGTATATATGTATATATATATATGTGTATATATATATATATGTGTATATATATGTGTGTATATATATAATGTGTGTATATATGTATATATATATGTTTCTATGTGTATATATAATGTGTGTATATATATATATGTGTGTATATATATGTGTGTGCGTGTTTATATATGCACATGTATATATGTTTATATATGTATATGTATATATGTTTGTATATATATATATATGTGTGTATATGTATATATATGTGTGCGGGTGTTTATATATGTATATGTATATATGTGTGTATATATATAAATATATATGTGTGTATATATATATAAATATATGTGTATGTATATATATACATGTGTGTATACATATATATATATATATATATATATATATATATATATGCGTGTACATATATATAAATATATATGTATATATATATAAATATGTATGTATATATACATGTTTGTATACATATATATATATGTCTGTATATATATATGTATATATATATATAATATATATATATATATGTATATATATATATATATGGGGGGGGTAGAGTGAAATACATTCCAGAAGGAAATCTGAGTATAAGAGCTCAATGTAATAACAAGAGCAAGAATAAATTAAAGCACAGTGACACGGAATCACATAATCACGGGTGCAATAATTTATGCCTACTCTACGGCTTATATTCAAGCATCAAAGCGAAGCGATTACATTTTTGAAAGAGAAAAAAAGTGAAACTAACACTCACTTTTTAATACACATATAGAGATGGCGAAAACACATTTAATACATATATGGAGAGAGGGGGAAATTAATTACTTTAGACGTATATTGAGGGAGAAGGAGAGTGACAACATATTTAATATATATATATATATATATATATATATATATATATATATATATATATATATATATATATATATTGAAAGAAGGGGAGGTTGCACGATTTATAACGGAGAACAATACAATGAGGGGGAACAATACAATGAGGGAGAAATACATATATACAGAGAAGAGGGAATCGTATGATTACTTCCCCCATTCTTATATACCTATTCTTGTAAATTGAATAAGACCGTAGGGTCGAAATACATTATTGCACTGGTGATTATGTTATTCCGTATTACTTTACTTTATTTTATATATGTTTATGCATATATATATGACTATGTATACATCTGTGTATATGTATACATCTGTGTATATGTATATATATATATTTATATATATATATATTTATACCTATGCATATGCATATGTATCTATATATGTATACATATATGTATATGTATATATGTATACATATGCATATGTATATATATATATATATATGTATATATATGCATATGTATATATACATATGTATATATACATATATATATATATATATATATATATATATATATATATACTATATAAAGTTGACTGGCTTTCATCTGTACTTTTGGCGTACAGGGGGATAACTACATTAATCTAGGACTCCTAAAATATCCACTGCAATACTCTTATTCACTCACGCGTGTTTGCTGAAACTTTCGCATGAGTTAATCAACATGTAATAATTTTAATATTCATATTTATATAAATCACTCTCTCAACTACAACACCCACATAGACAATGATCTGAAATGATGGATAATTGCATATTTCTTACAGATATTTTCTTAACATGAAGTTCATTCGTAGTTGTGACTTACTACATTAATACTCACACTACTGTTAGAATAGTATATCGACAATTCTAATTCTTATTGAATACTTTTCCTGATAGACATTATACACATGTTCCATACCAAATAATTATAGTTTCATATTTTTACACTCATACTTGACTAAAACACTATTTACTGAAAAACACATCAGATTTGTTTGGATTATCAAGCTTCATTCAAAATAGAATTTAAGTGACTATTTTCTCAATAGATAGTCGTCACTATACTTATATATATATATATATATATATATATATATATATATATATAGGGTGACTAAAAAAAACGGGCCCCGTGTACACTTTATGTGATATCTCCTTTATTTATTCACAGATTGCCTTTATTTTACATGACATGGCAGAATCAACGACCGTGAGTACACCAAGACCTCAGTGGGAGCTGGGACAAATAATACACTGTGTTAAATGTTACTACAAGACAGGCTCGTTTAAGAAAACCCAGGACAGTTTCATGCATCAGTTCGGATGTGAAAAGGCTCCACCCAAAAGCAGAATTCAGAACTGGGTGGATCACTTCGAGAAGTATGGGACCGTGGAGAACCTCAACGCTGCCAGTGAGAACCGTATAAGCCACTCGGGACGTCCCAAGAAGCGGACAGCCGAGCTGGTCGAAAGTGTGAGAGAGTCTCTCCAGGAGAGTCCGAAACGCTCTGTGCGTAAGCGAAGTCAGTCCCTTGGTATCTCCCGTGAGACTTGCAGGAGACTGCTGGTGAACGATATCAGGGCTTACCCATACAGAATACAGACGCTGCAGACCCTTACAACCTCAGATAAGAAGCAGAGGAGCGCTATGGCAGTCAAGATGCTTAAAGCTGTTAATTGTCAACCATAAATATCATCTTAACAAATGTTTGCTAATCAAACATGCCAATAATACTAAAATGACTAGGCTTTTATAATCAAGCTTAATACTCCTATCGAAAAACCACATCGATCAGGTTTTGTTTTAAATGTTATCAATCATAGCGAAAAATATTCTGAGTGAACAATTAAAAAATTTCGATATTGTAAAACACTATATTTTATCATATTATTTAATTTTACATACTTTTACACATTTATTCGATATTTCCCTACTTTCCACTCATTTGACCTCTTTCTTTTTCACTCTATCCCATAAATATAACTACTACTTTTTGGGAATCTCTTTTCACCACCTGTATTCCATAAACTAGCTTACACGACTATTACATACCTCCATACTTTTGTATGCCCCTCTAGTACGCAATTTCTTTTCTACCTATTCATCTCTTTTCAAAATACTGCCATCAATCAATCTTCTGTAAAAGAAACACCCTACATCAATTACTGCCAACGCCTAAATGTTGTAATGCTAACGTTATATCTTACCTTACAAACGCGGCCGTTGGAAGTGCTTCTCTCACCTATACCTAAATATTATGCATGAATACTTGACTATGGTTTATGAAATGGTTTATTGACAAAGTTTCGTGAACCCTACTAAGAAAATCTAAAATAACATAGTTAATTCTTTTTGTTTTAGGTAGTTTGTTCTTTGCTTATTACTACACACACACAGACACATATATATATATAGATAGATATATAGAGATATATAAATATATATATATAGATATATATACATATACAGATATATATATATGTATATATATATATATATATATATATATATATATATATATATATATATACATATATATATATATACATATATATATGCTTTTGAAAATGATTTGCTGAAAACTCTCTAGCGGTCTTTCGACTATCATCTCGTCTGAAGAAACTGATAGTATAATCAATTAAATATATCAACGAAAATGAAGAGAAAGGGAAAAAATTGATGCGCCAGCGAATATTAAAACACGATTAAAATCAATTTAATGTAATAGTCGTTTTATACGGCACAACGTGGGATAAAAATAAATAAACGGAGGGGTGGGTTAAAAGTTCCCCAAAGAGAGTTAGCGCTTTTACCAACTCATTCTGCCAGCACAAGGATGGTTTACTCAGAATGATGGCGACAGATTCCAAAACTCTTAAATGGTGATTTTAATCCGCTCTATGAAGTACCTCAAAACGCTTCAATTAACAGTTACTGGTAGAGCGTGGATTTTTGCAAATAGCAGAGTCTAATGTCGCAGGGGAAGGGGCAAAAGGATATTGCCCTTCCCTGTCTAATCTTGGATGTAACATGCTGGTTTATGCTGGTATTCAAATGCAAGGAAGTACGCCCAATATAGTATTTTACTAGTTTCCCCTATCCAGGATAATTTTAAATAAATAGAGCATTTCAAAGGACCACAGATGTTAGGGGATTTGAAATCAACTACCTTTTTATTAATATAATCATTAATAAGGTCTTCTGGATGAGCATTATTAATAAATATCTCCTGATCCTATTACGTACAGAATATACTTTGTTGGGAAAACATTTCATAAGGGCTGTATGTACCAACGTATAAATAATACCAATCTGTGTAGACCTTTGTACCAAAAGAAAACCAGTTCACATACAGGCCCGTGAAAGTAGGATTCCTGTAAATTGACGTGAAAACACTACTTTTCAACGTTTCACTAGGACATCTAAGACGGGAAGACAGTTATCTTTCTCACTTTCCATAGTGAACTGTAGAGCTCCATGTAAGGTATTCGTCTTGTTAAAGAAGGTTAACGTTTGACTTTGCGATGCAAACGTGACAAAAGTATCGTCAACATATCTAACATACGTTGCGGGTGTGTTTATTAAGCTAAGAAGAACGGATTAATATAAAATTAATATTAAAATATAAGCTACGGTAAGGGTTAATGGATTCCCCATTGAGACCCCGTCGACCTGACTGTACATAATATATGCAAGACTAAACTGCACTGATTTTGTCCAAATAAATATTAATTCAAGAAGTACCTGCTTAGAATATGAAGGAGATGTAAGGCGACCAGCATAGAGTGCGTCAGTACAGATACATACAGTCTCATCTAATGGTATATTCGTAAAGAGACTGGAGGCATCAACGGAACGCATAAAGGATGTCGCAGAAGCCGAATCTAACCCACGAAGAAGGTCAATGCGTAGTGTATAACTTACGCATAGGTTGTAACATTTGTAAAATCCATTGAGCCATAGAATGTTGGTCAGACCAT
>OY744521.1:156978360-156985860 GCA_963556195.1 Sepiola atlantica | reverse complement strand
AATTGACATCACTTTAATTATACTTGCCTGAGGCTAATTCTGTCTGTTTAGATTTTGGAGCGCTGCAAAAGGATTTCCACCTCAGATAGTATAATCTATTAAATCGATTCGACTTGGCCAGATAATTCAGAAAATGATTCGAATTGAAGTCACTCAATAACAGTTGTACACAACGTCCCTAAGAGAATTCTGTGAGTTAATAATGAAATAAATTCACAAAACTAATCAGTGTTGCACAACTTCTATATTTTTTTACGTAAATTAAAATGAAGACATGCATGCTGTAAAACCTTATGTCTGTAATCCTTATTCTAATCCTCATCAAAATATATTAAACAATTGTGATGCTACACAAATGTCTGACATTTTGAGCTGAAGCTGAAGGGGTCTTAAGAAAAAAAATTATTCACTTCTTTAGACGAGAAGCAAAGGGTAGTAGTTGTAGTTTTTATTGTACACTTAATATTTCTGGCCCCGATCACATAGGAGAAATCTTTCTACACTAAGCTCATTTTAATTTTATCCCAATGCAGGGCTACCCTATTCCGGGAGTTTAATTCCCCCACATTAAAGCACCACCTTATGTTTAAATATTCCCTTGTGGTGAGGCACGTAAATAGGAATTACGGATCAAATTTCATGTAAATCGGAAATATTTTATTTTTTCGACTGAAGATGTGTGCCCATAATCATCTAAAATACTCCAAAAAACTAAAACTATAGAGATATTGTTTCAACTTTGTTTCACGTCTTAATTAAAAAAGAAATAGAAAGGGGTAAGTAATTAAGTGTTTAAATGTTCATGTGTTTTGACGGTGAAAGTGTTATGTTAAAAGTCGAGAAGTTAAGATGAGGAAATACCATCAGGAGTGCATACGCCTGCACGTTTAAAATGTGCATATGCCCGTTCGAACGCGGGTTGAAGTTAAACAGAATTCGCAGTATTATCAAGAAGTAAGTCCATTTGCAACGATGCCACCAAGAAGTTAAATCACGTGCTGATTACGCCAGTAGCTGAAGCTAATAACGGGTTTCGTTTACGCGCCAAGTAGGAGTGGTGATAGTGTTGAGAGGGGCAAGCATTCGTTCAGGAACTTTCCCTTCTCAATAGCATGTGTGTGGAAATGTGATTCTTATATAGGATTTTGTAAAAGGTGCCCAGCTCCTGAAAGGCCTGTTTCTGAATGTATCAAGTCTGATATTGTGAACCAATCGAAATTCAGTAATATACCCAGTCAGTACCAAGCATTTAAGGCAAAATCGTATGATTTATAACATCGCTTCTTAGCGGGAGTAATTGTTCTTGTTGTAGCTACTATTACTGATGAAAGCTAAATAAAAGTGTGTAAGAGAGAGAGAGAGGGAGAGAGAGAGAGAGAGAGAGAAAAGAGAAAACACTAGAAGATAGAGGGTAAGAGAAATAAGGAAGGAGAGAAGGGGGAGGTGTGACAACAGAGAGACGGGGGTGAGACTAGAGTAAAAACAAATGTTTATTATCAGGAACGAAAGGTATATTATTATTTTAAAATTGATAGTCTCACAAAATTAGCTCTATTTTTGCTAATGACCCCAAAAGATACGATGCATCGTTTATGATGGCATCAATTTTCAAATTAAAAATGTCTTGTTTGCTTATTCAGCATGTGTACACTTTGTCAAGGAGGTTATGTTTTAAGTCGGGTTCATAACTATGGTACCCTTTTGTTTGTTTGTGTACAGCCTAGCACCGACATCGTTTGATCAATTGTTTCGAACTTTGTTAAATATCGTTCATAGTCAACCTTAGAACTGATTTTATTTTGGCATATATAGGTCCATGGCAAAGTTTAATTGGCCCGTATTGTAGTTACTGAAGTCCCGCATTGTATATTACTTTGATCATTTTTTTTTGCCCTTGAAAAGTTCGTTCAAAGTTGAAATCGTACAAAGTTTAAGTTTGATTAGATAAGTAGTTATTCAGTTATAAACGTTTTCTATGACATAACTTCAAGTATATTTCATACAATATGGAGGATTACGACCCAGACAACAATTCGGCTTATACTTACGTTGTCAGGCGGACGTATGCTGCTTCACAGCGGACCAATGTCCTTGTTTGATATGCTTTCTAGTTTATAAAACGTGCATAATTATAATCTTTAATTTACTGGATTATAGAACTAGCTATGCCGAGTTAAAATCTAATCGCAGCTATCAAATAAGATATCGTACTTGCTATGGTAAAAAAGAACGTCGTGAAAAAATAATTTCCTTATAGGTATTGTGTTTAGACATTAAATTACCAAAAACCGGTTGATATGTCGTAAAACAGAGAAAACTAACTAAACTTTATTAAAGAGATATGGAAACGGTGCTTAATGCGAAAGTCAGCAATGATGCCAAAAAGGCTGAGAGCCTATCTCAGAAGAACAGACGAACAAATAGTCCGAAATCGATACCGAAAAAAATTGAATAATGGCCAATTCCCGTTTTGATAGTTGCAATCTGTGACAATACAAATAGGATTTATCGAACGAATGCGTCTAAAGTTTCACTACATATATCATAACATATCTTAAATATGTTATGTAAGTGATGTGTATGGGGGCAGAAGATGAGAACTTTCCGATGTCTTTCTCTGCGCTGAGTTGTAATTTCCATATTCTCTGATCTATGTTTGTTTCTTTCTGGAACTTTCTAAATCCGACATATGTTTGGTTGTTTCAAATAATTGATGCGATTTGTATTTATCTTAAATACCATTTTTATTTTTATTTTATCTACATGTACTTTCGTCATAAAAGGGTATAGACGTGTTTCTCTAAAAACTGGTTTAGCTCTTTTTGTCTTCTTACTTTTTCTACAAACATAATTGTATTATATTTGTCACAATCTAACCCTATATGAATGCAACCTATCTTGCATGAAGGTTACTTATTATAAAATCAGCTGTTCATGTCGATACACACAGAAGGTTACCTTCAAACTTGGCTTAATACATCAAATATTCATATATATATCTATGTGCATATTCTTGTACAAGATCTTCAAATATATTACAAATAAAGAAAAGGTGCGTTAGATGTATTTGTGTGCCGCCGTCACTTTTCATTGTTAGACGTTGTTTTAGTTAGTATGGTATTAAAGAAACACAGCTGGTATATGAAGGACTAGAAAAGAAATGGAAAGCAGTATAAAGGTTGAAAAATGTTCGTTCTACTTTGAACAAAAGTTCCACCGGTGTTTATACTAATTTATGTGTTTTAACTAACACATAGGCGAAATTAGCTATATTGGCATGCCGTGTTAGAATACTTTTGGGGCTTTTAAATCACTTTCCCCGACACCCTGAGAAAATATACGAATAAATAACGGCGTCTAATCGGTATAAGTGAAGTAATAGAGTAAAAAAGACGATTAAACATTGGTAGTGTT
This sequence comes from Sepiola atlantica, assembly GCA_963556195.1. Lineage (NCBI taxonomy): Eukaryota > Metazoa > Mollusca > Cephalopoda > Sepiida > Sepiolidae > Sepiola > Sepiola atlantica. Next base: position 156,982,446 of record OY744521.1, on the reverse strand, counting down.
ACTAAAACAGTTAATACTAAACCATTAGCAATATTAGTGATATAACAAACATCAACATGCATTCCTCTTGGGCTATTAAAGTAAAGAGTTGTCAAGAAAATGTATCCATTTTATTATCCCTATCATTGCTATGAGAATTGACCGACAGCATGGATACTGTCATTTATCAACAAGATGGAACAACACCGCATTGCTGCAATAGTTCACTCTAATACCTCCATCGCTACTTCCTTGAGAAAAGGCTTATATCTCATCGTGTGGATCACCCTTGGCCTGCGCATTTTCCAGACCGTTTGGTCATTTTCTGTGGGGATACCTAAAAGACAGCGTCTGTGTTAGCAATCCCCAAACTGTTGCTGATATCAAGAATAATATTGCAGCAGAGATTAAGAGAATTCTCGATGACATATTTAACAGGGCCAGTACAAACTTTAATGTGCGTGCAACAACAGCCATTCGACGCTAGGGAGCTGTGATCGAGCACATTATAAACTATGACTATGTGCTTGCAAAATGGTGGGATACGAGTGGAAATACTTATGCCAGACTTAACTTACAGGTATGTAAGACAGGTATATGAAAAAAATTGTAAGTTGTACTCTCAATAATACATATAACTTTAGCAAAAATGGTTACATCTTTTTCGAACATACTGTAAATATGCCTCTTCCCTTACTGGAGTTAAGTAACCTCGCATTAGTAGAAATGCATTTGGGATCATCTAAAAATGTTCCTTGATGTTACTTCTTAATTGCACATGTATCCGTTCAACATATATCGATTTTCACGCCCGATCAAAGGAACGATAGATTTTCTCCTAAAATATCGAAGGAAAGCTATTCACAACTATTATGATAAAATATTCTTCTTAATCACGTAAATGATGCGTGAATTGCTTCAATAGGATTCCTACGGGAAAACTGGGTAAACGAGTCGTACCTAGTAATCTTGAAGAAGAAATAACGAGTGTAATGTCAGCAAAATGGATATAGGCTACGTAGCGCGGAGTGAAGTTGCGAACAAATTACTCTGCTGATGTTTGGGGGTTATAACAGAATGTGCCTCTTTACTTCTGTTACGGCTGAAGCTGAACCGGGAATGTGTATTGTTTATGGAATAGAGAAGTAAGGGCCGACGTCTTTTGTCTCTTTCTCATTCTTCTTAACGAAATAAAAACTGCTACATCTGTTTGACAAGGGTCTTTCAATTTTACAATATCTGAACAAGAATGTAAAAGAATAGAACTAAATGTCAAGAACTTATCTTTCGCTATCTGCCCCCTCACCCTCTACCAATGACGGAGACCTCTGTAAGACGTTTTTTTCACCAGCGTTCTTTTTCATCGATTGATTTATAAAATCTCTATTTTAATAAACTTGTGCTTGTCTGAGATGATACTACTTTACCTTGTGTTGACGGTGAGCAATATGTTAACTGTTCTTAATCTGTATTTATTTCGATTCCACGTTATATATTCACTAAAAATTAGTAAGTAAATTGGCAGCAGATTAGCTTTCACTATTAATTTAACTGTCATAAAATAGCTTAACTTATTTTATTTAATTATACTTAAACTCAGTGGAAATTTGTTCCAGTGGATAGCAAAAGCAGTAACATATTTTTTTAATAAAATACTCAATGTTGATTGGTTATTGAAATCGAACTTCCTACATTTTAATTAGTTACGGAAATCGAAGTTAAACCAATTAAAAGTCCAGAATAAAATGTGCATGATAAGAGTTCTTTGCGAGTCATTTAAGCTACCACCGATTGTCCCGGTAAATAAAACCCTACCTGAGAGTTTATCATTCAATCTCCTCGGCCTAACTTTTACAGATAACATGAATCGGAACAAATATTTGAAGACATTGCCAGGGCTACACCAAAGAAGGTTGGCTCCCTCTACCGTGCTTATAAACTTCTCACACCTGACATTATCCTATATTTCTACAAAGCCACCATCCGCCCATGCATGGAGTATTGTTACCACATCTGAGCTTGTGCATCATCCACTAGTTTCTCCCTCTTAGACATGGCCCAGAAAAGAGTCGCCATCTTAATAGGTCCCCTACTATCCATGAAGCTCCAGCCCTTGTCTCATCGCCGCAATGTTGCTTCCTTGTGCCTGTGTACTTCAATGGATTGTGTTCTGATTAACTTGCTGCTCTAGTGCCCCCTCGACGTAAATTCACAAGACCAACCCGACAATCTGCCAAATCCCATATATTCACTGTGGATGTATCCAGATGCTGAAGAGCTTTCTACTCCAATAGCTTCTTTCCTCGTGCTGTTGGACTCTGGAACTCCTTTCCTGCTGCCAGTTTGGCTCACGGTACTGACATGCAGAAATGTAAAACTAACGTAAACAGACATCTCGCTGCACCGCTCCTTATTTAGGTTGACTCCCTCTCAAAAAGGTAATGTTCACCCTTTTTCGCAGTAGCTCCTTACGTCTACAGTGGCGGCCTGCCTTGTTTGGGGTGAACTATGTTAACAAAAAAAACACCTAACGGACAATAAGCCTAAAACTTTGACACAAAGCATTGTCCGTCGTCTCAATAGAAACTTTGCGCAACCAATTACTACTACTTGCCAGTAAACACCGCCCGAAACGGCTACTCCTGCTGTAACAGAAATACTAGATATTTCCTTATCGAATATAATATTTAAATACATGCTTTTTTCGCTCATTACAGAGAATCTGTATCTTGGTATATTGCACCCAGCCTGGTCAGTAAATAATAATTACTAGCGGGACCCGTGTAAATTACAGGAAATTATGTTTTTAATACTAATTATCTTGTTCCTAACCTATACATGTTTGAATGAAATATGATTGGACTTGTATATTTATTTTAAAAAATGAACAATACATGAAACAATTTACAAAACTTCTTTATATACAATATTTCTAGTGAAAGTAATATTTCGACGACTAAACCTTACTTTGTAAATGTTTTCGATTAAATTAAATTTGGCTCCAATTCATGAATATTTTCTCCTCTCAAAGAGTTAGGCACAAGGTCAGTTTTATCTTAGTCCCACAAGAAAGACGTTTTACTCAGAAGCCGAAACGCGAACCAATGCTCCAACGCGCATTGTTTAGAAATAGGAATTTAATTTACATATAAATAGCAAACACGGTCGCAATCCAGCAAGCAGTCGGGGTTCGAATCGCGTGACCGGCGAGAATTGTATCCTACCATACTTACGAGTGCAGGTTTGGCATGGTTCATATGTATTTATTTAGAACTAATTATATATATATGTAGGGCAATTATAGAAGCTGTCGTTTCATGCAAGAAATTATTTATTAAGAACTAAAGATATTATCATGACTAATATTTCCGAGTCTTTCAATTACATTAGAAAACTTCTGAATGACATAGCATCTATATATTAATACGATAGCGTGTGTGTTCGTGTGTCAAGCTTCCGGAAAAAGCTCTGCGCATGCGTGCCGCACCTAGATTTTGAAAAACATTCAACTCGCCTAATTTTCGAAATCTTTTCAAATATTTCCCTTTGGCGCAACGGTTAGCGACGTAGTATGTTTTACTTCGGCCCGACTGGTTTATAGTTCGATCCCAACCAACCTCTAAGATTTATTTTCTACATTTTGAAGGGAAGGAGAAGAGAGGTAGGGAGGGCACGACCGGAAAGACACATATTAATACAATAGCGTGTGTGATTTTGTGTGTCATGCTTACATCAAAAGTAACGACCTTCCGAAGGGTAGTATCTGTTCCGATGGATACTGCACTCCATAAACTAGTATTGTCTTTACCTTCGGGACTTGATTTACGCCTGTCTATGGGTCTGTCCTGCGCTGTTCTAGGAGGTCCACCCTCCCAGGCTTCGCCTCCCCTCTTTGGGGAGGAGTAAGTTTATTGCTTACTGCCTGGGGCGCCACTACATAGGAATGCCAACGAGGCTGTCCAGGCAATTTTTAATAGACAGAGTGCTCACCTCTCGGGCGCTGGCTTTTCAAACCCCACTTTCCCGACCCGACCTTGGGTCACATCTTAATTGTGGGAGTAAGATCAAACTGGCCTTATGCCTAACTCCTGGAGAGGAGTAAATAAA
>OY744521.1:156950860-156970860 GCA_963556195.1 Sepiola atlantica | reverse complement strand
CTCATATCTCTACCAACACGGTAAAGAACTCTGCTTTTTTCTCTGTATACTTAACATCAAGACGAACTTCCATGAAGAGAGCGTCTTTAAAAAAAATGTACACCTGTGGAACATGTTACCGCGTGACTACTTACCATGCTCGTTTCAATTCTAATGTCAACAAATATCCGTCAACTCGTCCTCTAAATTAATCAATAATCGTGTCCAATCCTTTCATAATACTGCTTCATCATTCACCGCTTATCCTCAAGTGGCTTTCAGCCTTGGAAAATTGTGAACCATTAAAGTGTTTCTCAATTAAATTTGTCACACCATTTGTTCCAAGTGAGTTATCGCTAATAATATTCAATTATCCGTAAATTTCCCAACTCTCTATATTCCATACTATGTTATTATTATTGTAAAATACTTAGCTAGGTCGCGCCAGTCGTTATCAGTAATGTATCCGTTGCATTAGTTGATTATTTTTTCTGGAATATGGACGCAAATAAGTCTCCTCAATATTATAGTATTCTCCGTTCTTTTCTAGTCCGGGACCGGATGGTGTTATCCCTCCTCGCTTTTGTTATTATTTCAGACCCTTCGCTTTCACTCACCATGGTACCAACCAATAATAGTATTTTCTTTCGTTTCCAAGAAAATTTTATTTCGTACACATAGAATGTTCACGAAAGTTGTTAGATGGTATATCTTGCTGCTAAAAACAAATGGTTTACTCTGGAGGCTTAGTTAAAGCCTTGCTACCCGGATTTCATGTGTCTCCAACTTTTTTTGATCACTATTGTAACTAAGCTGGTATTTTCGCACCAACCGTTTATGAATTTCTATTCATTATATTAAAACATCATAATATTTACAAGAGCATTATAATAAAGTTATGAGAAAAGACTTCATTGCCATTCGTAAAGATTATAATTACATGGCAACGCCGGCAAAAATAGTCATATTATTAGAGGAAAATGACTGATATTAGTCTAATTATATAAATGAAATAGTTGGCTGAGAAAACAGTAATGCCAAATAAAGATAACGACATTAGATCTACAACATATGGAGCATAGGGCGAGCAAAATAAAACACGAATATAGAAAAGAGATGAAAATTAGTCTGTTGAGAAGATTTCCCCGATTCAGTTTTAGGCACGGAAAGTCATGACTACAGAAAAAGCGCCATCATCGTAATAAGCAATCAGTCCTTATGGTAACAAACTTATGAAATCAATAATAGGAGTTTAGACAACTTTTAAACAAGAAGAAAATAAAGAAGAAGAAAGTTACATAAGAGAATATCGATGTGGCTGCGAGAGGGGCATCAGATTTCAGATACTGGTTTGTGCATGTGTTATTTTTATTATGTTGCAGTTTCATTTCGCACCGGAGTCAAACTAAAACAGATGAAATTATATGTACAAATAATATCAGAATTCTATAAATAAACTAAAAAAAGTGTGATTTATAAGGTTGCAAATTGAATTCGAGTTAATCGTTTTGAATAAGGAAAAAATGAATTTGCAAAGTTGAATTTAAAAGAATATAAGAACCCAATCAAACTGTAATTTCTTTCTGTTCTTCCTCTTTGTCGTCCCTGTGTGCCCCACTTTCTCTATTTCTTTCTCCAGTTGAATAATATTGTAACTGCGTTGATAATTATTTCTGTTTATAATAGATTTTTCACATGGATTTTATTTAGTAGCTTATTAGAACGACTAAACGAAGTGAGAGTGATGGACGCCATATAACATCAGAGTAGGGTGTCTAACAACGCACAATGAAAATACGCTAATTAGAACATTGAAATACAGGTTTTTTTCAAACATGAATCAATTTGAAAACTAACGAATGTTTAGTGATAATATTGTGTAATTAAAAGATATAGGTAAAAGCCCAAATAAAATAAACAATTATTAACCTAGTTTTCATATAATAATAAAGAAAAACGTAACAGTTGTTTAAACAAGTGCAAAACGGGAATTCACTAAACAGTAGAAAAAAGATACGTGAGTGATTACATAAGTGGCTGTGAGAAGAACATCACATTCGAAATACTGGTTCTTACACTTATTATTTTTATTATTTTACGGTTGCATTAAACAGAGAGAAAATAAAAGTGTATATATAAAAATTCGAATTATATGTAGAAAGTTAATGAACATTTAGACAACTTCATGATGATAATTTTAAAACATGAAAAAATAAACGAAAAGACATCTGGAGTATGAGCAGAGGGCATCAGATTCGCGATACTTGTCCTCACACTTATTGGATTGAATGAGTTGCAATTTGAACACAAAGCATACTCAAACTATATAATTTGGACTAGAATGTGATATGTAAACGGATATTTGCATATAAAACATAGAGACTAGATCTAAGATTTACATTTACCAGCCTCATAAGAATCGTGTCTCTCTATTTTGTTCTATAGTCCTTACATTACATGTGCGAAGTTTCTGATAAATGGGGAAAATTGTTGCTTTCTGGGTCGGCGTTATCTTCCCTGGATGATATGCACAACTTTTCAATCCTCTCATAGTATTTATCATTATTCAGCGTTCAATCTATTTATCTTGTTAAAGTTTACTCGAGTAGCTTTTCACTTTAATACGTGATGACTCATTAGGAAAAATAGAATGTCTGTATTTTCGAAATGAGTTATCTCCGACCAGATTTCCTCCTCGTGGTCGTTGTCATCAGAATCTTTCAGCATTTGTGCCCTCCAACTTTTTCAGCTGTCATGAGTCTATCCCGGGAACCATCATGGAATATTTTCCGAATGACACACAGCTGAGTTGACTTAAAGATTGATTACATTGCGTATGTTATTTTGAGATGATAAGTTCAATTTTGAGAACAGGCATATACAGAGTTATAGACGTTAACTGAATAAATGTCACGTCATGGAATTTAGAATCGAGCTATTTATCAGAGTTGTGAGCAACACTGTCATTTCATCTTGAAAGATGAAATGGCAGTGTAACTCACAACTCTAATAAATAGCTCGATTCAAAACTCTATGACAATTAACGACGGAAAAATTACTGAGTTCTAAAATAATAAGAACATCCAAAAATAAGCCTTCAGCGGAGAAAAGAACGAAGAGAAAAAGAATGCGAATATGAACGAGTGAAAAAGACCGATGTTACGTGCAGTGTCTACGTATATGGCATTATCACTAATGTAGAGTATTGTCAGATTGGAATAGTATTCATAAAAGGTACATAAACCTAATTAAAGTATAGTTTATTTGTTTCTTCTGTAAATATTGAAAGTCTGTTCTTTTGCATAAACAAAAGTTCATATGGATGTGTGGAATAATATACATTCGCCTTCGTGCGTCACTGTCATTTCCCTTTTTGCCTAATCGTGATATCTCTTCTTTGGGTAGGCTAATCACGTACTCTATTGCATTTAAAGATATCGGTACAAGAATATTTGCTGCAAACGCCAAGTACAATTCCGCTAATAGATCTTTCTTGGTGCACTTTCTTTTCTGGAGAAAGCACTTATTAACCTAACCTAAGCCAGAAGAAAAAGAAATGATACTCAAATTAAATCCCATGTAGGTTCAGTCAGGTCTTTTTAAATAATATTACAGAGTTAAATAGAGCTAAGAAATACGAAGTCGTCATTGCTCGAAAACTGTCACGTGCTAATTAAAAAAGGGCACTGTTCATATTTAGTCAGAGATCACGAAGTTTTACATATCTAATTACATGTGTGCTACGGTAATTTAAACAAAACATAATAAAAGCTATATTTTGTAAATTATGTGAAACGTGCATAACACATAAGTGGATCTGTAAGAGAGTGAATGGAGGGGCTGATACATATACACCTCTGATTGGTCAAACTATAACATGCGATGTTAGATCTAGTTTTCTTTTAAAGAAAGTATTGTAAAAGAGAAGGCAATATCAGAAAGAATAAAATCATCGATAATTATCCCTACATGGCTCAATTTACATTGTGCAGTACGTTTGTCTTCTATCTCTGAAATAAAAATACCGGTAAAATAGAAAGAAGGTTGTGTTCGAGCTTTTATAGTACGCTCCAATTATCGACAGTTGGTGTACTCGCTTCTCTGGTTGGCTGAGGGAAACTGGTGTCAATACATAAAACAATATGTTTAGCCGCGGCTGTGTCTAACAGTGTACGTTTCGTTAGGCAGTTTGTGATAGGGAGTGTGATCCGCGAATATCTATACAGTGGATCGGTGTTCTCGGGGCGTCTGGAAAAAGAAAACATATTTAAAAGTTCTGACACGTGTACGAAGAACCCCACTGTTCCGGCGATAAGTTTTTGTTGAATTATCACATTATTTTTGTAATACCTTCTTTAGTTAATAGTAATCAATTCATCATATAAAAATGCAGGCCACGAAGAAAATAAGAATATGGCGACTTGCAACAAGGTAAAAATCTGGGCGTCACTAAGATGTACACTAGAGAATACCTAACAGAATAATTAAATATTTGGTGCCAGAGGATGCATATATTAGCTAGTAATCTATCAATAAACATAACTATAACAGCAATTTAAACAAAAAACTGCTAAAGTCTAAAACAAAGAAAATTCTGAAAAATAAGATTCTATCATTGCTAAAAGGCTAGTTAGAAGCAGCAGCGGCAGTGAATGTTTTTTTAAGTATATCCACTCGATCGGACAAAGCTCAAATTAGCAGTTTATGTCAGCCAACATCCGCGCATATTCACTGCCGAAAATCTCCGCGTACTATAAAAACCAAATCACACGCCTGTTTTCCCTCTTTCCTGTTTAGCGTTTACAGGCAAAATACATGAAGTCCAATTGGATTGAAAGTGTTGATGCGAGCGAAACATGTCGAAAAGTCAGGCTGTCGATAATGAATGGTTGTTTTTGTAAAAAGTATTAGAGAATGTTAAAAACTGCAATAGAAAAGAAAAGAAAGAAACACGATCTGATTTATACTGGAAAAAAAATAATTATGAGAAAAAAAGGGTTAGGTGTGTGTTGTTGCTGCATTAAAGTAAATACACATTATGTGATTTCATGGATTTTAGAGACTAAAATTCGTTTCATTTTGATAGTGAACAATCCGAAAACAATTTTATTTACAGAAGCTATTAAAATAAAAACATGCAATGTCAAGCAAAGTGGATTATACTTTTCTTTTAAGTTACAATATCAACCTATTCATTTTGTAGAAAATATTGTTGATTACGTTGTATATAATTGTATGTGCTCCTTGCCTCTTCACAAAGGCATAGTTCAACACAAGCTCGATTGTTTATGTGCACAATTCCACCCCCCCCCCCCAAAAAAAAAGAGGGCCACTGCATTGGGGAAAAATAACCAACTCAATCTTCACTGACCGAGGACAGAAAAGATAAGGGAAGTATCAGAACAGATACTACACTTTAAATTATTTATATGTGAAAAAATACAAAAATACTTATTAAATTTATAAGGCCAAGAAACTGTAATTTTGAAATTTAGCGAGCAATAATACAGTAATTAAATAAACAAACAAATTAAGAACGGACGATGAATAATAAAAATAATTAAAAAACGATGAATAAATAAATAATCTATTTTGTAAACGTAATAAAAGTGAAAAACTATGTGGAAATGAATATATAAATATATAAACATTTCATTTTGTTTAAATTGTACTTCTTGTTCCGGAATAAAAGTAGTTTTATAGTGTTCAAAATGTAACTTAAATGTATCGTTTTGATCGTTGTCTTTTTCTAGTACCACACATATTTGAACGGTTTTAGAATATCATTAAACTTGAAAGATTTTTTTGTCACAAAAAATAAACTTTTAACATTCTTTTTATCAAAAAAGAAACAAGTGTTAACCGAATTTTTAGTCGATGATATTTTCTTGCTAAAAAAATTGTAAAAAAAATAGTGTCGACAGGTTGACATAAAAGTTCAATTTGATATACGTTCAAAATTAAATTATCATTTGTATTGGTACACACAACACGTTTTGTGTTTAAAAAAAAATTGTTTAACATGGTTCACCCCAAACAAGGCAGGCCGACACTGTAGACGTAAGGGGCTACTGAAAAAAAAAGAAAGGGGAGAAGGTGGGGGGGTCAGCCTGAATTGGGATATGCGCAGCGAGATGTCTGTTTACATTAGTTTTAAATTTCTGCATGTCAGTACTGTCGGGGAAACAGAAGGCAGGGAGGGAGTTCCAGAGGCCAGTAGCCGAGGAAAGAAACTATCTTAGTAGAAGGCTCTCCGGCATCTGGGGACCTCCACAGTGAATGAATGAGATTTAGTTGATTGTCGAGTTAGTCTAGTGAATTTACGTCGAGGGGGCACCAAAGTAGCCAATTCATCGGAGCATAATCCATTGAAGTATTTGTAAAACGAACACAAGGATGCTACATTGCGGCGATGGGACAGGGACTGGAGCTTGGTTGACAGTGAGGGACCTATTAGATTGCCGACTCTTTTTTGGACCTTGTCAAGAAGGGAGAGACTAGTAGATGATGCACCAGTCCAGATGTGGCAACAATACTCCATGCATCGGCGTATGGTAGCTTTGTAGAAATACAGGATAATGTCAGGTGTGAGGAGTTTACTAGCACGGTAGAGGGAACCCACCTTCTTTGCTGCAGCCTTGAAAATGTATTCAATGTATGATATACAGTCTTGTTATTGTGTAAAAATAGATTTCAAACTTTACGGAAAACAAGCGCATATTTATTTTTATTTAATATTTTCCTCTCAAGAGAGGTTTGACATCCATCTTAATTTTTAGTCTAGACGAGTTTTTGTATAGGGGTATCTTCACATCATTATCAGATTCTACCTTGATGAAGACCTAGCAACATGAACCACACAATCAATATCCTTTTTATTTAATACCAAACAATTACCAAATAAAAAATGAAATAGTATAAGAGAGAAACCAGCATCATCGTATGTCCACTAATAGTGTCTCCCCCACGAATTGTCTTGTTTATTTTTTTATCACCAACCAATGTGACGTCAGCAGAAACACGAGACTCAAGTAAATGGTCTTCTCTTGTATACGACACATTTTGCTTTTTTTGTAGGGGTCGAAAGGCTTTCTGCAATTAGCAGTTCGATAAAGAAATTATCGCAATACTGTGTACGCCCAGCGATCGTACACACACACACTTCTCACCGAACGCACGCTCACACATATTCATAGACGCAGATTCTCTCTCACTAACATTACACAAACGTAAACGCACACGGTGCTAGCTGAAATGAACATATATACTGAAGTCCTTCTTATACGTTAAACTACTCCTTGACTACATATATTTGTTGTATCCGTTTAACTCTAATTTATAGCCTACACTTAAGTCTGCACTGCTTAACAACTTTTTAATGAAATACAAAATTATTTTGTATGGATTAACTCCTTTCATTTTATAATTTCCTATCTTTTATATACTTGTCATGGTCCGAAGTACTCAGCAAAATCCTTGCGAAAATTGAAGGTGCAAGGAAAATCGATTCACATTAAAACACGAACCGGTAAAAAATGCTTTAAGAATAAAGAAGACACGAGTCTATTAGGCAAACGGAAGCAATCACACAACCTTTAACATAATTTGTGTCAGATATTTTATTTAATTTCCACTAAAATTAGCTGATTTAAAAAATGCACCAAGAGTGTGTCGTTGTATCACTGCTTTTCTCTCTGTTATTTACTCTTTAAAGAAGTACACTTTAAATGTGTGGCTGTAAGTAATAAGACTAGTCAGTGCAGTCTTTATAGTTTGATATTTATTATTCTTCAATAGAGAATAAGGAAAAGCTATATTCGTGATGTTATTAATAAAGTAACCGGATAGGATTAGGAACCATATTTCTTATTGCACCAGCGACATAACATCCTAATAGTTTATTTTATTATTATTTCTTATATTTTATATTATTTAATTCTTTAGAATGAGCTCGAGATTACGCGGATGGAGTTGAACTAACAGGTAATTAATTTAAATTAATTTCAATAACTAACAGTATTTAATTATGTTGAGGCACACACGGCGTTTACAAAGTATCAGTGTAGACAACTGTGCAATCATACTCCACGCTCTGAACAACTTATTAACATTTATATTCGTATTTTTTTCTATAATTTTCGAATTAAAAATAAAATAAAATAAACGTCGCCTTTCTCTTTTATCAATATTTGGCATGAACTTTAATCCCATTGGCGTATTGTACTCCTTTAGTCAACATGGAATGTACTTATCCAACTAATCTGATTAATGTTGTTCCGGAATATATCGTTATAAAGATCTATCTTGAAATAAACTTGAAGTAGTTCGTTAATAAGCAAATAAACAGGTATGGAACTACAGCCTTATATATATATATATATATATATATATATATATATATATATATATATATATATATATATCACTGTATTTCAGCTTACTAAATATACTTTATTTCTGCCCTTACCGCATAACTGTTTTGTTGGCCGCATTGACTAAGGAGTTCAGACTGGTGTTAAAATGTGACTCGTTTCTGGGGTTCGAACTCTGTGACTTGAATACCAGTTATCTCCACACTGACAATTCCCTGAAATGGTGAAACATATATCTATATGCATTATGATTAAAAGAAAGTATCATAATATTAATGAATACATACGAGGGTGTTTTATGTACTCAAACAATATTAACATGAAAAGGTTACGCTTATTTTATTTGAATGATATCACAATCTTTAAAAATGTCGTATATATATATATATATACTCTCCAAAGTACCTCACGCAAGTCTAGATATTTCTTAATTTCCATATTTCCTTAAGTTTCCAATAACGTAATGTTATGTTATATACATTTATAATTTGTATTCCCTTAGTTTCTTCTATATACGCAATCGTTTTGTCGATAGTACTATTAAGATTATTAATAACATTAATTAAAGCGATTTTATAAGAGATGGACAGCATTTTCAAAAAGTTATTTACAAGGGAGATTATTCACATGAAAATTTCCGACAGTAATAAAAAATCAAATGCCGCTGAAATGTGGAGAACGGGTACTACACTGTGATCTTAGCTAAGAAAATAACATTTTTTTTGTGTTACAAGGAAGTTTTAAATGAATTAAAAAACTCGATTTAATCGGAATATTTTTGTTAATGTGGTGGGTAGTTTTGTATCGGTTGTGTTGTTATAAAACTGCTCACTTATTACATTACATTCTCCATTTTAAGGGAGAGTGCTTACTGTCCGTTCGTTATTATACGATTTTTTCAGTAAGGGGTCGGTGTATTGTCCAACATAATACCATTCTCTCAGATTATCAAGAATATGCGACCGGAGGAAGCGATTGTCGAAGCACATGTTTTTATTTATGAAATAAATGAACAAATCGTAAGAGCACAACACTTTTCTTAAAAAATTATGAATATACATAGTCTTAAATAAAAACGTCTTTCACTTAAAATACGAACTAATAACATTACATTTTCAGCATTACTCATATACAACTTATAGTTTTACAACTTAAACCATGCTTTTATAATAGAATTACTTGTTTATAAACTAAACTCATGGTTTTACTTGGGATGAACATTCTTTGTTGGGTCAGCACAACGACTGGGAACAATCATGTCGAGTGCAGTGAACGCACCCATGCAGGTTCACACAATTGCTCAATGATAAATCTACACATTTATATATCGGTGAAAAAAAAGGTTGCTAATGTATGTTCTTATATGGTGTCATCAGTCTTCCTCTTTCACTTCCTCTCGGGTACTGTGAAACTATTAAATTCATCGATCACATCATGTGACTGATGTGTCCCCCACTTCTTTGTTCATGTTTCCACATATGTAAAATGTATGACACTTACTACATATAAATAAATTATAACAACGATCTGCTGTAGTTTACAAATTATGTACTACCAAATTATTTGCTTACTCAACCATATACATTTATTATTATGTAAAGGGAAACATCACTTTTTATGATGATTGTATATTAGACTATATTTCTGCAGTGTATTAACCAGTTTGTGCACCTGACATTACTTATAAATTATGTGCATATTGCCGCATTTCTAACGAATGCCTTCTTTTATTCTCAAGGCTTTATTGTCTCTTTTTCACTTAGGTATCCGCAATTTTGTTTATGCTTAAGAGAGTTTAAGAAGAAATGTTAAACTAACATTTTAAGGCAACCTTTACGATGTAACACCGGGGGAATGTGGTGGGCAGTTTCACAAGAATATTTTAAGTAAGCTTATTGCAAAATTAAAGTATTTTTATAACAAAGATGAAATGATGTTTGTTACAAGTATGGGGTAAATGATGTAGCAATCTAAAAAGTGTAAGGTGAGCCGAATGAAATCATTTGGAGGAGAGGGTCGTATATATATATATATATATATATATATAAGTTTTCATTGTATTTTACTTTTTTTATTAACCGATCATTATGAATTTTGTAATATCTGTTTTTGGAAATTCGGGGAGTAACATGGGCACATTTTTTTTGTAAACTTATCCATCGATGAGGTGCGCCCACACCAACTCGAACTCACCCTAAAATAACTTTTAAAATGAGTTAGATACAAACATATGATAGATAACGAATTGTTCTACATTACAGTTTGAGTTATATTAAGTAATACATGATCGTCAATAAAATGTATATGCTTGTTACAATCCTAAACTATCGAACTTATCGTTATGAAATATGGAAAACAGGAAACATTTGGAGGAAGTGGACAAACATTGATACGACGAAGAAAGAGTGAAAAGAGGGGAATAGAAATAAAAGAGAATTTCATTTATCTGTGACTGAAGCAAGGTATAAAGGCGCGAATAAAATCACGAATTACCAAAGAAAGAAGGAAAAAAGAAATTAACCAGAAAAAGTACGAAAAGGGGAATGATAGATGAAGAAGAACTGGGAGAAGAAAAATAGAAGAGTAAGGACAAAATAAAATAGAATGATGGAACTAAAAGAACAGAGCGAGCACAAAATACGAAAATGAAACTAATAAAATAAGAAAAAAGATTAAAACGAAAAAAATATGGCGGAAAATGCTCGAGAAAGAATAAGGACAAGAAGAAGAAGACGAGGAAAAAGAAGAAAAAGAAAAACACGTTATTAAAGGATATTAAGAAAAAGAAATGGAAAAGAAGACAAAAAACACAATGCGAGAAGAAGAAAAAGAAGAAGAAGAAGAAGAAGAAGAAGACGACGAAGTAGAAGAAAACAACCATCAAAAACAAGAAGTTAAAAATAAGAAAAAAATAAGAAGGGAACACGAAACACGATGACGAAGGAGTAAAGAATGAAGTATGAAGAGGAAAGCAAAAGAGGGAAGAATAACAAGAAGAAGAACAACAACAAAAGACGAAGAAGATGAAGCAGAACAATAAATAAAATGAAGAATACGAAGACGGGTGAGACTAAACAAAGACGAAGAAAAAGAAAACAAAGAAAAATAACAACAACAAAAAGACGAAGAATAAAACTGAAGAACAGAAAAAAGAAAACAAATGAAGAAACTACGAATAAGTATGGGGATTAGAAGGAGGAGGGAAATGGGAAAAGGGAGATTAATTTCCTCCCCGACTGAAACAAATTTGGCAAAGCAAACGATTATCATTAGGCGCGAGACAAAATCTTGTTTATGTCTCGTCTGTTCGCTGTGTTAACGTGGGGTTGGCGTGATTTTCACGTCAGGCTGGCTCGGGAAATTTCCCCCGTCTCTAATCGCAAATTGGCTGAGGTGATGACTGACGCTTTAGGAAGAGATGCAAGGATCGACAAAGAGAGCGGTCGATGTCGGTGCGTTCGCGATGGAGCCACTGATCATTACAACGCTACAATGGTCGAAATAAACGAACCAAGCAACGACGGCTGCATTGTTTTTCTCATTTCTCCTTTTTTTACTCCTTTTTTTTATTTCGCTCTCTATCTCTGTCTTTCTCCCTTTAACTTTTTTTTACTACATCTTCCTCACCTCACCGTGTCTATATGTTTGCTCCTATATGTTTGGAGTTTTATTTTCAAATGTCTTAGCAAAAATATCTGTACCTCTACATAATGATCATGTGAAATCCAAAAGTTGATTTGGGCGCCTTATAAACTAAGTAAACTACGCCTACGTATTAATTCATCGCTGTAATTACGTGCATAAATTTGTTTTCTAAAGAGAAATTAATTGGTGTATGTAATTCAGAATCACAGTTATGTCGACCTATGCAATGAACGGGATTTGGCACGGTATATGACGTAATTTAAAGCTTGCCTTCCCAAAGGAACATCAAATAGAAATGCGTATTTTCAAATGCACAAATTGACTCATCTAAGCTTTAATCATTTTTTAATCATGAATTATCACTTATGAAGGCCAAATGAGTTTCGAGAATAATGGTTAATTAGATGGAATTGTTGTCAGATGAGAGATGAAGAACCGTATAAGAAGATTGAGAGAAATTGATGAGATGAACCAAGCTGTCATTACTAGTGACGACGGTCCATTTACATTGAATTTGAAGGCAACTATGTTGTAATCAGCATACTAGCAGTTATTTGGTAACGTATTCTACGGACCAGAAGCCCTTGCAAAACGCTCCGTGAGTGGAAGTTCCGCCTGGCGTAAGACACATAGAATAGACAGTATTTTCATTGTAATAGAAAAGCGAGTTCTAGCTGTGAATGTCTTACAAAGAGGAACTTGGTTGGGTATCTTCCATTGCAATAACGATATTAGAGAGAAGCTAGTAATGTACTTTCTCTGAGAGACGGAGCGTAACATGGAAAAAAGATAATCCTATAATTCGAAGAAGATTTTCAACACTGTCAAAGCAAGGAATAGTGATGTGATCTGCGCATTTCTATATATGACAGCAATACTATTAGGGCGTATCTGACTCTTATATAGATAGAATATTGCATCAGAAGTCAGGTCATTTCTAAGCGGTAAAATGATCAAGCCATTTTCGTCTGCAGCGTTTGCAACATACTAGATGCTTAACGTAACTTAAAGAGGTTACATTATATTTACAATGGTAATGGCAGATACTTAATATATATTATGATGCGGATGTTAATCGACAAGTTCAATGAAAGTGGTGTGACACTGGTTTCTGCAGGAAGCAGGATGTATCCTGTGGAGGAAATTATTGACTCAGGCGATGTCTGATGGCCTTTCATTTTTTACTGACACAACTAAACAAGCAGAAGCGCTACTACACTGTCGTAGAAGGCCACCGAGGTTCAGTAGTTAAGGGCACGAACTGACAATCTGGGTGTTCCAAGTTCGAATTCCGTTCGTTCCACAAAGAACACGTTTACTTAGGATGTTGGCAACATTCACCTGGTCTCTCTAGTCAGCCTCCTATATCTTTCTAGAAAGAATTGTCTTTCGAGAAATAATCCTAACAAGAAAATATAGGGGAAACAAATATCTACAATCGAATTATCTGATTCATACAAAAAATACATTGTATTGGTCTTTTTAACACTAGCGAAACAGAGCACATTTTCATGAACCAACATGGAAATATTTTTTCTCTAAATGGAAACTGTCTAAAAAAATCAATGAGGTTATCCATTTTTGCAATAAAGTTACAAAGCAAATTTGCAAAGATAGTCAACCAAATGTGCGAATCAGCAAGGCCTGTAAAAATGAAAGCAAATTGGAAATCAAATCTTCTGAAAAAATGCAACGTGAATTCTTTGAAGAAATTGTTACATCAATTCTAGTACATGGAAGTAGCACCTAGACCTTTACCAAAAGATAAGAGAAGAGACTTAACAGTGTGCACAGGAATGCTATGAGCTGTTATAAACATAACCCTGAGTTTCCACTCCACAGAAGGGGAACTCTACAGACACCTTCCTCAAATTTCTTACCTGGTAAAAGATAGAATAACCACATTTGCTGTTCACTGCTTGAGACTTAAGAATGAACTCGTCAGTGATGTTATTTTGTGAAAGTCAAATCAAGATATGATTTAGTGGGAAACCGCACATAACCTACATAAAGCAATTAGCAGATGACTCACACTGCACTTATGAAGACCTACGTAGTGTGATTGATGGGGTAAGAGTGTTACAATGGTGTTTGTCGCGACCACAACTAGATGATGTAGATTATAATGGGATTGATTAGTCGTATTTTTTAAAGAATTAAGACCACTTATATTGTTGCTCGAAACCAGTGTTTACCTTTTGGACAGAAAGGATTTCCTCCACAGCAAATATTGAGATTACGAATAACATTACCCACGTGAGAAGACTAACAAATATAGACTATTTACTCCTCCTATTTTGCCAATACAATTCAGTTGATTTCATTTAAAACATGGTCGAATGGTAATATTTTTTATTCAAGGGGGTGGGACAACAGTGAATATATTCCCTTTATCTCTTTCTATAGGGTAATTGTGTATTATTGAAATAAGTTGACTATGAATCCAATGTGAACCACTACTGAATTTACTAAAATAAATGGGCCTTCTAATTCTTTATAGGTTTGTTATTTTAGTATTTATTACCTTGCATAGTGTGTAGTGTCACTAAAATTATGACAAGAGCTGAATTTGCAATCCATATATATATATATATATATATATATTTATATATATATATATATTCAAACATAGCGCTTGGCGTAAGTAAATGACATCCAGCTTTCAGAACCCGCTTGGTCTAGCCACACTGATGAGTTGTGGAGATGACGATATTTGTGGGGGATTACTATATTAATATATATATATATATATATATATATATATATATATATATGTATATATATATATATATATATGTATATATATATATATATATATATATATATGTATATATATATATATATATATATATATATGTATTTGTGTTATAGTGGAATAATTCCAGGAGGAAATCCGGGTATGAGAGCTCAATGTAGTAAACAGAGCAATAATAAAATATAATAACACGAAATCACATAATTGTCGATGCAATAATTTATTTCAACCGTTCGGTTTTTTCAAGCATCACTCAGACAATTACATTTTTGAGACTGATAGAAAATTGAATTTCCCTACCACAGTTCCAATACAATCATAGATGGTAGTAGTAGCAACCAATTTGATACATCTTTTATAGAGAGGGGGAAAAATTTAAAACTTATATTTAACTATGGCGGGCGAAGGGGAGGGATCTTTAAGTTAATCAACTAAAAACTGCCATTTAAAAATTATGACACATACGACTTGGCGATATCAACCATATAGGCAATTTTACTCACGCGCATACACAAAACTAAATACGCACACGTCATATGCGCACACACATACATAATCTCACTCGCACATTATCATAACTAAGCATAATCACATACGCAACTTTTATTCATCTCCAGCCAGAATGCGTCCGGCGAAACTCGTGTTCTCAAATTCGGTTAGAGAAAAGAAAGAAAGAAACAATTAACAGGCACAGAGAATATATAGACAGACCGCGTGTCATAAATTCTCAGTCCGTCTGGGTTGAAATAAGATTACACGCACATACATATATGTATACATACAAATCCATACGCACATACACACACATATATACACATACACACCCACACATATACATATCTATACACATATACATATACACACATATATACATATATATATATATATATATATATACATACATATACATACATGAATACACCCATATATATCTCTGAATCTATTTTAAATATTGACCAAATGCATACGCATGTAGTTGTTCACACATGTAAACATACATACACATACACACACACACACATATATACATATACGCACATATACACACATATACGTACGCACACATACATATATATCCACACACCTACACACAATATTTACATAACACTCTATATTCTTACTGATGTAATATGAGTTCTAAAAATTAGTCTTACCTTATTTATATTTTAGATTAATTTGATAATCTATTATTATAAATATCATGCGGGGGGGGGGGGGTATCGTACCTAATGTTATTCAATTTGGTATCTTCACCGTTGTAATTCTAGAGGCCCATCGGATTACTAATTCAAGTCTAATAATGTCTATTGGTAATATTTGACATTTATACTTATATTAATTCAAAAACTAGTGTATTACCTGCAGAAAAAATTTTCATACCACTATCTTATTTTAAGTAAATAATAAATATCCGCGTATCCACAAATACTATATATCACCAAGTCAGTAAATCTGTGTCTATCACAGATATTATTATAAATATTATGGGGGGGGGGGGTTTACCGTAAGTAATGTTATTCAATTTGGTATCTTCACCGTTATAAGTCTAGAGGTCCATCGGATTACCAATTCAAGTCTAATAATGTCTAGTGGTAATATTTGGCATTTATACTTATATTAATTCAATAACCGCAGAATTTTTTTAAAAACACTATCTTATTTTAAGTAAATAATCTGAATAAATAAATATTTCAAAATACCATTATATACGCATACACACAAATACTATATACCACCAAGTCGGCAATTCTGTGTCTATAGCAGATATTATTATAACTATTATGTTGGTGGTGGGGGGGGGGTTACCTTAAATAATGTTATTTAATTTGGTATCTTCACCGTTATAAGTCTAGAGGTCCATCGGATTACTAGTCGTTGATTATTTTAAATTTATGTCTGCACTTAGCCATAAGTTCATCTCGTTTATTCAAGAGGTTATTTCGATCATATTTTAGGATTCTTATTTTTTCTTCTAGACATAAGTTGCATCTTTGTCTAAATCCATCTGGAATATTCGAAAAACATAAGATTGACCACGAAATCACCGGGGACCTGTTCTCATTTTTCAGATGCCACCATTGTTTAGCTAACTCCGTTTTGCTCTTGAGTTCTGGGTTATTGAAAGAGTGTTTGTGGTCATAAAAACGTTGTTTCCAGTTTCCCGCGGAGATGCCGATGTAAACCTTTTTATCCCTGTTGTTATCTTCCGGATGAATAGTGGCCTTATAAACCACACACTCAACTTTACAGTTACCGTCCAGTGGGCAGTTATTTTTCACTTGACAATTACATTTATTTACTGTGACCTTATTCTTACTAGGATTGTTAAGTAATTTACGATTATGGGTGCTGATAATTCTGTCCATGTTCTTGGTGCAAGAGTAGCTGATTTTAATGGTTTTTCTATTAAATATCTTCCTAAGTGGATTATTTATGCTAAAATGTTTATCTACCAGGTTCAAGAATACTCTCCCGATGTTGATGTTAGATAGTTGGCAGTAGGGAGGATTGAACCATATTATTTTTCGGCCTCTATTCCTGGATTTATTTTTATTTTCTTTCTTGGTATATTTGAGTTTTTCATTATATCCGCTTTTCTCTAGCGCTCCATTGTATAAATGCTTATTTGCTTCAAAAATGTCTCTGTTAGCCGAAAGCTTATTTATTCTAGTATTAATTGTTTTAGGTATTTGTTTAATTATGCAGTTCGGGTGGTTAGATCTAGTGTTGATATAAGATGGTGTGTGATTATCTTTATTGAAGGGTTTGTATGTCCCCTTTCCTAAGTCTAAGGTAATATCTAGATAGTTTACTTCTTTACAATTTGGGGTTATATCTATTTTAAATCCAAGGTATTTGAATGCTCTTATTAATTTTTTATGTATTTTGGATACCAGGGGGCCGTCACTATTGGGGATAACAATTAGTCCATCATCCCTATATAACCCCACTAAATTAGGCTCTACAATTCTGCTAATAGTGTACATTATAAAAATGCCCACCAGATCGGCAATCTGGGCTGAGTCAAAAGCACCCATCGGGACATCAAATTTGTTGTTGTTCAATTTAATCCATGTTTCTCGATTGTTTATAAGGATGGATTTGCGACAGGCCATAATTAATCTTACCTGCTCATCGGATATATCCACGAAATTCCCAGCATAGTTAATGCTGTTCGTAAGTAATTCCTTGGAAATCGAGGGGTAAAAATCCATAATATCGAATTGTATAAAGCAGGCATTCCTCTTATTCTCAATTGATTTAAACCATTCGATAGTATCCGCCGAGTCCTTCCAAAGATTAAATTTGGTAGCTTCCAGAGTTACATTAATAATATTTCGTAGAATCTCCCTAGATACATGGCCGAGTTCCGATTTCGTAGAGTTGATTATTCTCGCTTGTTTCTTAATGTGGAAATTTTTCTTATGGTCCTTGATGAGTATGTATGCGTTTCTCTTATCAATTTTTCCCACTCTATCCTCGATTTGAACTGAGGATGGAAAAATTCACACCATTGTATTCGCTGAAAAATATACCTTATCCCAGCTTGCATAGCTTCACTTTGGATCTTATGGACAGAATAACGGACTTTACCAACAGACTGAGATGGAAAGCGTATTTTTATTTGAAGGACGAGGAATCTGATCACAAAGAAACCTTTAACTTCAGATCACAGAATACCTGCAAACCCATCGAGGCGTTAAGGCCGTTCGAGAATGATTTGTTTGACCTAGTCAAAAGAATTAAGTTCCGAAGGTATTCAAACAAATTTCAGTCCACTCTGAAGAATGACATCGCAGAGATAAAGAAGTCGAACAAAGTTTGGGTGAAGGCTGATAAGTCAGCGAATATTTACAAGATGTGCCCATCCGAATATAGGAAAACTATTCTGGAAAAAATCTGTAATAATTACAGAAAGGATACCCACGACACTGAAAAAATAATCAATGAGGATACCAAGGAATTTGCATCCAAACTGAATATCGAGGATAGAGTGGGAAAAATTGATAAGAGAAACGCATACATACTCATCAAGGACCATAAGAAAAATTTCCACATTAAGAAACAAGCGAGAATAATCAACTCTACGAAATCGGAACTCGGCCATGTATCTAGGGAGATTCTACGAAATATTATTAATGTAACTCTGGAAGCTACCAAATTTAATCTTTGGAAGGACTCGGCGGATACTATCGAATGGTTTAAATCAATTGAGAATAAGAGGAATGCCTGCTTTATACAATTCGATATTATGGATTTTTACCCCTCGATTTCCAAGGAATTACTTACGAACAGCATTAACTATGCTGGGAATTTCGTGGATATATCCGATGAGCAGGTAAGATTAATTATGGCCTGTCGCAAATCCATCCTTATAAACAATCGAGAAACATGGATTAAATTGAACAACAACAAATTTGATGTCCCGATGGGTGCTTTTGACTCAGCCCAGATTGCCGATCTGGTGGGCATTTTTATAATGTACACTATTAGCAGAATTGTAGAGCCTAATTTAGTGGGGTTATATAGGGATGATGGACTAATTGTTATCCCCAATAGTGACGGCCCCCTGGTATCCAAAATACATAAAAAATTAATAAGAGCATTCAAATACCTTGGATTTAAAATAGATATAACCCCAAATTGTAAAGAAGTAAACTATCTAGATATTACCTTAGACTTAGGAAAGGGGACATACAAACCCTTCAATAAAGATAATCACACACCATCTTATATCAACACTAGATCTAACCACCCGAACTGCATAATTAAACAAATACCTAAAACAATTAATACTAGAATAAATAAGCTTTCGGCTAACAGAGACATTTTTGAAGCAAATAAGCATTTATACAATGGAGCGCTAGAGAAAAGCGGATATAATGAAAAACTCAAATATACCAAGAAAGAAAATAAAAATAAATCCAGGAATAGAGGCCGAAAAATAATATGGTTCAATCCTCCCTACTGCCAACTATCTAACATCAACATCGGGAGAGTATTCTTGAACCTGGTAGATAAACATTTTAGCATAAATAATCCACTTAGGAAGATATTTAATAGAAAAACCATTAAAATCAGCTACTCTTGCACCAAGAACATGGACAGAATTATCAGCACCCATAATCGTAAATTACTTAACAATCCTAGTAAGAATAAGGTCACAGTAAATAAATGTAATTGTCAAGTGAAAAATAACTGCCCACTGGACGGTAACTGTAAAGTTGAGTGTGTGGTTTATAAGGCCA
>OY744521.1:156930860-156945860 GCA_963556195.1 Sepiola atlantica | reverse complement strand
AATAAATAAATAAAAATATAAGGTGGAAAGAGGGACATATAATGAAGGGAGAGGTGGTGGGAAGGTAGGCACATAAAGTAAAAGAAAGAGAAAAAGAGAACGTCTGTTGATTCAGATCGAGAGAGAAGGAGGGGGGTAGACATGCACGAATCAAGTGTCAAAAAACAGTCGAGTTTATAAATATATTTTTCAAGTGAACTGTAATATTGTGTATATGTGTGTATGTGTGCATGCGGGCAAACCGATCAGATGGGTGGGTTTATTTGCTTACTATGAATAAATTAATACATTGAATAAATATATTCGTTAAATATAACAGGATTAGTAGTAGTAGTAATAATAATAATAATAATAATAATAATCATAATAATAATAATAATAATAATAATAGATACCCCTAATAATTGAGGGGAAATAATGAAAATAATAAATGAATGATAATAACAATAATAATAATAGTTTAATTTAATTCAAAAGTACTAAAAATATAACTAAAGAATAACTAGAAAATGCCGGCGTTATTAATTAATAATAATAATAATAATAATAATAATAATAATAGTCATAAAAATAGTAATGATAATAACAGCGACAACAACAACGATAATGGTGGTCAATAATATTTAAGAATTTATAAAAATAATAGTTTAGGAAAGAAATAGAATAATTAAGAAATATTAGGAATCCTAGGAGGTAGTGATTATCATTGTAATATTAAATAATAAGATAATGTTTGCCGATATTATGATATGGGTTAATGGTTGCAATAATGCTGATCATATAAAAAAAAGTAATAATAGTGGTTTAACCGAAAGCAGTAATCAGAGTGGTAATCCCAGTAATCTTAACAATAGTAATAATGATAGTGAAAAAATGATAGTGAAAAATTAATAAATAATAATAGACCACCATTATCGTTGTCGTTGTCGCTGTTATTATCATTACTATTTTTATGACTATTACCATTATTATTATTATTATTATTATTATTATTATTATTATTATTATTATTATTATTATTATTATTATTATTATTAATTAATAACGCCGGCATTTTCTAGTTATTCTTTAGTTATATTTTTTAGTACTTTTAAATTAAATTAAACTATTATTATTTTTGTTATTATCATTCATTTATTATTTTCATTATTTCACCTCAATTATTAGGTGTATCTATTATTATTATTATTATTATTATTATTATTATTATTATTATTATTATTATTACTACTACTACTACTAATCCTGTTATACTTAACGAATATATTTATTCAATTTATTAATTAATTCATAGTAAGCAAATAAACTCTAGACAAATTATAAAGACAATTTAAATCCAGAATCGGCGACACATTTGATCACCGCCCCACCATCACAACAATCACACGCATCTGATCGGTTTGCCCGCACGCACACATACACACATATACACAATATTACAGTTCACTTGAAAACATACATTTATAAACTCGACTGTTTTTTGACACTTGATTCGTGCATGTCTTTCCCTTCCTTCTCTCTCGATCTGAATCAACAGACGTTCTCTTTTTCTCTTTCTTTTCCTTTATGTGTCTACCTTCCCACCACCTCTCCTTTCATTATATGTCCCTCTTTCCACCTTATTTTTATTTATTTATTTATTTATTTATTTATTTATTTATTTGCCTTGTTTGTTTCAGATTTAAAATTTTAGATTTTTTGTTTTTTGGTTTTAGATTTTTTAGATTTTTAATTTTAATTTTTTAACGGCCTCAATTTTTGAAATGTTAAATTTCTTTTCTTCTTCTCTTTCTCTATCCCTTCATTTCATTCTCTCCAAATATGATCTGAGGTTAAGATCGGATTCTAACTCTGCCTGATGAGATCTCAGTTTATAGTAACTGTTGATCGATAACATCGACATCCCAGTGTCGCAGATTTTGTACATGTCTGTGTAAATAAAATTATCATATATAAAGCTCTATTTTGATATTGAGCACTTTTTATAAACCCGGTTAAAATTCTCTGGATTACCACCCTGTGGATATTTTTCACCTGGATTATTACCATTATTATCATATATATATATATATATATATATATATATATATATATATATATATATATATATATATATATATGTATATATATATATGTATATATATATATTTCATAAATATTAAAGTTTTTAATACTTACATACGAGGTCGTTTCGAGCGTGTTATATCCTCATCAGTACGGGAGTGGCAGTATATATTTAGATAGTGTTTCTTGTGAACAAGGATGATATTGTAACGTCATCATATATAGGGGTGCTTTTAATATCTGATATCGAATCTAATTGTTTGTAAACATTGTTTTAGAAGAAACGTAACAAAAAATAAATACATTTTCAATCATTACACGAGGTAGGGAAAAATATATTTTATTGGTATTTTACATGTTCATAGCTTTAAAAATATCTCTAAAATGTATTGGTTTACGTATATTTCATTATTTATCGGGTCTAAACACCACTAATGAATAAGGTGTAATACGATTGATGGCTGACAATTGAATGGTGATGAATATTATGAGAAGATTAAAATCTACAAATATCACCCACTTAAAAGTTGTAACTTAATTAATAATACCTACCAGGTAAGTATAATGAAAGTCAGAAGTAGCTGAAGTTTTGCGAAGGACTTTGTCACCTTTTTTATTTGAATAAACTTACTTCAAGAAAATATTATTCATATTATCCCCTTCATACATAGCAGAATATTTTTCAAAATGCATAATGATCCCTTAGTTAGTTTGGGAGTTTACACCACTACACAAAAATGTTAACATATACCTTACCATAAACATATCGATATATAACATTTATATGTCTGTGTCCTATCTTCCTTTTTATCTCTTGTACGATATTTAAAAGAGAAGAGGTCGCATTCAATAACCTAAGAATCCTATATTTTACTTGATATCACACTTGTTCCCTGTGGCAAATTTGTCTCTCTCCCTCTCCTCTGAATCTTGCAATCAGTATAATTCAGAAGACTTTTTTTTTGGAAACATGACAAGTTGAGTCTCGGAGATGGAGAAAAGTTTTGGTTTTCTTGAATCTTGCCAAACAAGCGAAATTACATCAAGTGCGTACTTGCTGCTTTCTCGTTTTATAACTAATTAGGGTATTCGCGTAGAGACCAATATAGAATCGGTTCTCTTGATCGACAAACCATTTTTCAATGTTTATAGTTTATGTAAAAAAATCGATCCTTCAAATATGTCGGCCATTGATTTATCTTGCTAAAGAAAGCATAATTTTTCGGAATAGTTCTTGTTTTGCAAAGCAGCATTTTCTTCTGAAGACGTAATTATGCTTAATTAAATTAATCTAGAATTTATCTAAATCTGTTTGTCTACTAACTAACCTGAAGATATGTTTTCAAAAAATAAAACATAAATAGGCGATATTTTGTCCTCCATTACTCTGGAACACTTAAAATGTCGATGTATCAAATATGTGTTGATGTTGACTTGAATACGCCCGTGCTTCAACAAAGAAACAATCTAAGAGAATACATTCAAAAGTAAGTTTCGATTTAGAAAATCATTGTCTAGAAGATTTAGGATTTGTAGGCGATAAATACCCCTGTAATTGTCTTTAAAAGTAAAGAACATGTTATGAAAATGCATGTATTTGCTGGAGAATAAAGATATAGCCGTTGTAATCTATTTTTCTATTTTCTAGTTATAATGGTATGATAAATTAATCATTATTGAGCTTAAACACTGATATTTTGACTACAAAAATAAATATACATACACGTGCACATACACACATACATACACATATATATATATATATATATATATATATATATATATATATATATATATATATATATATATATATATATAAGTGGATAGTTGACATAGGGGTTACTTTCGGCAGCCTCGTAACTCGCGCTTCCCTTATTTTGTCCTTTAGTTCTCACATTCCATGAGCGATGTTTCTAACTAAAGGGGGTAGAATTGATGTTTTCACGGTCGGAATGCATCGATCTAACACATATCGTTTGCTAGTTTTTTAATATAAAGTAGTATCCTTTAACTCATCACATCAAGCGGATTCGTGCTTTGTCTGGAGCGATTTTAATGAATATATATATATATATATATATATATATATATATATATATATATATAACATGAATGTTAGTGCGACCAAACATCAGTTTCTAGTGTTGCATAACTTATAGTAATATGCAATTACCAGGTTACAGAGGGTGTGTTATTTATAGTTAGCATATATGTGTATGGTGTGTGAAGTGATAAACGTACACTAGAACCTCTAAATTCAAATAGTTCCGATTTGTATGGCATTATAATCGCAGTTATAGACGCATATTCCAAAATATTCTCCAACATTACACACCGCTTCGATTTTTGAACGTGCAAGGAGGTACATAAAACCGCACCACTTATAGAAGTTCAAATATCTCTAATACCTTTGAAACTCCAAATATTTCTAACAAGAGGAAAAGTTAAGAAACATTTTCCAATTTTCAATTTCTGCGAAAGAATATTCAGACACGCGAGAATGTGAGATACTTAAGTCTCGAATTTCAACTCAGCATTTTTGAAAATTAAAATACTTCCGGTTTGCCTGAGATTAGTGCATACTATTATGTATTAACAACACTTTTTAATAGAACATAGGGTCATTCTAAACGTAGATCAATGTGCTAAAAACTTAAATATTTATTTTACTAATACTGAATTTGCGTAATAAGTATGCTCTTGTCATGGGAATGGTTATTAATATATTCGTTTTTTGACGTACATATGAATATATATATATATATATATATATATATATATATATATAAAGTGGTGTACTAAAAGCGAACTTTTAGGAAAGGTAAAATCTATTGTGAAGAGTATAAAGCTCAATATCCAGGATAGAGCAGGTAGATATGAAGAAGAATGGAGAGGAATTAGAGAAGCAAAAGTCAAATCATAATTCAATTCAATTGCTCAGAGCAAGGTATATTCCGCAAAAAGGCAATTTATTCAAGTTAAATTTTCCTTAAGCCAGGCTTTTCAAAGATCAAAATCTTATCATCAGAGGAAGTCGCTGGGATAGATAAGTTGGCAATGGCCAAGATTTAAAATTTGAAAAAATGAAATAAAAGTTGTAGTGAAAGAAACACAGGGCAAAACTCTGCCCGAATGCAAGCAAATGTCCGATTGCTAAAAAGTCCGGTGTCGAAAAGTCCAGCGGAGAGAATAAGATGTAGATAGGTAGGTCGTTAAAGGCACGAGAAGTAATGAGAGAGGATTCAAAGTTAAATTCCAAGAAGCCACAACTTCAGGTGCGGCGAAAATAGAAAATCCAAAAGGGTAAAAAGTCCAATAAGAGGTACGCTTGTGGATGCAGGCAGGCTCAGAGAAGATTGAGGTGGAAAATATTCGCCATTAAAAATACTTCCTGGGCAGAGATCACAAGGAAAAGTGTTTTAAAGTGGGAAAAAAAGGCAGCGAAAATATTTTAAGAGAAAGCCGGCTTGAAATGAAGAAAAGCAAAAACTAATATGCGACCAGTAGGCAGGGAAGGAACGAGTAAGGGGTGTGGAGGGGGAGAAAGGTACGGGTACGAGGGAGGAGAAAGGGAGTGGATGCGGTGAAAGAGTGCAGTTAAAACTAAGAGTGTGAATGTGGGGGGGGGGTGAGTCGCATAAAGTTGAAATTGGATGTTAGCGCGAATTAGGGTTCAACTAGAAAAGGGGAAGAAAGGAGTGGGGGTTAGTTAACGATTGTTAGGAGAGGGAGTTAAAATATCAGAATATGTTTATGAACAGAGTTCGGGGTTTAGATGAACTTAGATGACCTTAGATGACCTTAGATATAAACAATGAGGCAAAATATATTTGAAGGGTAGAACTAGAAAAAATGAATTAAAAATTTAAAAAGTAAAAATAAAAATAGTATTAAAAGTAGAAAGAAGAAAATAAAAAATGAAAAAGAGATAATAAGATTAGTCTTAGGCTCGCAAAGAAAATTATGGATTGACCGATAAAAAAAATAATAAAATAATAAAATAATAATAATCGAATGAGGGAAAAGTCGATAAAATTGGAGCTCAAGAGTGAGAATTAGAATAAGGAAAAAGTAAAAAGTAAACTATACCTCGAAAGGATATCCGGAATGGGAATCCCCAAGGAGGTTAAAGATATGTGTTGAAATAAAATATGCTGTTACGGGACGCTAGTTCTTTATGTATATTGGAAAATTAAACTTTGAAACAAAAAAAATTTTTTCAAAAAAGTTATATGGAGGTTGATTGAGAAAATTATTAAATAGGTTAATGATGGCAGAAAGAAGTAAGAGATATACAAGGTTAAAGTAGTGACAATAGATTAAGCCAGAATGAGAGTGGAGATCCGGGTTAAAAGTAAATATTATGGGGGTTAAAAGATGTAGAGCGACGGCGGGTTGGGGGTTGAGTATGGTCTGAGAAAAGTGTGCGAAGGGCGAGGTAAACAAGGGGGAATAATCGAGGCTATTAAAAGAGTGAGAAGAATTATTTAGAAATAAAAACAGGAGGGGAAGAATAATTAGAGTGCACAGAGAAAACAGTAAGGAGTTCGATATCGAAGTGTGCAAAGGGGATTAAGAGTAGATAAGACGAATCACCAAGTAAATAAAAGGGCTAGGGTATAATGTGAATAAGGTGGATTAGTTATCAAGTTGAGAGGGAAGGAATGAAGTTTGGAAGTGTTGAAAGGAAGCGGACGAATGTATTAAAAGAAGATAAAAGGGAAAGAAAATGGAAGTCATATAAAAGTTATACAGTTAAGGAAGTTAAGTGGAATGATTTAGGGGGTAGTGGAAGAAAGGTGTTAAAACTAAGTGAATTGTGAAGCTAACGGAGTTTATGGGTAATTTTATTAAGTTAAGAGAAGGTTAAAGAGATGAGGGATATATAAGCAGAGATTATAGAACAACAGGAATTAGAACAATCGGAAAGGAAATTCGAGATGTAGGGAGGGAAGATCCGAGATGAAGGGAGGGTATTTAATCAAATTGGGGAGGGGTGTCTGGGGGATTACTATGGTTGCTATACTTGAATTTACGTTTATGCCTGCAACTGGAGATAAGTTCATTCTTAGAATTAATATTTTTAGATTTAGTAGCAGTAGCTATCATAAAGGTTTCCAAAGTACAAAGTTGGCAATGGGATGCTCCCGGGGTATATGATTTGGACTTTTTAAGTATTGACCATTGAAGTGAAT
Source organism: Sepiola atlantica (assembly GCA_963556195.1). NCBI lineage: Eukaryota > Metazoa > Mollusca > Cephalopoda > Sepiida > Sepiolidae > Sepiola > Sepiola atlantica. Next base: position 156,938,601 of record OY744521.1, on the reverse strand, counting down.
AGGGAGTATTTTTAAGATTGAGGTTTCTAATTAGATTGAAAAGTGAAGTGCCTGTGCTGTTATCGCTGCTATTTTTTAAGGAATAGATATGGTTAGAGATCCGGGTCTTAATGGGGAAAGAGGACGCCCCAATATATGTGTGTATCTTGAAGGGTGGTGCTATAGTTGCATTGAGATTGCTAATGGCATTAGATGAGATTTGGGTTTTGAGATTCAAGTTATGCGAGGGAGGTTGTTTGGAGAAGTGTGGCGGAGCGGATATGGGGGAAATATGAGTTAGCCCATGGGCACTATCTATTATTGGGGGTTCTTGGTTAGAGGTATGGCTGTATAAGTGGGAGTCTTGAGTAGAAGCGGATTGGGGTTGTGGGGAGATGCGGAGGTCGGGTGGAGTATGGGAACTATGATTACTCACAACATTAGTGGAGCGGGGGAATTGTTTCACAGTACAAGCGTATATTACGTTCTTCTGTACACAGTTGTTGTTAAGGGGACAATCTCTAGGTTTACGGCAGTTACAAGTGGTGAGGGATGTGGTGGATGGTTGTTGCTGGATATGTTTGATTTTTCTATTGTTAGAGGTTATGATAGTTTGTTCAATATTGGGCATAGTAGAGTAAGATATTTTAATATAATTTTTGTTAAGGATAGTGCTATATTTGTGGGGGTGCCTGAAGTTGTGGCTTCTTGGAATTTAACTTTGAATCCTCTCTCATTACTTCTAGTGCCTTTAACGACCTACCTATCTACATCTTATTCTCTCCGCTGGACTTTTCGACACCGGACTTTTTAGCAATCGGACATTTGCTTGCATTCGGGCAGAGTTTTGCCCTGTGTTTCTTTCCCTACAACTTTTATTTCATTTTTTCAAATTTTAAATCTTGGCCATTGCCAACTTATCTATCCCAGCGACTTCCTCTGATGATAAGATTTTGATCTTTGAAAAGCCTGGCTTAAGGAAAATTTAACTTGAATAAATTGCCTTTTTGCGGAATATACCTTGCTCTGAGCAATTGAATTGAATTATGATTTGACTTTTGCTTCTCTAATTCCTCTCCATTCTTCTTCATATATATATATATATATATACATACATATATATATATATATATATATATATAACATTATAAATGCCAGTATACTGAAATTATATGCCCTTAATAGGGTTAAGATGAAAATTTATATACACTAAATGTACAAAAGCAAGGATATTCCCAAATCTTTACACTTTTATTGTCATTAATTAAGGGTATGACTACATATGAACCAAACCAGTTCATTATCACATCACTACAGTATAAATCTCTATGCATGAGTGGATGAAGTGTGTGAGGTGCGCTGTAAAATAAATAGCCCTGTTGTGCTCGCATACCCTTAATGACAATAAAAGTGTAAACATTTGGGAGTTCCCTTGCTTTTGTAAATTTAGTATATATGAATTTTCGTCTTAACCCTACTAAAGGCATATGATTTAAGTATACTTGCATTTATCATGGAATGTCACAACTTTTGTAAAGGTCATTTTAAAGTTTTTTTTAATTTCCTAGAAAACTAAGGTATATGGTGAACTGAAATTACAATGCCATCAACTAGACCCTAGAACCTCAATCTGTGCCAAAAATGAGCTGAACCCATCAAATAGTTGACAGATACAGGGTGGCACATACGTACGTACGTGCGTACGTACGTACGTACGTACACACGGATAACATGATCTCATGATTCAACTTTCTGGATCTCTGGGTTGCCTTGACTAATGATGCTGAAATTCTTCACACTTATAGAACCTATCAAATACATATTTTGTGCAAAGTTTTAACCAATTTGGTTTATTGGTTTTAGAGTTATGATTGATTAAAGAAATGAAATTTTCAGCATAGGCCATTTTTGAAGTCTATTAAGGGAAAGAGCGCCCTCGCGCCTCCTTTATATATATATATATATATATATATATATATATATATATATATATATATATATATATATATATAGTGCTACATATAATATTAAGAGATTAAGACAGAATCCTCAATTAAGTGAATAAGAGTGTTTACTATAGGTGCATTCTAATATTGTACGTTATTGAACGATTAAAAATTCCATATCTCGGGTTTCATGAACCAGGCCAAACGGAAAATTTTCATGATGCCATCAATTGTTTTGGGGACCTGATCGATGCTACCCTAGAGAAGGAACGCTTAAGCAATTAATAATATATACTATTCAAATAAAAAACACCTACTCCCGCACACACACACACACACACACACACACACACACACACACACACACACACACATATATATATATATATATATATATATATATATATATATATATATATATGTACGTCTAAGGTCTGGGACAAACGCAATTACTCAACAGGATACGAATCTATCTAAACCATGTTGGCCTTTTAATTTTTAAAGTGTATACATTATACTAGGCTTACATAGTTAAAGGGCGTTTTTGTGATTACTTCGTGGTACAAAATAGGAATCTTCTCATTATTTAATTATGTAATGAGATTACTTGTCTAGTGATAATTTAGCCATGAGTAGATAAGTATTATTTATCTAATGTGTACTTGCTTGGTTTTCCTTCTAGGAAATTAAGGTAGGGTGTGATAAGAGACGTCGAGAGGAAAGTGTACAAGTCCAACATTAGGATTTTCTTAAGACTGTTTTGCTGATTGACTAAAAATACGGATAATGTTCTGTCACTTATTTTATTTGCAACCGGAAGTTCTTTCAATCCTATTTGTAGTTTAAAAGAACTTTGTGTCATTTGACTTCCGTTGTTAGAAAAGTGTGTCAATACATCTTTCCTTCAGATCGTGTAAAACATTTCAGTGTAGTACAGTAATATCCTGAAATCAGAGAAAATAAACTAAAACCAACACAATCAATATATATATATATATATAAATATATATATATATATATATATATATATATATATATATATATATATATATATATATATATATATATTTGAAAGCGTGTTTCGTCTAGATAGTATTGTTGCACTTGAGGCTATATTTAATTATTATAATTAGTATACTTACTTTGTTTTAGTTTCTCAAAGTTGGTTAACCCATAAGTGTGTATTGCTTTAACAGTAAGTAGTAATACTTACATACTTTTTATCAACCTATTAAACTTGTTTATGCTAAGAATATTACAGGTTAACATTTTTTGACATATTTCGAAATCGAGGGATTCGTCTTAGAAGAGAGTGTTGCCAACTTATACAAGGAAATCAACTACACTTAACCTGGAACCTGAGACATAGATACTAGGTTCAACAGATGGCATGTTACCCAATGCTTTGGTGGTAACACACACCACAACAAGCGAGACACCGGCACCCTTGTAAGTACAAATGCAGGTGCTGTCTCACTATAACCTACAAATTCTTCTACTGGTACGGTTGCAGACAGTATCTATGAACACCTCTCTTCTGAAGCGTAGATAAAACAAGCAGGATGCAGGGGGCTTGTTTAGGCACCAACTATTATTTGTAGATTAATACGACCATACTTTAGAACTGTGGGAATGGACAGAGAATTCTTAGCATGGCTTGGAACGATTACTGTTGTTACCCTGTAAAGGGGATGGAAGAAATACACGAGGAATACGGAGGTAATAGAAAACAAGTATATTGAAAAAGTATAATACAACAGAGTACAAGAGTGGTTGTACGTCAGTCGTCACTGCCAGTATAGACAATTGTGGTTCCAACATTAGTATTTATAGTGAGTGGAAGAGTGCAAGTAGTACATATAGGTAAGTTACATAAAACACGCCACCAAGCCTTACTTTCATCAGGAGTCACTGTTTCGTTTCCTTTTTGGATTGCCGCTATTCTTAGGCTGCTTGGAGTAGCTGTATGTCGGAATTATCGTATCTGGTAACAATAACATATTCATGGGGAGTGTTGTCATTGTCTACTCATAGTTGTTCCTTAATTTGATTAAAGTGTATCTTATGATATAACTGGAGGCCGTTATCAAATTCAGATTTCACATCCTCCAGCTTTTTAATTCTAGACTTTTAATTTTGGAGCAATTTAAATTTAGAAAAAATGTATTATTTACTTCTACATTCAATTTCCAGACCAGCCATCGTATATTGAAGTCTTTAGCTTTTCTAAAACATATTTGAGTTGCAACTTTAGCGATTCCAGATCTGAAACCATAGGTTCACTCTCTTTAACCTTGAACTGGTTATCAAAAGATTTGACATGATCTGTTTCCGTTAAATGTTAGCTATTTTTGCCGTGAATGCTGTGTCCTTATGTGCTCTTACTTCTGTAGACAATTTATTTTGAGTCCATTTCTTACGATATTTCATGGTTGAAAACAATTCCTTATTCCTTGTTCTGACTCGGTCGTCCGATTTTTAAAATTTTCTGGCAACGAAAAGTAAAAATGTAAAGTGCATCTAGGTTGGAGAGCTGCAATAAGTATGTTCTAAATAGATGGTTGGTATGTTTTAATATGAACATATTTACTTTTTTGTAGTTCTGTATAAAGTTATATCGATAATAATTCAACCTTCGAATTTAATTTTGTTTACCAGTCACCGTTCTGGCTATTTTGTTAGTTCTTAGCAGAGTCGGTTTTTCCAACCTTCTCAATGTATGCATGATAATCATCGACAATTGTAATTTTACATTTTTATTCACGATTTTTTTACCTGTGCATATTCTCTTATAATTCTGACGTCCCGTTATTTCGTTTTTCTGGATTTAACCCGAGTTTGATGTTTTCTATTCGTGCTGCAATGTGAAATGTTGTGTTTGACTCTATTAAAAGTTAGAAAGGTTTTAAAACCGTATGGGCATCCGTTACCCGATGCAGGGATCCACAACGGGTGCAGGCGCTCGGCGGTTATTTTACCCTGTATTTTATTAAACTAGTTTGCGTTTAGTTGTTTTTGAATGATAGTTGAAATGTGTTTTCTGGTGTGTCTTTCCTATGTGCGCAATGCTCAACTCTTCTAATCTATTTCGATTCTTGTTTAACACTTACAAATCTCTGGCAGTTTTCGGCTAATTTCTGTAATGTTACATTTGATTCACTTTCGATCTTGTTCAGAACCCTACGTCTGATGTATCCGTATTTTTCTGATACCAGTCCTTGTACGAAAACTAAAAATGTAAAGTAATCCCCGCTATGTTCATCTAATTTGATATCGTCACAGTGTTTATTAACGATTGACGCGAACGTTGCGTAGTGTTCGTTATCTCTTGTGAAATATTCAAACACTTCCACCGTGTAACGTCGAAATCCCACGCTGTCAGTTGTTGTAACCCTGTAAAGGGGCCGGAAAGAAGACACGAACTCGGAATTATGAGAAAACAAGTATATTGAAAAAGTATAATACAACAAAAACCATGAGTGGATGTACGTCAGTCTTGACTGCCAGTATGAACTGGTGTGGTTCCTGGTATCTATGTTGGGTGGAAGCGTCCAAGTAGTCCATTATAGGAAAGGTACCATAACAATTACCAAACAGCTGCCCCACACCTGACTATTGGGGTCCCTTATATTATATAAGATCCATCTAATGATTAGGAACACCATGGATATACATATAAAGATGTGGAGACAACCATGCCATTAAGTCACACTAATGGAAAAATAACAATCCTTGAAGTCAATATCAATAAAGAAATATTTCAATAAGATAGCTTATCTCCTTTACTCTTTTGCCTGGGAATAGATCCGCTAAGTAAGCTACTAAATAAAAGCCGAGGTGCCTACATCTTGAACCAAAGTAGCCAACAAGACTCAAACAAATAAGTTAGCCATCTGCTCTTTATTCATGACTTCAAGCTGTATGCAGGCCCATACGCTTACTTAAGCTGACTCTTGCGGGTTGTGCATACCTTCTCCAAATATATTCCTATGAAGTTTGGTCTGGAAAATGTGCCAGGTTTTCCCTTAGAGCTGGGTAGAAGATCCAAACGGAAAACATACCGACTAACTGATAAAACACCTAGAATAGCAGGAACAATTAAAATGCATTTGCATAAATAAAACGATTCAATTAAACCTTTGAAGATAGGAGAGACAATTGACAAAGAATATGTACGCCGTGTAAATCATTTTGCAAAACACACCTCACAAAAAAACAAAGTAACTTCCATAAACCAAGTAGTTATGTTTGTGGTAACATACATATTTTTCATCATTGACTGGCAACAATAGGACATTAAATGAGAAAAATGCTGACAATGTACAAAGTAATGTAAAGAAAGCAGTGTAAAGCAAGCCGGTATGTGCACAGAAGAGCAGGAGATATGGGCCTCTCAGATATTGATAATCACCATCTAGAAGTATTATGAGCACTAATATCTGATGAGTTTCCAGAATACAAACCTTTTGATAGTACATCAACATCAAGAAACAAGAGCCAGTAGAACAACCTCCATCACAAAACTGGCAAATAATGTTGGACAAGAGTGTCTTACAAATTAGAAAAATCACAAAACAAGCATGCCACGGAAATAGCCCAAAAGAGCTACCAGAAATGTACTAAAACCTTCTAGTGCAGTAAACTTACATCGTGTCAAATGCTTTCTGGATCAATTATCCAAAGAATATATTGATAGAGAAAGGCTTTGTAGACTGGCTGAAAAGAGGATCGCTACACTATGATCAGGAGAGAATGATAATTGCTGCCTAAGATCAAGGCTTGTTGACTAATTCTTTTAAGAAGATGGCTGGTCTCAGCAACGAAAAGTTAAGGTTCTACCGCACATAAGTAGAGAGTGTTAGTCACCTGCCATTCAGTTATAATGTTTTGCTGGGGGCGGCTACTTTAGAGTGCGACACAATGTAGTGAATAAATATCTCCATTGAGCCATCTGCACAATCTTGAATATTCAATGTAGCAGGAGTCCCTGGAACAAATACGAGAAAGAACAGGTGTGGATAAGTCATACACTATACAGCATGACAGAGCAATTCTTGCAGCTACACACCTAGAAAACGGAGCTGTTATACCTTAAATAGTGATTTTGGACAAAAGGGGGGATGTAGCAATTTTAGTTGAAGTCAAGTAAGTGCCCCTAATTGTGCGTGCTTACGCAGAGCTGAGAGGTAAACAATAACCGAATACTAAAGTGTGATATACGACATTAAAATAAACTGGAATCTTAAGAAGATGTCTATCATTTCAGAAATTATAGAAGCGAACGAACTCATGAAAATAAATTTCCTAAACCACATGGTGGATATACCCGGTGGACCAACTGGAACAGAGATATACACACTTGCACTTAAAGGAGCGGTTTAGCATCCGGTAGCAAGCCCCATCCCCAGGAAAAACAAATGGATAAGAAAAATGAAAATAAAAAATAGATAATTATTTTGAATAAATAAATATTTTTATCACTAGACATATTTATGTTTCGTGTAACTAGTTACATTCATCGGTATTGATGATGAAACTGTTCCGCCGGTCGAACTATTCGTACCCCAGATCGGAATATTACGAGCCCTAACGTCTTACCGCGAGGTTCTCGTTACACTCACACTTCCAATGCGAAAGAAATAAGTGCTGTATTTTTATTCATAAACACAGATAATGAAAAGCAGATAATGGTTGATTTACGTAGCTAGATTTTAATCTCAAAGGTAATCTCTCTCAAAGTGCTTGACTGACGGAGCTTATATACGTTTAATATATGATATATATGTATATATATATATAAATATATATATATAAAG
>OY744521.1:156873360-156925860 GCA_963556195.1 Sepiola atlantica | reverse complement strand
GGCATTGTCATTTCCGTGCAAATAATATGACATTTCAAAGTGTTCATATCCTCTTGTTTATAATTATGAACGATGAACTTTTCAATACTTCTCAGCTAAAGTCTTGTCTTTTGTTTGCCAGCTACAACATTCACATCGTTACTACTTACAACGTTACAGTAACATTACTACGAATTCGTTGATCTCCGTACTAAATAACAATGTATTTCGTACGTTGAATGTGCGTTCCATGTTTTACACGACGAAATATTTCTTCAACTATGTTTATGTGCAACTACAGTTTGTTGCTAGAAAAGCGGAACATGTTTGCAAGAGCTTCAGTTCAATTTCTTCAGCAATCGACTCATGATTATATTTATCCGAAGGATTGGTCCTAAAAAAGACCAAATTTAAGTATAATGGATTACTGAGTGGGTAGCTTGTTATTAGCAGAAACTCAGAGATGTTGACGCGACATAGATACTATTGATTATGTGAAAACGTGCTTAGCAAGAGCTTGGAATAATATCCTACAGATTACTCTGCAATATGCAACGCGAGTTTGTATTTGTAAGTTAAGATGTCGCCATGAAGTGACCGGGTGACATTTTCAGCATATGTGAGTGTATTTTTACATTAGTCTTTGAAAAACTTTATGAAAATTCTTTTTTGTAAAAATAAATTACAGTTTGACAAATTTCCCGCTTTTCTAGCGACCACCCTGTATTTTGTTACTAAGTATGTTATGACGTCAACCATAATAAGGACATATACTTTGATAAAATATTAAACTTGGTGATTATGAACATTTAAACTTTGTAATAGCTGCCAAATGATTCGACTCACATCCCTTTTTTATTTTTCGGATGTTTTATTTTTTATTTTTGCTTTACTTGATGCCAACGTGATAATAAATCATCCATTATATTTCTGAGAAAGTCGCACTAGTGTTATAGCTTTGTTTTTAAAATATTTCGAGAAGAGATGTCAGCGTACAAATTTCCGATAACATTAGCACTATTAGATGGTGAGCACGGCTTGGCTTAATCGCCAATCATCGTATTATCGATAAATGCCAACGATCATTGTCATCACAAGCTAGAAAAGAAAAATATTACATTGATGAGTATTGCTCGGTTTGCAAAAAATGTTGCCGTTAAAGAAATACACAACTTGGTTGTTTCTTTCAAAGTTCACATTTAGCCAAATATCAGAAATAGTATTATTAAATTTGTAATATATTTCAATTCCATTATTAAAAACACTGTTTAATTTTATTATTTTTAATTAATTAATATTTTCAAAATAAAATTGAAAACAAACTACTTCTAATTACTTTGTTTAACTTTTTTTTAAATTTTTAGTTGCTGCAAACATTAGAAATTATATTTTTTATTTGCAGAAAAGTATGCCAGACTAATATGGCGTATATATTAGTTATCACACTGGTAAAGATTTTAAACAAGACATTACAGAGTTTGAATGCCCAAGACGACCTTAAACTTCATATTTCTTTAAGAGATCAACATTTGTATTATTATTTACTCACTAGGAGTTATCACACTGGTCATCGTCAGTGATCACCCACTGCCAACAACCTGTGGTATTCCCTGGAGTCTGAGTGACAACAAGTCTCCTCAGACTTCCAGTATGCTCCACCTCTTTTTGTTCATCACCGCTGATGACCTTGCGGTATCGCAACAGCCACCTACCACCGATTTCACGATGATAAGGGCCATTGATCTCCTCTGGGGCCCGGGTGGCAACAAGCCTCCCCACGGTCCCAGAGCTGTCCGCGCTCTTCCAGTTGAGGTCTGGTTTGCGCTTCCCCTCCTCGACCCTCTGTCCATAATTTTCGTGGTGTCAGCCTATGCTTGCGCCTCTCTCTCGCGGTTGTATTTTCACCGGTTCTGTTGTTGTTGTTGTTGTTGTTATTATTATTATTATTATTATTATTATTATTATCATCATCATCATCATCATCATCATCATCATCATCATCATACTCATCATACTCATCATACTCATCATACTCATCATCATGATGATGATGATGATGATGATGATGATGAACGAAGATTTCATATTTTTATGTCAGTATTTAAAAAAGTTTAATGTTTTAATTGTCTGGAAATTTTCGAAATATTTTTTAGAATATTTACAGGTCAGCTATTCTGATACAAAAGTCTTACCCTGACTCAAAGGGTGGATACCCCTGTGCACTTATAACAATCATAACTTACGATTACGTCACTATATAAAGTTGTTTTATAACATAAACATAATTATTTTAATTACTTTGAAGGAATATATTTAATAAATTGCATTTATAATTACAACATATATGTATACATACGTATGTATATATATATATATACATATATATATATATATATATGTATATATATATACATATATATGTATATATATAGACATATATATGTATATATAGACATATATATATATAGAGAGAGAGAGAGAGCGAGAGAGAGACGTATATAGACATATATATAGAGAGAGACATATCTATAGACATATATATAGAGAGAGAGACATATATATAGAGACATATATATAGACATATATATATATATATATATATATATAGAGAGAGAGAGAGGCATATATATATATAGACATATATAGACATATATATATATAGATAGTGACATATGTAAGGAGACATATATAGACATATATATATATTAGGGGAGGTCGATTTTGAAACTGTAAATTATCGCACTCGAAGAAAGTTGCCAAATAATGTCAAAAGTTACCACAAGAAATATTTTTCTTCAAAACTTTGTATTTATTTGAGCATTGCAACTTTAAGATCAAATAAATCGAGATTTTTTCTCACAGCCTAGATTTCACCGGCAGATGTGTCGCCTTAAATTAAACCCGGGTTTTAACAAAAAAAGTAATACATTACTTAATAATAAATATTTTAAAGTTTATTATTCCTTTTCTTTAGAAATTAAATGTACATATTCAAATTAAAAAGGAATAAAACACTATAATATTTAATGTTATATATAAATAATTATTTATTTACATAGGCGTTTTATTTATTGGATATTTTTTATGGTATTCACCGGTTGAAAATTCAACGAGCGAATTTCAATTCACGTGTTCATTCTGTGTTTACAAATGTAATTATCACAAATATATATTGAATTGTCGAGCGCTGGCTTATCTAATCCCACTTCCCCGACCTTTTGTCACACCTTACCTTGTGGGAGTTAGATAAATAAAAACTAGTTCAGCCAGGGTTTTTTAACCCACCAAATAAACCGGTATCGTCCGGGTCTTTGGGTCTGGATTCACGCCCGTCTATTGGGGCTTGTCCGTCCTGTGCAGTTCTAGGAGGTGCACCTCCCAGGTTTTGCCTTCCCTCTTTGGGGAAGAGTAAGTTTATTGCTTACTGTCTGAGGCGGCCCTACCGGGGAATGCCGACGGAGCTGCCCAGGCAATTTTTAAATGGCCAGAGTGCTCACCTCTCGAGCACTGGCTTTCTCATTCCACTTTCCTGTGTCAATCTTACCTTGTTGGAGATAGATAAATAAAATCTAGTTCAGCCAGGGGATTTTACCCCACCAAATAAATCGGTATCGTCCGGGCCTTTGGGTCTGGATTCACGCCGGTCTATTAGGGCTTGTCCGTCCTGTGCAATTCTAGGAGTTGCACCCTCCCAGGCTTTGCCTTCCCTCTTTGGGGAGGAGTAAGTTTATTGCTAACTGTCTGAGACGCCCCTACAGGGGAATGCCGACGGGGCTGCCCAGTCAATTTTTTAATGGCCAGAGTGCTCACCTCTATAGCGCAGGCTTATCTAATCCCACTTTCATGACCTTGTGTCACATCTTACCTTGTTGGAGGTAGACAAATAAAACTATTTCAGCCAGGGTTTTTTATCCCACCTAAAATATTATATGTATTGGAGTTGATGGGAGAATGGATAAGGACACATTGATGTATAAGGAAATTGTGGATGAAAATAGACAGAGAATTATGAAAAAAACTAAGGGACCAGAACACCATTTAACTTTTACAAAAGAAACACCATGTGAAAGTAAATATCTGACACAGAGTTCTTCCTAATAGTGGTGCAACAGGTGCTGTTCATGCAGATCAAGTGGTGGATGTTTTGCATCAATTCCACAGTGAGAACAGTATCAAGGCTATACTTGTTGACAACACTAATACCAACACAGGTTGCGAAGGTGGAATGGTTGCAATTTTAGAAAAAAAACTTTTTAAAAATCTTCACACAATTGGTTGCTCTTTGCATCATAATGAACTACCTTTCAGAGCCCTTTTTAAAAACATAGATGGTTGCGCAAAGGGCCCTACAACATTCAGTGGCCCTTTGGGGAAATTATGCTCAAATGATTGCCATGATTTACCCCAAATATTATTTTCCACTATTAGCAATCCTCTAGAGTCAATTTTTAAAATTGATGAAATACATGATCTTAGTTCTGACCAAAGACTCCTTTATGAATACACAGTAGGTATTTCTAGAGGTAAGGTTGACTCTAGATATACCTCCTGGAAAATTGGTCCTTTAAACCAAGCAAGATAGTTTACTTTGGCCATCAGGCTCATGTGTTTATGGACTCGTGGTGCATACCAACAAAGGCACACGACAAAACTACACTATGTAGTAAATTTTATTGTAAATGTGTATGCCACTTCTTGGTTTGAAATTAAAAGAAATAGTAAATTCCACAATCAGCAAGTGCACATTTTTAATATGACCCAGAGGATTAAGGAGCAGCCTCAGGAAATCCAAGATATCACATTTAGAAATATACAAGGTAATACATTTTGTTTACTGCCTGAAAACCTTCTATATTCCATGGTTAAATCTGAAGAGATTGAAGTAAGAGAAGAAGCTTTAAAAAGAATTTTGGCCATTAGGTAAGTAATATTTATTCATATATTTCTGACTCAATTATTTATTCCAATTTATAGAATGATTTTTAAAGATTTTATCTAATTTCACCATAATTATTAAAGCAGTACAGATTGGAATTTTTTAATAATTCAATTAATTAATGTGTTCTTTCAAGAGTGAGGAGTCAACCAGAAAAAGATTAAAAAGAATACCACCTATTAATTTTAATGCCACACATTGGACACAATTAATAGATTTAAAATTATGCTGCATTATTGGCATTTTCAGGGCGTGGAACGGGCAGTTAAGTTAATAACAGAAGCTTCACAAACTGTATATGGTTTTGAAGCAAGGCATCAACACATTACAGCCAAAGTTTTGAGTCAGAAATTGAGACCAGCATTTTTGTCTAAGGGGTCTTATATGGAGAAATTTGACTCTCAATATTAAGCTCCATTAAAATAGTGTTAGGTTTTTCCTTATTTCTTTGCTTGTTATATTTTCACTAATAACAGAAAAAATCATTTTTTTAGGTATTCAAATATTACTGTTTAATTCATAACGTTAAAAGGTAGTTTACAAAAGCAGATACTGAAAATGAGGGGGGGGGGCAAATTTTTAATTTGAAGATTTCTTTAATTAATATCATTTTTATAAAATAAAAGGACATTCGCTGATTTTAAATGCACAAATTATTTGGTTTTAACACCAGTATTCAAGCAAATCTTGCAAAAACGAGGAATTTTCAGTATATTCTTGTCTACGATCTTTGATACCAAACGCTCAAAAAACCGCTGAAGTTTTTGATCTAATTTTTTGCATGAGTATTTAATAGGTCTATATACAACTTTCGGTACGTGCCTTTTTTTAATATTTAAAAAAAAGTGTAAAATCGACCTACCCTAATATATATATATAGAGAGAGAGAGAAAGAGAGAGAGAGAGACATATATATAGATATATATATATAGATATATATATATAGATATATATATATATATATAGAGAGAGAGAGAGAGAGAGAGAGAAAGATATCTATATAGAGAGACATATATATATATATATATATATATATATATATATATATTTATATTTATGTCTATATATATATATATATATATATATATGTCTATATATGTATATATTTCTCTCTCCCTATCTCTCTCTCTAGAGACATATATATATATATATATATATATATATATATATATATATATATATATATATACGGCATACTCACGTTGACACACCGGTTCCCGTTAGATCATCGAAGTTAAGCCAGTACTAAATGGGTGACCATTTGGGAATACCAGGTGATGTATGTGCTTTCTCCTTATCTCGGCATTGTTTCCAGTCGTCTTGTATTACTACTTGCCATTGAAATCAAGCAATGCCGACTCAGGAGAGCGGTTGCTGGTAATTGCGCAACCCTTGAAATTACAAATTCACGCGCGAGCAGCCCCTGGTGGGGCACTCATACGTCGAAATCGACGTGAGAGTCTATCATATATATTAATAGAGAGAGATGGACATGTATATATATATATATATATATATATATATATAATATATATATATATATATATATATATATATATAAGAGAGAGAGAGTGGGACACACACACACACACACACACACATATATATATATATATATATATATATATATATATATATATATATATATATATATATATATATAAGGTCTGAGTTCACGCCGGACAGCTATTGAATGAATATATGTACAAACACTTACAAGGATTTTGCAGAAAGGTCTCTTCCCTCATTACTGGATACCTTCTGAAATTACATGGAGTAGAGTTCTGAGATAGATGTGTTTCAGCTTGAACAAAAGTGTAACCATAATAATAGGAGTCTGCGTTAGCGCTGAAAACCATGCAATGGAAATATATCACAACGTCCTACAAGGATAATAGTGTCGCATTTTCACGCTAGTACATAATAACTTCATGCAATATTAATTATAGTATACATTCCACTATGGAAGTTTTACATCATATCTACCTCTTACTATAACTACAATTCAGTATTTCATTCTAATATATTATTTATTAGGTATAAATAACAAGTATTTGACTAAGGGCAAACTATAGTATCTGTTTTTCTACCACTATTCAGCTTTCGAAACTGAGGCAATTTTATTTTTGTTTCCAACCCAGAGAACACTTTTTTGAGGAGCTGGATTTATCTCACATTAAAATCGACTTTGTGTCTAACTTTGCACCTAAGGGGAGGCAACTACATAGGAACAAGTATATACACTACCACTTTGCACATATTACTTTACTTCTAATAAATCTCCCCAGGTAAATATTATTAATAAGGTTAATAATCAGAATAAAGTTGTCAAATTTATAAACCTATAATATTGTATTTTTTCATGAATTATCAAGGTATTTTACACTCTAGGAGTAACTAATTAATAATAAATAATAATATTAATCGTTATGTGTAGATTTATATAGAATACCTATTTAATAAGATAATATTAAAATCACTCTCTAATAAGATATATTAGAATTAGCGTGTGTTTTATTTAACATTATTGATTATCAAGAAAATAACAGGTTGTCTCAGTTGGAGTGTTTCCTTTCTTTTCACAACTCACCTAACTTCATAAATAAATGCGTGAATCATTTTTACCGCATTTGGCAGCCTTACATAGCTTGGGTGTTTTAAATTTATGACGTAACTAAAAAAATTAATCGCTACTGTATTTCTAAGCATAGTTTTTCATAATTAAAAAAAAAACATTTCGCGACATGAATCGTTAAACCCAACGAATGTATCTATCATCAGCCGACTACAGACACTTTTATCTTTATATAATAAGTATTATTAATTTGAAGTCTTCCGGCGTAAGGATACTTATATTCCCGTTGTTATTTCTTTCTTAAAAATAAATAACTTAAACACATTTGAATGATTATTGTCATTTTTTTTCTGATATTCATCTTACTAAACTTTTGAGTCGATCCTACTTTCGTCCTTTTATTTTATGTATGTCTGTTCAATGATACACATTGGTTTCACATGATTCTTTTTGCTGATCTGTTTAATTGGGAAAGCGTAACTTTGAACTACTCCTCTGTTGCCTTAACTTAAACATATACGTTTTTTTAATAATTTCGAAAATAAACATCTACTTCTTACAATATACCTTTAACTTTGATGAAACTATTAATATTCCAATGAAGATATTTTTTTATCTATTGGAAATTTTACAAAAAATATATATATAAATCTTTGTTATTGTTTATTATCAATGTACGTATACGTTTCGACTTTTTTTAATAATCAGAACGCATCAGCATATAGATATGACTATTCACTACCGGTCATGCGATTTGAAACCCCGGATTACGAATATTTTGCAACTCAAACCCGACGCCACAACCACACGGCCAATAAACTGTGATAAGTTTAACACTTTATCGGCGGCTTAACGTCTGAGAGCGTTCTACTTTTTAAGTAAAGGAACGATATATATGTATATATCATGGACGGCGGCACCCGGGGGGGGGCAGGGAGGGGGGCCGTAGCCCCCCCCCACACACACACTTTTTGACTTGGCCCCCCCCCCCCACTTTACACGGTCATCAATAATGAAGTTATATATGCATGTGTTTAACCGCCCCCCCCCACTTTTATAACTGTGTTGACTATATATATATATATATATATATATATATATATATATATATATATATATATATATATGCTCAAATTAGTGATGGGGCGATTCCAATATATTTCCCGATTCCGATACAATTACCGATTTTGTTCCCAATTCCGATTCCGATACAATTACTTAACACGATTCTCATTCTGTTATTATTTAGCTATAGTGTTGTTGTTGTTGTTGTTTTTTGTTTTGTTTTGTTTTGTTCTATTTTCGGATTACCGTAAAAGGCCATGTTATGTGTGCATATATTTTCGCAAAAATATAAATATACACTTGTGGGAGGTGATCTATAGATTTTGATTTTACTGGTAGTTTAAAATAAATAAACATTAATCATTTAATCGTTAGTATCAGCAATAAAACGTTAAGTTTTTAACAAAACCAAAAAACAATTAAAAGAATCACTTTTGGCATCATCGGCCAACATTTTTCTGATTCCGATTCCGATTCAGATACTGCAAACATTTCTGATTTTTCGATTCGCGATTCCGATTCTGATAACGATTAATCGTCCCAACACTAGTCAAAAAACCAAATACCAAGGGCGGTTTATTACAAGTAATACACTTAATAGATAGAGACATCCAAATATTTTGTACATTCTTCCATAAGTATTAGTATATTTACCTGCCCGCCCGACGGCATACAAAGTTAGCTATCAGGTATGTTTATAATCGAGAAGCTAATTAATTCCTAAAAGAGCCAGCCTGTACAGGTGCAAGATTTTCCATGATCGGTAAGAACGTCAATAAACGGTGCCTGGAAAACTCGTCACAGGAAAATTCGTAAACGGAAAATTCGTAAACGGAAAATTCGTAAGTGGAAAATTCGTAAAAGGAAAATTCGTCACTTTTGACCAAGTAGGAAAATTCGGCAATTATCGAATAAATATCGATTGAAAATAGATTTTAGAACCGTTTTTACAGGAGATATACTTGTAAATACGAGGCTACCCACCTCCCCAGTGGAGAACATTTTTTTTCATATTATTTTTTTGGTACTTGTGCAGTTTACTAACCGGGCTATCTTTTAGATAAGATTTTCAAGTTAAATTAAATTTTTACGATATCTTTTGTTTATTAAATTGTTAGGTAAAAGTACAGAATAGTTAACCCCCCCTCACTCCATGTTAAGAATGGCTTTCTAAATAATGTTATTTCAACCCAGTTCGTAATTACGTTACTAAATTAAAGGTTTGAATCGGGTTATTTTTTACATAAAATTTTCAAGTTAAATTCAATTTTTACGATATCTTCCGTTAATTAAATCGTTACGTGAAAGTACAGAATAGTTAACAAAGCAACCCCCCCCCATTCTCCTCATGTAAAAAATCGTTGTCTAAATAATGTTATTATTTCAAGCCTGGTTCGTAATTAAGTTACGAGATGAAATCCATCATAATTCATTTAGATTTATTCGTAAACAAGTCAGCCATTTTAATTGACAACACATCAATTACTTCGTGTGTGTGCAAAACTTGAAAGGAATTTATAAACTATCGAGTAACTGGCTTTAAATTCTGAGAAAATTTCTATGTATTTAAAAAAGCAAAATTGTTTTCTAACTAATTCAGTGTTTTTATTTCATCTTTCCTAAAACTTGTTTTAATTAACAACTTTATTTAATACTTAAAAAAAGAAATTCTTCTTTCAAATAAATCGTTGTATGGTCGGAGCAAAAAAATCAGAAAAATAAAGCCAATTCATTGTCTGCCATTTTAGTTGTGAAACGATGGATTAACCACTTTTTCTCACAGTGATTTTGAAGTAAAAATTTAATTTAACTTGAAAATCTTATCTAAAAAATAGCCCGGTTCGTTAACTGCACAAGTACCAAGAAAATAATATGAAAAAATGTTCTCCATTATGTACAAGTATGTACAAGTAGATCTCCTGTAAAAACGGTTCTAAAATCTATTTTCTATCGATATTTATTCGATAATTGCCGAATTTTCCTACTTGGCCAAAAGTGACGAAATTTCCGTTTACGAATTTACCATTTACGAATTTTCCGTTTACGAATTTTCCGTTTACGAATTTTCCTGTGACGAGTTTTCCTAAATTCCAATAAACTTATCCCTGTTCCGAAGAAAGAGATAACGCCTCGGAGTATTCCGTCTGAGAACCGAATATAGCCATATTTCACTCCGATCCAGAGCAAAGGGCCCTGTGCCAGGTAAACTGTCTTTAAATAACGACATTCTAAATATATATTACCTTTTCAAAAATGGTTTTGTGTTGATTTCCAACGCGCTATTTCCACACACATACACAGACATAAATACATACAAAAATCCGCACACGATTCGTCAGTTCGTGTGTTTGTGTATGCGGGTAGCGAACCTTTTATTTATTTTTTTTTTTTCTTTGAGGTCATTTTTGTGCCCTCACTCGACATCTGAAACATAAACCATTAACTTGTTTGTCCCTGGGAGGAAATGACGGAAGGTGTGTGTGTGTGTATGGGGGAGGGGGTGAAGTCAGTCATTGTGCTTACCCACCACCGCGGCAAGCTGTCCCGCGACGCCATTTCCGGCGTCGAGTCCCAGTCGCCCGCCAAAATATAAAGACGGGTCGGCTTAGCCGACGACGCTGTTATAACATTATTTTTACTTTTTCTTCCCTCTTCTCTTCCGTTTCCGTCTCTGGGGCCTTTTCATCTCGATTAGCGCTTTTTTTTCACTACTCGAGGATATTATGACAGTTTTCGAAAGTCATTTCTCTCAGTGACTGTTGACCTTACTAAATCGGTTACAATTTTTACGGACCTACTCATACAAATAACAATATGTTATCAATTAATACTATTTGTCGTATCTCCACAGTGTGAGTTTTGAGTGACTGCTTAGTTTAATTTCTACAGTGCGTATAAAATATATCTATTAATATAAGCGTCGTGTGCATAGTTATTAGTTCACTAACTACTTAAGGGGATTAAATGTCGACGAAATCACCCTCTCCGTAATGTGCGATATGAACTAGCGTTCCGCAATTCTTCAGTACATTGCTGGTAAAAGCGTTGACAGTAGCATCGCTAAGGTGTTGACATTAGTTGTGTCTTAGAAAGGTGCAAATATCCACGCTGACAATTAAATTGTAATAAAGGCTGGAAAAAATGGATAAAAACATGCATCTTGAATAAAAGAAATGAAACGTGTTTAACTAACACTCTGTTTTAAATATACACAATTATAATTTTTTGAATTTTTATTTATGTTAGTAAATCTCCATTTTAAATGTTGAGTTTTTAGATTGTAGAAAGTTCGGGATGAAAAAAGTTAAGAGTCTTAGAGTTGAATACATGTATACGTTTGTTTCCAGTAAGAGTGCATATGCCTGCGACAGAATGAGAGCATTAGGGATTGTGTTTGTGTTGTTTTTCGTTAGTGTGCGTATAAGTGTTACAGTATGTGCGTGAGTTAGGAATTATGATTAGCTCTCCCTTGTCCCTAAAATAATAGAAAGACTGAGCGCAATATTGTTCTAAGCACTGCCCTGATGATTTGGATCAACCTGTTGACTAGATGAAAGTTCTAGCCTGAAATAATTTGTTATCGGCTCGAAACGAGTGATGTTTACTTTTGGATGCAAAATTGATTCGAGCGCACGAGTTGATTTTGGCGTGCGACTGACGTAGTGGAAAGCTACATCACGTGACCAGTATTCTTGCTTTTTTGTAAATATTTTTGAGGGAGCTGATTGTGTACGAAAAATATAATTTCTTTTTTCAGATATATGTTTGGGCGTGGCTTCTCTGTTTTCGCACACATGGGTTGTTAATCAATATGATAGGATTGGGATACATTTCTAATCGTATATGCTCTTCGACATATATATTCTTCCCAAATATTATCAAATTATTATTTTATATGTATTCCTAATGCAATAAAATATGCCCAATATTGGGGATGAAGCATTATTTTAAAAGTGCAAATGATAATAAAACAAATGTAAAATTACATACTTTATAAGTTTAATAAATTCAAACAGTACAACAAATAATAGTTTTTAGAAAATTCCTTTACACAAATGTTTTTGAAAGAATGTTTTAAAGAATTTTCTATGAACTACATCATATAAACTAAATCTTCAAAAAAGCATCAAATGTATCAAATTACATCAAATATATCAATTTAATGAGAACACAAATCTGGTGGAACACTAAATCCTATGAATATTGTAATTATCAATTTAAGAATAATATGAGAACACAAATCTGGTGGAACACTAAATCTTATGAATATTGTAATTATGAATTTAAGGGTTAGGATTAGATAAATACTAAATGGATGTGTAATAATGCTCGAAGTGGTAATTATTAGTCACAATTACATCTTCTTTTATGTGGACATGAGGAAAATAAGTCAGAACTGCGATTTAAAGAGTGGGATGAAACTTAAGAATTGTTCAGCTTTCAGTTTTTAAAAAAGTGACAAAGTATCGAAGCCGGTTTTTATGATGAAATCATTTAAGCAATTAACCATTTCAGGTAATATTTTTTCTGTTTTCTCCGTTTAAAGATAAGAGCAGAGGGCGAAGTAAAGCCTTCATATATTGGTGTAAAAAGGAGTGGTTGTGTTTTGAGATAATTATCGCGTAGGTAGATCCGATATCTGTAGAAATATCATTAATGGAGTTAGCTTCATCATGCAAGTTTCTATTACTGCTAGTATACGATGTTTACCTCATACGCATCATCATCAACATCATCATCGTATGGTTGTGCCACTAGAGGTGTAGCATGTTTCTCTGACCCTGCATCTTTAAATAACACCCTTATTCATACAGTTATTATCTAAAAGACATTAGTTTTATCAATACATTTGAAGAGATTAGCTTTCAGTGGCAGGGTGCTATCAGTGTTTGTTATGTTATTAATTGTCCTACTATGAGATAAAAGAATACACTGAATAAGACAAAGTAGAGTTGAATCTTATAATACTTTTTGTTTATAAGTTTATATTCGACGCTTTACAATTATTGTCAATGATTTGAATTTTTAGGTATGTTGGTTTGAAAATTATTAGGAAAAGAGAGTTGAACCACGTAATGTTACGTTGTCTATTTTTTTAAATTTTACTATTAATAGAATTCTCGTCATTTAGAATAGCATTAATTTTTCTGGAACGATTATTTAAGTGAATAAATTGAGGAGCCGTATATATATATATATATATAGAGGTGTTTGTTATTAATATTGTTCTTCAAAGCAATGTTCTTAGTTATTATATTTGTGTTTTTTCTCTGCGGTGTCCGATAATTTTCATTTATGCAGCTAATTTTTGTACATAACCTGAATAAGCAAAAACATCATTATAGAATTTCGCATGATGTTCGAAAATATAGTTATTTGCTAAAAAAGAAGTGAATCGGATGGATACAGAAGGAACAATATATTTCATTGAACTTTTATGAACCTAATGCACGCATAAGTGTGTTTATGTTAAATACGATAGTTTTACAAAGTACATAACTGTACAGGCATCATGTTAGTTCAAGTAAGATAGTATATATCTAACTCAGCAAAAATAGTTCGGCCATGTCAGTGACCTATGCACCATCAGATGCACCTATTAATATGTAAAAATGTTTTTTTTTCGTCTCGTGTAGTCCAATATTTATCATTAAATGAAATAAAATACCTTTTAGCAAAAAGAACTCCCTCAATTCCCGTGGAATAAATATCACTAAGACTCTTGACCATTATTAGACTTTTATTTGGGATAATTGGTGTTCTTAGTTGGTAATAAAAACAATGTCAAAATTGGTAAACATAAGTACTTGTGTATGCTGTATTTTTTAGAGAACTAATATTTTTCTTCAGTGGGCAAATACCAAAGTCTTTTCTTTATTTTCATTTATAATCCAGGATCAAAAATGTTTCTTACTAACTCTACGTACATCTTAAGTAGATGGGCAAATCAATTTTATGGATGGTAAATTTTGTTGAAAATATTTAAAGGTATTAGTCTATAGTTCTTATACTTTTCTATGTATATGATATCCTTGTATGCCTTGCGGTTCATTGTAAAGAAGTTGACACGTTTATCAGCTGGTAATAGTTGGTGTGTGTCCCTTCTGATGTGTTTTCATAACCGTGTTTGTTTTTTCTATTCTTCGATAATACATCCCAGTGTTACATAACTTTAATCTGTTTATATATATATATAATGTGTGGGGTGTGTGTGTGTGTGTGATTTCCACTAATTTACAGACGAACACCATCTTTCAAGATTGTAATTCCCGGTTGTGGGCACGAAGATTGGTCAGTAGGCCCGACTTATTTTTACAACTCTAACTGCAGATATTACATACAAGTCTATTGGGTTCCGTTTGTAGTTTGTTGTGTAAAACAGGAGTTTAATATAGCTATATTAAACTCCTGTGTCACACTTGTTCATGTTTCTCTTATCATCGGGATTCATGTGACTCAGTAGACCAGCTCTTGACAGACAGATTCGGCCACATGACCACACACTGGGTAAGGTTTACATGTGGCTGGGACGTTTACCACTGATGGTGTTCGCAAAATACGTGTAAAGATGGAGTACTCTATACGCTTTGCCTCAAATCGTCCACATTCATTATAGATATATTTGGGCCAGATCATTCGTTCAGGAGACATCCTCTTCCAGTTCTCCACAGTCATATCAAGGGTTTCAAGATTGTTTTTATAACATCTTTAACACGTAATTTATGGTTTGTTTCTCGGACATTTTTCATGTAACAGCTCTCCATATAGCAGTTGCTAAGGGAGCCTGTAATCTCCCATGCTTACTAAGTGCATCTGACTACGTATAATACACACGTTCTATGCTCTGCACTCACGCTTACTTTCGAACATTGATGTCTGGTGTATGTGATTGCAACTTGATATTTAGGACTCTTCTGAGACACGTTTGATGGAATCTCTCTAGAATCTGGATGTATCTGCGATATGTAGCCCAAGTCTCCGAAGAATACAGAACAGACAATACGCATGACTCGGACACACAAAATTGTATTTTGATGGTAATGGCTCTGTCTGAGCACAGTTATTTTTCTCAAGATTAATGGTAAGTCCAAAAGTGGTACATGCTCGATAGAAGAGATCCATTATGCGCATATCCACCTCGGTGTGTGTAATGAAAACCGGTTTTCGGCTTTACATTGAAGACCCTACCAGTGGTTCGGAAACGCAGGAGAACATCGACGTTACAGTTCTTAAAAGTGTTGGAGAAGGATGTTGCAGAATATATAGAGAACAACGTCGGTGCAAGAATGTCACGCGGTTTTACCTTGTTTTTAATGGCTATTGGTTCAAAGATTGGACCACCGAAATGGATGTATGCTTTCGTGTCCTGGTGAAATTTTTACAGAGAATTGTCTATAATTCTGCTCTATTAACGGTATCGAAACATTTTGTCAGGTCGACAAAAACTTGATAGAGTGCTTCTCGTTGTTCGATTAACTTTTCCTGAAATTGTCGAGCAGAAGAGATAATATCAATCGTGCCACGATCTGATTTACGTCCGCTTTGCCATTCCGGAATAGCAGAGAAGAACATCCACATAGTAAGCCAGTTAAGCAAGGTCGTGTAAAATACATATTATTGCAACAGGCGGATCGAGTTCCTTTTCCCTTCAAAAACAAGATCAAAGTAGCGTATATCCAGTTCTGGGGTCCAGGGGCATCCATCCACAGGCCAGATATTAAACAGTGTATTTATTCAGCGATCTTGGCACTCTCAAAACAGATAAACTCAACAGGGATGCCATCAAGTTTAGGTGCATTCCTGATATTAATTTGCATGATTGTATTATGAATCTCGAGAAGGGTGGGGTTTACATCACTACATATTCGATAGCCTCCTTTATGTTCTTTTACTAAAATTTGAATGAGAATATGATGTTAGTAAACCTTATATCTTTAATCTCCATTACAATTTTGATTAAAATCCATGACATGATTTTGAGTTTAGAAAATGTCTAACACTTACGGCTTTCGCTTAAGGCGGCTTAAGAAGATATTAAAAGGGTATTTTGCTTGCTGTCTAATGAATGCGAATAACATTTAATGCAAATCTGAAATATTTAACTTTTTAAATTGGAAGTTGTGCCTCCTTAAACCCCTTTAAATTAACTCAAAGTAACTGTAATGTGGGGAATATTCATTAATTTATGCCTAATAATTATGCTTACAGTTTCACAATAATGGCAGTTATCTGAATTTTAATAATGGGATTCCCCCTCATGTCCCCCTTTGCTAAACTAAATTAAAGTAAACATAACCCACATTATCCACTCTAACAGCTAGCTTGCTTAATCCAAAAAATTCAGTTTTATACATAGAAATACATAAACATATAAACATGCCTAACTTTATATAAATATAGTGTATCTTTATATCATTTATTGGTCTGATGAGAGTAGTACACACTCAACGTAAGAAATGTTTCCGCCTAATACCATGTGAATTTCAAATAGAGAGGTTATACATGAAAGTGTAGCAAACTTTAAACAGAGTTCAGTAAATTTAAAACATTGTTAGGGCTAAAATTCTTCTCTGCGTCTAACTAAGCTATATTTTAAATTCCGGGTGTAATCACCTTCACTTATGACATTGAACTGAGTCGTGCATAGGAATTTCTTAAATCTGATCTTAATAAGATTACAAACATGGATTCAGAGTTAAGAAGTATGCAGTTCCTCAAAAAGTGAGAAAGTGTCTATTAAACATCTTACGCCTTTTTGGCAGAGAGTAAAGTGTAGTATGTGTTCTGGTACTACACTTCACCGTTTCGGTCCTCGGTCAGCAAAGGGGAAATCGTTTTAAACTAATGCATTTTTTTTAGTTTTGTCCCACCTGGGCTTGCTCTTTTTTGGGGAGCTGGATTTTCCACATATTAAAAAGTCGAGCTTGTGTTTAGTTCTGTCCTCGTGGGGAGGCAAGTAAATATATTAACAACCTTCTAAATATGGCTTAACTTCAAAAGATTAAAACTTGGGTTAGCCCATTACTTCGATCATAGATGTTTTAAACATAGCAACATTTACACATGTAAAACGGTCAAACGCTGTTTCGGTGTTAGGAAACCCATCCCAGCACGCGAACTTATGTTATTAGCAAACGAGGGACACATTAGAACACAGATAATTTCTCAAATAGCGGTGGAACTTAAATCGTTTGACACCTCCGTCATAAAACCGCTAATATAATGTGTGCTATCACACAAAAAAAATGATACCACTTTTTAGACAAAGGAAATAAAAAGATGAATGAATGTATTCTTATATTGACGGCGAGCATTATGATTTGCGGTCTTTTACGAGTTTCGGTATTTGTTGTTTTTGTTTTGAACCTATTTTCGTGAGTTTTCATTATTGTTATTTTTATTTTTATAGACGCAACAATAAAACCTACATTTCTATCGCTCAGCCTTTCAATGTATAAAAAAGAGCGTCGTTACATTTACGATTAATATTTTCTATGGTTTGGAACGCATCAATTCGCTTAATTTCTGAAGAGAACTTATATTTTTATTCTCATAGATATGTGTTGCTATAATAAGAAATAAACTCGAAACAATCGAATTATCATGTTGTACGCATCTACGGCTAAACAATTAATTGAAAGATCTATAAATTGATGATATGTATATATATATATATATATATATATATATATATATATATATATATATATATATATGCACACACCCCTAAAGAATTGGGCAGCATTGCGTATGTAGGGGAGGAAACTCACAAATGCTCAGGGTGCAAGCAGTACCAGTGGCTGCAGTACAGTTTTTATCGCTAACAATAACAACAAAAATAACAACACACTCACACACACACACACACACACACACATATATATATATATATATATATATATATATATATATATATATATATATATATATATATATATATAATTGATCAAGTTCAAATATGTTAATAAAATTAAGATCCAAACAATATTTTCAAAAGTGCCCAATAACAAGTTGAGTATTAATAAAATTACATACATAATATTATAGTATCTGTAAATCAACCAGGATTTGGATGTGAGATGTGTTTATATTTTTTTCGTTATTGAAGAGATTTGATCGCATCAAAACGTTGGTTGGTTGACATAAACTATAATATTGTTCATGCTGTTTATATATATATATATATATATATATATATATATATATATAAGAAAGGATAAAGGAAAAACCAAGAAATATTTATTTTATATATTCATCAACGTTTCGTCTTCATTGTAGACGTCTTCAGGATGATAATTTGAACAAAAATGTTATGCAACTACATCGAAAATTTGGAGTGAAATGATGGGTTCATAAGGAAATGTAGTATCAACCCATCATGTCAACCCAAAATTTCGATGTACTTTCATGACATTTTTCTTCAAATTATCATCCTGTGGAAGTCTTACAATGAGGACGACACGTTGATGAATATATAAAAAAATATATCTAGTTTTTTTTTCGGGTTTCATTTCCCATAAGGGTGTGTGTTTGGGTGTGTGTGTGCTGCTACCAGGATGTTTTCTTTAACTTTCATTAATACTAAGATTTCTTTGCATACCCCCAAAATGTTATTTCGGTAATGAAGTACAGTAACGAAAAATGTGCGTCCATTTTACCATTTATTTGAACGCAGAAATATGATTCATGTAAACAAGATGTTTTATCCCTGAAAGAAACTGTCGACCATTTATATTTACGGCGATTTAAAAACAAGGATTGTTTAAATGCTTTTGCTTTCTCGGACGGAAATCGAACTTGAATTTTTCTGAATGTACGTTATCATATTTACATACCTGTTGTGTCTTTTATTTTCTACTCATATATGTGTATATACTACTGAAACTCTGTGACTCTTGTTTGTTATCTTATGATACTTATCAAGGTGCAGAGTTTTGTTGTGTTATGCATAGAAACACAGGTGGGTGTAATCGTGCACAAAATAATGACGTTGTTCATCAAAGCAAAGAGAGAGAGAGAAAGAGTGAGAGAGAGAGAGAGAAACCGAAAATATTTCGTTTATGTCATTTTATCAAGACGAGACGTGCTCCAAAAGGTTAAGCGTCTTCTACTAAATGAATCATCTAGATCTCTTGAGTATTGTTCTATTGAAGGTCTGTACATTTCCTCAGCGTGCACACATGATGGCGTAAAGAAGTCAATAACGTAAAGACTTGGAGAATGATTATTGGGAGAAAGCAAATGACGCAAATAGCGAAAAGGGAAAAAAGAACAGGGGAGCAACAAACAAGATAGAGATGGGGAATGGATAGAGGGATGACTAGCGGATGAAAAAGCGAATGATTACTATTGCGGTTGAATAAAAAGCCGGGACAAATTACACGAATGGAAGATAATTAACAAGAAAGTGTATTAACAGAAAGTGCAAAAGCAATGGGTTGACTGGGATTGCTTCCTCACTTCCCTTCTCTAACAACTTATACTGATTGGTCATAACAAGTCTATTCATAGTCAACAACAGTTTATACAGTGACGGAATAGAGTTGATCACCATAACACTTATTATTATTATTATTAATAATAATAATAATAATAATAATAATAATAATAATAATAATAATAATAATAATAATAAAAAAATACATTAATATATATATATATATGTATATATATATGAAAATGGATGACGTAACAAATGATAGATTTTGGTAAATTAAAGAAAATATCGTTCATTTAATTACATCATTTGTTTTGGCGGCTGATTAATAATCAAATTTATTTGAATATGTTTGTTTTAAATCAGCTCTTGCAGCTTTTATTGCTGACTACTGATCTATATATAGAATGACAGTCTGTGAAGGTGTATTTTTATCAGAAAACACTATTCATAATTTGCTATTTCCAAATATTTATGAAAACATTTTTGAATTTCCAAATATTCAATTATATATCAGAAATACTGACCATTTGATATACGAGAGGTCTATAATAATAATAAGAAGAAGAAGAAGAAGATGATGAAGAAGAAGAAGAAGAAGAAGAATACTTTTTCAGTATCACTAATAAGATTTTCTGGACCATTAATAGGCTGGACCAAAGAAGAACTTGGGCATCTTGACCAGAAGACGATGAAACTAATGGTCATACACTGCACACGAACGATCATACTGACCGAATCTACACGAATACGAACGAATGGGGGAGTGAGCTGGTGGAAGACACAAAAAATACTTGGAAAAATCCATACTCGGAACACACGAAGACTGATGACTGCAGCAAGAGACACCGTCAAAATTAACAATACATGAAGCAACGAGTGAAAAAGACAAGAAAAGAAAAATAGGAAGCGAAACAGATACATGGACGATTCATAAAAATTACAAGAAAAAAGAATCACGAAAACACCTTGACATAGCAAAGAAAAGGACACTTGAACAGAGAAACGAAATCGCTTCTGACAGCTGCACAGAACAGTGCGATTAGAAAAAACTACATTCAAGCAAAAATAGATAAACCCCAAGAAAAAATGTAAATATAGACTCTGTGGACAAGGACATGAAACGGTAAACTACATGATAAGTGAATGCAGCAAACTAGCACCGCCAAACTAGAAAAGAACAGACGACTTCGCGCGGGAAGAGAGATGGCACAGCCATCAAACGAAAACCGAAAACCACGAGATCTTTTGAGACATGGAGGTGCAAACAGATCGACTGATCACATGACCCTTAACGCTTGGCCTCATAGCTCTCCAGATCTCAATGTTGTTGAACAGTATGGTGCGTAGTTGAGCAAAAGGATCAGTGAGCATCCCTGATATAAAATCATCCATAAAAGTGTTCATATTTAGTGTACTATCCAAAATAAAAAGGACCACCTGATCCCTGCATATAGATTATACATACCTCACATGGGAAAGAGAGAGAAAGACAAAGAGAAGCGTACGTACGTACGGAAAAATTCAAAGTTTAATCATTAAGATAAACTAGTATTGAAATCTATAAAATAGCCGACCTGTATAAAAATAGTGCTGCAACATGTAGTGTCCTCTATAGACTAGTATTGACATATGTAAAAAACTACTTTATATTTAAATACGTATAATGAATGTCCCGTATGAAAAGAATATTGCAATATGTGAAATAATTGTTCCGTATAAAATCAATAAAGATATATGAATAAACTGTCTGGTATACAAATAGCATTACAATATGTATAATAAGTGTTGTGTATAAAGTAATATATCAAATAAGTGACCTACACAAAGAATTGTATTGAAACATGTAAACTAAGTATTCTGTATAAAATGAATATAGATATAAGTAAAATAAGTGGCTTGCATGAGAATAATATTGAAATAAGTAAAATAAATGTCCTGTATGAGAAAATAATATTAAAATGTGTAAAATTATTGTCTTTTTACTTGACATGAAATAATAGTAATCTATCAACCGAAATGAAATTGTCACTTTCCGTCAGCATGGCGGCTAATAAAAAATAGTGAGATTTTATTTGGCAAATTATACAAATAAACTTAAAGAAAATGCCACTGTTCTTTGTTTTCTTACTTTTACTTGAACGATTAAAAGTTGAGTGTGATGGAGTTATTTTTAGGAGCTGAAGTCGATTAAAAAAACTTTACTGATTAAAGCAAAAATGTATTTTCGTTTCTTTCCAACGAATGCCACATGAACAAATATTACGCACTATATGTTTTTTAGTCTCAGCACTAAAGTTAAAAGAAATGAGACTGTGCGCATTTTTCAATTAAACTTTCATAGAAAAACGTCATAAGTGTTTATTTGGCAAATTCAATTTAGCCAATACTGATTTCATCGAGATTTTTTTTCTGTTTTTGTTTCAAAAGTATTCCATACAGCTGTTATCGTTTCCGATGTGAAGTGGTTCTTAACGTGATAACACCCTCCGGTGCGGAGTGACGGACTTTTTCAAGAGCTAGTGCAAAGAAAAGGTATTTTTTAATTAAAAAAGATCTGGCTTTTATATATATATATATATATATATATATATATAGTGTGTACCTACAGACACATGTGTTTCATATGTACGCAATCTTCAGTGTAAGAGATGATAATTACTGGCGGTCAAAGGATTCGAACCCAGTTGCAAAGTTACCTTAAAATCCCCAGCCTGGTATTCAACCCCTAGGCCAGCATCACTTACTATTGATCAGAAGAGAATTTAAATTCTATATTATGTCGAATCGGCAGACCTATACAGTAAGCTGAGTCATATACTATTAATATTTTTAACGATAAAAATATAGCGTCCATCCATGAAAGTAAACAGAAACGTATATTCTTAATGAACATATGTATATAAAAGCTTCAAAAATGTGAGTTTTTTTTCTGATCATTCAAGACACGATGTTGGCCTTTCCTTCTGATAAATCACACTCATGTAAAATCCGAGATATATAACTCTATATTTTAATTGTCGAAGTGTAGACGAAACGGTTCGTTAAGAATTGGATCTTTTAAAAATTGAATTAAGCCATGGTTACTAGGGTCTAATTTTCAATTGTTTATATATATATTCTCTAGAGTTTAAAAAGATTATATCTACTGAGCTTAAATATTAAATGTTTTACTATAAATAACATATATATATATATATATATATATATATATATATATATATATATATATATATATAATGCTAATTTAAGTAAATATTCAATTATGTTTACCTAAACTGATAGCTGTAAGTATTTTTATTTAAATCCAACTTAAATTGTCTGATTATAGCACTTGAATCGGTTACGTGTTTTGTTAATCAATAAATAATCGGCGTCGGTGATCTTCAATTGTTCTTAATTATAATCTAAATTTCGAAAATGTAGATGCTCTATTAGTCGCGATTTCGCCCAATCAGTAGATAAAGCTGGGTATATATATATGTATATATATATATATATATATATATATATATATATATATATATACATATATATATGTGTGTGTGTGCATATATTTGTTATTTTAATGAATATACTTTATATTACCAAACATGTATATTTCAACGTTGTTAAGACTGATCAGTGTGGTCATGTGCAGTTTACGTGCCGCGAGCGAAGCACAAAACTCAGCCATCATTATATCTCTCTCCCTCACTTTCTGTCTGTCTGTCTGTATGTCTGTATGTCTCTCTCTCTCTCTCTCTCTCAATCTGATGTATATATATATATATATGTATATATATATATATATATATATATATATATATGTATGTGTGTGTGTGGGGGAGAGAGATAGTGAAAATGTTAAAAGAGATAATGAAAAAGATTAGCCAATCTGTGAATTATGAGAAAATAATAAATGAATCAATTCATGAATAAAATAGATAAACAGAAAAGAACACTCCTACAAACAACCCAAGCCCAAAATAGAACGAGTTCAGAATAAACGATATTAAGGTAAAGAAACGCATTAACGAATTGAAAATAAATAAAATCATCCGGAATAAAAAAAATAATGGAAAAAAAGACAAACGCAATCGGGAAGTTAAATAATCCGAGGAAAAAGATTAAATGAATCAAATCAAGCCGAATTAAATTGTTTGTTTCTACATGTGTAAATAGAGATTCGCATTAAACGTTGATGTACGTCGTTTAATCAGACCATTCCGATAATGGCATTAACGTGTCTGTCACCATAGAGATTCTGACACAGATTTCACAGCCACACACAGCCACACACAAATACCCCATACATACACACACACACACACACACACACACATATATATATATATATATATATATATATATATATATATATATATATATATATATATATATATATATTATAATTGTGAGTGAATATAGAAATATATAGTTAAGTATATAGTATTTATAATAACCGAAAACGTTTTAAATTATAACCTCATTGAGCTTATATTACAAGTTTCAAAGCATATATACTTCCCAGTTGAATTTCAATGATCGTAGGAAAAATCAATCGAAAACCATAATGTTCATCTGTTTTGTTTCATTCTCTTAATTTGTATAATTAAGGCAATACCAGTATTTCATCTTCGTCTCACAAATAAAAAACTTTAAATATTGTTTCCCCAAATTATATACTTGTTTTCTAAATCTTACGCGCGTTTCACAGCAAAGTCAAAAGAAATATATAGATTTTAGTGCAACATTGCTGATCATCAGATCAGTAGTTATTTTAATATTAATAGGAAAACATTATTGCAATGACTGGAGGCAGAGAGATGGTAAAAGTTTAAAGAATTTGACAAAAATAACATCAAGCAAAAGTATATGAGCAAAATTCACATGACAAATAGTGACAAAGATCAATGCTCAAGAAATTTGAAACGACTATTCTAACCCGGTAGGAAAGGCGAACCCTGTATAAAACTGTATATATATATATATATATATATATATATATATATATATATATATATATATATATATATATAAGAGAGGGTGATATAGATAGATAGATAGATAGATAGATAGATAGGAATCCTGATTAGGTTTGTATCCAACGATTAAAATCCGAGAAATTTTTACCGTGTTAATATAATAGTTCTCAATAATAAACAGAGCTATTTATATATGATAAGAGTAGTATTTATACAAATATTTGGCTACATGTAGATATGTTTCAATCGATGCTTTGATAAGCTCGATTTCTTCAGGCCGGAAAATAATTATATGCTTTTTCACATTATCATATTAGAGAATGGGGCAACATTTCAATCACATGACTTAATTCAAGTTATAATTTTTGAATATGCAAACCGAATTTGTTCTCATAATCATCGTCAACCGATTAAACCTTTTTACTTGTGAGCGTCAACTATTTCGCTCTCTAAAACAAAATTGGGTCAGTAGTTAGCATGGTGATTAAGGGAAGGGAAATGTATTTTTAATGATAACATGTTACAGAAGGATTGAATACTACTCTGTCTAGTCAAATGTATCTTCACACATGGAAACGCAAACGTCATGTTTTAGTCACATATGCATCCACATGTTATTTACACACACACCCATATATGCAAGTTATACGTCGGGAAGAGTAGAGATATTTTAAAGTAAAATACGAATTATGGTTTTAGAATTACATTTCTTATGGGACAAGCCGATTATATAGTAAAAATGAAATAATAAGAATAATAAAAATTATATCAAAATTTATAAAGGATAATAATGGCAATAATATGAAACTGTGTAGTAGTAGTTATAATAATAATAATAATAATAATAATAATAATAATAATAATAATAATAATAATAATATGATGATGATGATGATGATGGAAGTGACATCAAATAAACCAAAGGGAACAAAAACTGCAAGACATATCATAAATTGTACGACCCCTTCAAAACGTATCAGGCTTGGCTGATACCACACAAAATAACCGAAGATGGACGGACCTAAGACGGAGAGTATTAACCAGACTCCCACTTGATGAGTGCGAAGAGTACTGAGCCATTAGGGAGGCTTATTGCCACCCAAATTCAAGTTAAGATCAACGGTTGTTACGATCGAGAAACAATGGTAAGTTGCTGTTGATAGAACTCAAAGTATTTTGCAAAGGTTATCAAAAGAGGTTGGGAGTACTGCAAATCTAGTCATCACCCAGACTCCAGGGAACACCACCGGTTATTATCAGTGAGTAATCTCTTATGACGACTTGTGTGAAAACTCTTAGTGAATACAAATAATGATAATAATAATAATAAAAATTATAATAACAATAAACCGTATATATATATATATATATATATATATATATATATATATATATATATATATATATATATATATATATTAAATAATCCAGTTCACATATATTGAGAAAATGAACCTAAATCCAATATTTTCAATAGTACTCAATATCAAGTAGAGCATTTATAAAGTTAGATAAACATTATTACAGTCTACGCCAAATAAAGAGCGTTTCAATGATATCAAATCGGTTTAGAGACTGAATACAAATAAAAAGTGACATTAATGCAAGTTTCTTTATTTTCAATTTCTATTTTAATGTGAAAACATGTAATATGATCAGAATGCTGGCTATTTGGCGTAAGCTGTATACTGTTATATATATATATATATATATATATATATATATATATATATATATATATATATATATGCTTTTGTTTTTTAGCAATAATCAAAATATGGTCTATTTTGCTCACTTTGAGCGTACGGAATTGCATACATATTACATACGCGTGCATAATATTATATATATATATATATATATATATATATATATATATATATATATATATATATATATATATATAAGTCAGGTTACTATTATTTTTCAATAACCATGTTTTTATTTTATTATTTTTATTTTTATTTGTGCACATTTCCAACAAACATAACATTTGTGTGACATATATTTTTACGGTCCGTTTCATTAGTGTTGTACCAAACAAAATGTGTATGTTAATATCGTATCTGCCACATTACAAAATCATCAGAAAAATGCACAAAGAGTAAAAAGTCATTGGATTAAAGTGTCTTGTAAAACCCTGCACTATACAGTGGTTCATTTTTGGGTGAAACCAAACAAAAAACAAAGAAAAGAGCAAACTCACACCTGGGGGAACCAACTAATACGCCATTTTGAATTTTTTGTTAACAGCTTGTAGATCCTAAAAGTTGTGTGGGCATTTATAAATTTAAATTCAGTAATATTTCTTAAAATAGTTATTAAGTTGTATAATTTATTTATAAAAATTCTAATTCACTTGAGGGTAATTTTTTACCTGTCTAAAGTTAAATCAATTGGCCTTCAGATGTCTATTTAGGTTATTTGGATACGAAGTTAACAACAGCGCTGGTCTCTTAAGTTCAACAGTTTAGAGCCAGTTTCATAGCCTCACTTATCCATTCAAGCCACTATTAAGATTGGTATACTTCGGTGGTTTTGTGTAAGATGTTTAGTATATTTTTATCAATCGTTTTAATCAATACTAAGATAAGATTAATTACCCAGAATTCTTCACTTAAGTAGTAAGTTTCTATTAAATGCGAAACTATGGGGGTAATTTGTCCCTTACAAGGAAAATAGTTTATAGTT
Source organism: Sepiola atlantica (assembly GCA_963556195.1). Lineage (NCBI taxonomy): Eukaryota > Metazoa > Mollusca > Cephalopoda > Sepiida > Sepiolidae > Sepiola > Sepiola atlantica. The sequence goes on along the minus strand of OY744521.1, from coordinate 156,898,210 downwards.
TCCTAGACATGAATCAAAATACCGAAAGAAACCATTAAATATTTATTTATTTATTTTGTATTATTTATTTATTTTATTTTTTTTTATTAAATGATGTTTAAATACCTCATTATAAATTATTTTGAAGATTCAAAAGTACTTTTACGGACATTTATACTTATAGTTGATTGTGATAACGTTTTATATTTAACTCGTATTATTAGGTGAATACCGAGAGCATCAATGTCAATATCAGGTCCCACTTTAATTGTATGCCTATATTTAATATTAGGTTGGGGGCATTGTTTTATTTATTAATATGTTTATTAATATGTTTATTTATATGTATATATACGAAGAGATTCGAACGTAAAACGCGAAAAACTCCATTTTATGTAGAGAGAGAAGAAAGAGAGATAGTGAGAGAGAAAGAGAGCGATGTCATTTATTAGTTTTTATTTTATTTGTGATACGTGAACGAATTCGACTATTCATACGGAAAAGCATTTAACCTAAATGCTGGATGGGAATAATCATTCCCTTCATCAACGTGATATCCCTTATAATGATTCAGAGATATTGTAATCATATAATTATCCACGGATAGCCGGAATGAGATGAGAAAACACTTGCCCGTAAATATGTTAATATATGGAGACAGACATATGCAGAAGCTGAACAGTCCGCTAAAGTGGCTTTTATGAATCCCCTTAATTAGGATTGGACAAATGATGCGGCAACATAGTTTAACAAGTCAAGATAGTCGTATACCTTTAATGTGTCAAATGTAGATAATTTAATGAAAAGTGCCGGGCTATAGATTAGGTTGTTGTATTCGCTTTGTTAAATTCATGTGAACAAGTGCGTTTCCAAACACAGTCACACACAGACACCCCCACACACGCACATACACACACACACATGTATATATATATATATATATATATATATATATATATATATATATATATATATATATATATACGTATGAATTTTTATATATATATATATAATTAATATACATGAATTTATATATACATATATATTGATATATATGTGTATTTATGTATATATTAATATATTTATATATATATATATATATATGTATATATATATATATATGTATTTATATATATATTTATATATATATAATTATTTATTTATATATATATATTTATATAGATATATATTTATATATATATAAATGTATTTATATATGTAGTTATATTCATATATATGTATGTATTATATTTATATATATATATATATGTATATATATATGTATTTATATATATATATATTTATATATATAAATGTATTCATATATATGTATTTATATATGTATGTATATTCATATACATGTATGTAGTATATGTAAAAATATATATTATATTTATATATTATATAAACACATATATATATAATATACATATACATATGTATCATATAAACATATATATATATATATAATATATCTATAAGTATATATATATATGTATTATATAAAGACATATATATATATATATATATATATATATATATATATATATATATATATACATATATACATACGATCTAACATACGTTGTCTGACTTTTAAGTGATTGTACCGAGTGGCATTTCATTTCAATATTTGTTTTCCCTGGGGAGTCGGAAGGCGCTCAGTCTATAGTTTAATTAATCCACCTACGCGAGAAAGTTTTGCCGCTATGCACCCCTTTTTTATTGGTGACAAAAGGGTTAAGTAGTTACCATATAATACGAATATCATCTACGCCTCTAAAAATGCACTTACTGAGAAGTAAAGGTCAGGATAATAAAATCACAGGAATGTCACATACGTCACCCCCACCCCCACCCTATGGCCGATATGTCCCAATGAAGCACATTCCTTATTCTTCAACACAGGTGTCCTCGTCTTTTGGGTCAGAGTTAAGTATGGTTTTCTTCGGCCATAAGAGTTCATTCTATCAGGCATTACCTCCACCTTCTGGAGAAGGAGATGATTGATTTATCACTTTTAGTCTAAAGGGCCGCGAACAGAGATTTCGGATGTATCCGGTCACAGAAAAATGTGGCCAATCTTTTAGCATGCCCCATTTGGGGGAGCTTTATACCTCATTATAAACAGATTTCAGGTCTCAATTGCTGCGGTGGGAATCACGTAAATATATGTTCCCGTTACCGTAGTCTCCTTCCACTCACTTATTCTAATAAGTGTTGGACAACCCTGATTAGTCAGTGGCGATTGTACGCACCCCTCCCCCGCATGAGAAGCATTGTGCCAACTATTTCTAAATCCTGGACCGGAGACATTCAAGATGGTTGGGGGAATCTCGAGAGGGGTGTTTTAAACCACACGTGTAAGACCTCATAATATTTAGTTTTCGTATCATTAGTAAAACTCGTACCGGAAAAATGTATCAAATTGTCTTTAATCGTTTCAAACTATAAGAACCAGAAAATGTGTATTTACTTTACATATAACCTGATATTTCAAAAACAAAAATGTTTTAAACTTTCTGGGTCTTCAAAATTGTTAACTTTTAAAACTTGTATTTCTTATAAAAACATAATTAACTGTATAAATGCTGAACAAACGCAATGTAATTTGGTAATTATCTGTGTTTTTGTCATTAACCCATTAAAATGTTGGTTTATTCATAAAATGTAATCTAGGTATTATAAAGGAAGCTCATTGGATCGTAGAACTGACATCATCCATATTCGGGATACCGAGAGAACAGACACAGACGGGTTTTAACTCCATGAGCCCCACCAATATTACATCGCGGGCATGTTGTGAAAAAAGGTGTGCGCACAAAAGCCCACCGGACAAATGCCCGCCTGTCCATCAAAATAAGTCAAACATGGACAAAAGCCCACCAACGTAAAAATAAATTAATTTTTTAAAATTAAAAAATGTATTTATATTTATTTTTTTTACAATTATCAATAACTTTTTGTCAGTAATTTTTTTCCTGACAATTTATTTTTAAATTTCATGTTTAAACATATTTCCGGTACTTAGTATATACTGCCTTTTTTCACAGATTACATCATAAAAAACACTTACCCTTTTTACTACTTACCCTAAGTCAAACGAAAAATACATGTAAAAAATTATGAATTATTCATCTCTCGCGGGAAGAAAAAACAACAATTATTTTAGATTGAAATTGAGAGATAAGTTTTGCATATAATTTTAACATAAAATAATCTACCATTTCCGGGCTATTCCAACTTTTTAGGGCGTTGCGTTACCCATTTCTTTTTGCGATCAGAGATAAATTCTATGCATTGTTTTCGGGCGTGTATAGTTGAGTTCTACTTTTTAAAAACGATTACGTGTGGTGTTACCACTTTGCTAGTCGGACTTAGGGCCCTAAAAAGTGAGACTGGCCCGGAAAAGGGGATCATTTTACGTTAAATTTATAGGCGCAACAAATCTCCTACTCTAAATTAAACATGTGTTTTTCAGTGTGTTCACACGTAATCGCATAAAAAAGTTAGAATCTCATTTTTCTGCTGGATGGGGGTTACTTTTATGTTCTCTCTTTACGTATTGTATCCAATATTTTCCTAAACTCATTGTGATATTTTCATCTATATTTTTCTCTTGTACTATCTTTTTCTATTTATCACTTGTGCCATTTTTACCGGTGCCATTATAAGGACATTCAGTGAAAATAGCGATTTGAGAGATAGTATAGCAATCATAAGTTTTAAATTTCCACATTTGTTTAAATTTTTTTTAATTAGTTTCAAAGGGAAATAAGCAATAGATTTAAAGAATTTCAAACCTGAAATTCTTTAAATATAATACTTGTTTCTCTTTGAAACTAATTAAATAAATGTTCAATTAATACAGAATTTTAAAATTCATGACTGCTAAAACATCGCTCAAATCGCTATGTTCACTTTATTTAGTTTAAATGGCACCAGTAAAAATGGCACAAGTTGATAAATAGGAAAAGATGATACAAGAGAAAAATATAGATGAAAATGTCACAATGAGTTTAGAAAAATATTGGATACAATACGTAAAGGGAAAAAATAAAAGTACCCCACTACCAAAAAAAAAAATAGATTCTACCTTTTTAATGCGGTTACCTGTGAACACACTGAAAAAAAACCCAATTATTATTTAAATTTAAAGTAGGGCATTAGTTGCACATATACATTTAACGTAAAATGATCCCCCTTTCCGAGCCATTCTAACTTTTTAACCACTAACACTAAGTCCGATCAGATCAGAAAAGTCGTAAAACCACACGTAATCGCTTTAAAAAGTAGAAACTACCCACCCCGTTCGATAATCAATGCAAACAATTTATATCCCATTGCAAAAGAAAAAAAATTAACTGTCCTAAAAAGTTAGAATAGTCCAGATATGGTGGATCACTTTACATTAAAATTGTATGAAAAACTAATCCATCAATTTCAATCTAAAGTAATTGTTGTTGTTTCTTCCCACGAAAGATGGGTAATACTATACATATATTTTTTAAATGTATTTTTCGTTTTAACACGAACTTGGAGTTAGTAGTAAAAAGGGTGCGTGTTTTTTTATGATGCAATATTTAGAAGAATACAGTATTTACAAAATATTTAAGAATTAAATGTTTAAAAATGTCAAGAAAAAAAACTACAAAGACTTATTGATAATTGTAAAAATAATTAATATCAAAATATTCTTCATCATTTTTTTAAATTAATTTATTTTTTACGTTAATGGGCTTTTGTCCGTGGTTGACTTATTTTGGTGGGCTTTTGTCCGATGGGCTTATGACCACTGGGATTTTGTCCGGTGGGCTTTTGTCCTACCACCTTCTTTTAAGTAAAATCATAAATTTGTATAATTCCTCTTGTAGAGGACGACACTCGGATTTTAAAACGGAATTATGGTAATTTTATTTTAAATAAATGCTACTAGCCAAGATGTGATTTTGGGAAGGATTTTATCCATATAGTAGTGCCAGGTAACTTGTAAGTTTCTTGCAATATGCTGAATATTATTTAGGGAATATAAGACATAACTGTAACGTTGGAAATGACTATTGTTCCTAATCCCAACTGACTGTTTATCCCCAACAGTGCAACATTGTTATAATAACGCTGCTAAGTATAGTAGGTGAACGACTCATTTCTGGTCAAATAACTTTAAAAATAGCCTTTTGTTCACTTAACAATCAAATACATTTCCATGTTGTCTTTATTCAAAATCATGAATCTAAATGCTGAATGCACATTCAAATATCGTTCGGGAATTCATTGTCTCTTTTCTGCAGAGCATCTGGTTTCATTGCTATATTCTCTGGAAAATTCTTACATGATTTCAGAATTCAATTTCAAACAAATTGGCTAATCCAATTTAGGTTTAATTGCGTTTTATCTTTTCTCACTTTTCTTTATTTTTGTTTTAATTTTTACGTTCATAATTTTGATTGTCTGAAAAGAATGCTAATAAAATGTCCCTTGTCAACATTTGTTTAACGTTATGAAGAAACGTAGCGCTAAAACGGTGGGGGTTCTAAAAGACAATTTGTAAACGTTTTCGAAAATCTCATTTTATTAGTTATTTTTCACTACAAACAAAAAGAGTTGGTTCTTAAAATGTTCGAGGCTGTTTAGACGATAGTTTTCATGAAACAATTTTTTTACAATTTTTCACTATAAAAATTCGGCCGTGAAAATCTTCGAGATAGTTTTGATTAAATTTTTTATCGAACAAGTGTTAAAACAATTCTTACTACAAACATGTTGTAACGATGAAGGTCGTGGTAGTTCAGCCAATATTTTTTTATAAAACAAGTTTGAAAACAATGTTTCCCACTTAGAATGAAGCAGTTTTCTTCGTAACACTATTAAGCAATCTAGGCAGTCGGTAATACGAATATTACAAAATATATGCATTATGATTTCCCTGACTTTCGTAGGGAGCGTAATAGCACAATGTTGAACCGTCCAAACTCTTGGTCAGTTGGTGGAGTTCATAATCCCATCCTGAAACACTTGCTACGTCTAGTCACATTGAAGATTAATGATACGACGATGCAGTTAATCGACTATATAGAGAGATTCATTCAAACACACGATTAATTCAAAGCAACTGTTTCGTTGTATCACGGCTCTTCATCCTCTCTAAGTAGACGAGTATTGTAAGGTGAGTTCGGAACTCGGCCATTGCTTTCAGAATCGGAGAGTTTAAACGCTACGCTATCAGGAATGTGACGCGAAAAAAAGAATCACATTGTTTATATTAATGTTATCCGCTAGTAGAGAATGGTTCATACGTTTTTCAAAAAGAGCTTTACATTATCATTAATGAAAGCTGGCGATAGGTATGTATGTATATATATATATATATATATATATATATATATATATATATAAGTGTAAGTTTGTAATCCGAGGCTGTAGCAATGCGATGTAGTTGCCGGAAGGTGGAGAGGGTGAACAGAAATAAACGAGAAGAGAAAACGAATCTCAAAACGATTTATTAATATTTCACGTAAAAACTGATTTCACGTGATATATATATATATATATATATATATATATATATATATATATGTGTGTGTGTGTGTGTGGTGTATATATATATATATATATATATATATATACAACAAAAGAAATAATGAAAATTAAATTGGATAATATACCATATTTATTAAATGCTCAAGTGTTCAAGCGAGGAAAATAAAAATAAAATGTTTACCCTTAATCCATGGATTTTTAAAGTACAATAAAATCTAAAGCAAGAAATCAGTGAACATTGATGTGAATGATTCCACCAAAATCTGAATCAATGGGTCCGTAGAACATCAGTATATAGATAGTCATTTTGCAGTAGACAGAGCTTCCTTGGCAAACAGAATTAAGACTATACATACACACATAAACATTGAACTGTGAGTAAGTTTAATATGTATAAGGGTTTTTTTATAAACGGAGAAGGATCTCGTTTAAAGCTGAGTGTTTATTGATTGGATCTATTATTTATGCTTAACGGATATAACAACAAGATGGACGTGCATGCCTTGATATGAACAGCACAGTAGAGTTTCTCTTTGCTATTCGTGAAAACAACGTTACGGAGAGCGACACGTGATACTATATATATATATATATATATATATATATATATATATATATATATATATATATATATATATATATATACATATATATATATATAAATTATATATATATATATATATAATTAAAATAATGACACGTCTCATTTAAAGAGACCTAATGCAATATGCTTTATCGCTGCTTCTATCGCCATTAAAAAACAATAAAAAACTACGTAACTTAACATTATGACGATAAAGAAATCGTACTTATTTTGGCAAGGTGTTATGGTTTGATGGTAAGATGTAGACTACATACAATACTATCGAGGGTTCGGTCCGTGTCCAAGTTAGCCACGTAGATTACGGCTTCTAGCCATAAACACGTGGCTATGCATATAAAAATTAATTAATAATAATAATAATAATATATATATACATATATATATATATATATACAGCGTGTTTCAAAAGTCTTAAGAACATTACAAATGCGTATATCTCATGAACTATTCCAGGTAGAAAAATGAAACTGGTGCCATTTTAAAGCTTGCTTAATCAAGTTTTTGGTCATACTAATGATTTTCGTGTTATCTTTCCAGGTGCAGTAATGGTGTTCTCTAAACAAGACAAGGCATTTTGCGTCCTCCAATTTGCAAAGACTGAATCGTGGACATGTGTTCAGCGTGCATTTCGCAGGAAATTTAAAAAAGAAGCCCCTGAAAGGAAATCCATTGTCAGATGGCATGCTAAATTTGTGAAAGATGGGTGTTTGTGCCCAAGTAAGCGAACAGGTCGCCCTTCCACTTCAGAAGATGCAGTTGAGCAAGTTCGGACAGCCTTTCAGCGGAGCCCCCGTAAATCAGTGAGAAGAGCCAGCAGGGAACTTCAGCTTGCTCCAGCAACTGTCTGGCGTGTCTTAAGGAAACGACTGCAAATGGTACCTTACAAGTTCAAGTTGGTCCAAAAGTTGAAGGACACTGATAAGCAACTTCGCCGTGACTTTTGCATTGCAATGCAAGAGAAGTTGGAAGATAACGGCTTTGATGACCGGCTTGTTTTTAGCGATGAGGCGACCTTCCATCTGAATGGCAAAGTTAACAAGCATAACACTCGCATATGGGGTACTGAGAATCCTCATGAACGTCTTGAGCACGAGCGAGATTCACCAAAAGTGAACGTGTTTTGTGCAATTTCCAAGAAAGGTGTCTATGGACCGTTCTTCTTTGAAGAGGCAACTATCACTGGTGAATCCTATCTCAACATGCTGGAAGACTGGTTAATGGCTCAGTTGGAACAAGCAGAATCTGATGACTTCATTTTTCAACAAGATGGTGCACCACCACACTGGAGTCTTAGAGTAAGGCAGTTTCTTAACACAAGGCTGCCTGGTAGATGGATTGGGAGATCTGGGCGAGGTGATGACGTTCTCATGCCCTGGCCTCCTAGGTCTCCATATCTTACCCCGTGTGACTTTTTCCTTTGGGGCTTTGTCAAGCAACAAGTCTATGTGCCGCCCCCTCCAAGAGATATTGACGAACTAAAGGCTCGAGTAACGGCAGTTGTGGGAACCATTGACGTCAAGATGCTGGAACGCGTTTGGCAGGAAATGGACTATCGACTAGATGTCTGCCGTGTGACGAATGGTGCTCATATTGAGCAACTTGGAAGATTCCCCACAAAACTTGAAACTTTAACCTTTCCAACGGTACCAATTTCATTTTTCAACTCCTAATAGTTTTTGAGTTATTAAAAATCGTTATGTTCCCAAGACTTTTGAAACACCCTGTATATATATATATATATATACCGTCTACTCTATAAGAAAGAGCAATGTATATTTATTGGTAAATATGTATACATGTCGGCCCCGAAAATCCGCAATGCGAAGGGATAACGCAAATTTATTTCCATAAACATACATTTTCTTTGTTTTTTGTTCTTTTCGTCTTGCTGTACCGATGTATATGTGTTTTTCTTTCGTTGTTCTTTTTTAAACCCTCCTAAGCCGAGAGGTGTTAATTCTTATTTCTTTAAATGAGTGACGATTTAATTTGTAACCGCTAACCTCTTTGATGTGTTTTTTTAAGTATATCCGTCCCTAATCAAAGGAGCAGAATTAAAGGTAGAAAATAAAAAAGGAAAGTCAAGGTTTGTGGTTTTATTTACTTTAGGTCATCAGAAATAAATCGCGTGTTTTTCAAGTTGCGATAATTTAGTCATATTCTATTGAAATGGGTAAAAATGTTTAAGGAAAACTGACATTGAAATTAAATAAAAGTCAACGATAGATATTTTTCTCTTTAGGTCATCAAAAATGATAATATATTAAACATTTAATAACTGACATAATTCAATGATTTTATTTTGAATATTAGAGGGAAAACTGATGAAGCGTAATTTTTCCATCATTTTTGACGGAGAGTGTACATATATATTTAAGTTATAAATATCGTACATCGCTATGTAACTTACCCATTTTTGTCTCTCAAACATGGGATAATTTTATAACTCTAGTCTGACTCAAGCAATAATGAGAATCTCGGAATAAATCCAAAAACCCTATCTATTTTAGAAGCTGAATATTTCATGATTGTCAGCGCCATACTAATTTGAATTTTTGAAATCTAATTATTTAAAAATTGAATGTGATGACCCATACTTTTTTTGTTATTCAAATTGGTAAAAAAATAGACGAGAATTATTCTAAAACCATATAAATGGCGGTCGGCTTGTTGCTCACATTTATTCAACGATGATATAGAAAAATGAAGACAATAAAAACACGCAATTTGTTAGTCTAATAATTTAAAAATAGAATCGTTTTTTTGTTAGTAAACCAACTCCTTTATATTAGTTGGATTAGTGGAACTACTGTTCTCATATTGAGTGTTGTTCTCACAACGTTTCGGCCGATGTAACCTCCAATCTTCTTCAGATATATGTTGTCGAACTCGAGATTCTTTCTATTGAACTCGGGAATCTGTATAGAATTTCGAACAGAACCCTTTATTTAATCCACGGGGGGTAGCATTCTCTCGTTCCGTGAGTCATGACCGAGTAGAAGTTGTAGCAGTTACCTCCTCCTTTCAAAACATAACTACACCGGTTGGCCGTTAGGTGTCGCTTTTTCACCGAAAGGTTTCGCTGAAAAGCGACACCAGAGTTATCTGCCCTTCTAACTATAAAAACCAGGTGCAAACGGAAAATCACCCTCTTTTTTACTCAACCGGCCTCGGCAGAATGATGCTGACACTAGCGCTCCGTTTCACTCTCTCTTGTCTTTTCAACTGGCCTCGGCAAAACAACTAACAACACACGTTTCTTCCGTCAACACGTGGTCAAACAACGGATTCATTTCTTCTTATACCTTTTCAAGAACTGTGTTTCCATCGACACACATACATACACCACACACCTCATCATTCCACATTACACACACGTTCAATAAACCTTATTTTAACTAACTCATTTTGTTTGTTAATTATTACTTTGTCTTTGCATGCAACATTGCTTGATTTAACGTACACGCTTATAATCGGTGGACACGACCCTCGATCTGAACAAAGTTTTAAAACATTTGCAATTATATTTTTATGACTGACGAAAGAAGAGCATGCTACACACGTTGATTAAATGAAGTGTTCCGTTCGAAATCCCGTACTGATTTCCGAGTTCAACAGAAAGATTCCCGAGTTCGATAAGATACACGTGAAGAAGGGCGGAGGTTACATCGTCCGAAACGTTGTAAGAATAACACCCTAGATAAGAACAGTAGTTATAATATACTCCAAATAATACATATTATCAATCCATATCTCGAAATTTCAAAAACATACTCTTTTAGCTTGTATTTATTTCTTTTAAACGAGCAGAGTTATGCGGCATAGCCCGGGAATGAATAACAAAATAGAAAAGTTAAAATGTGCGACAACCTTTTAAACACTTCTCTCTCTCTCTCTCTCTCTCTCTCTCTCTATCTCTCACACTCTGTCACTCTCTCGTTCTCTCTCGCTTCTTCTATCTCTCTCGCACACGCTTATCCTCGCGCTCTCATTCTCCCTCTTTCTCTCTATGTCTTTCTCTCTCTATTTGAAACTTTATGTGAGATAACCTTGCTCCTCCATCTCCCTCCCAAAAACCTTTAAAAATCTATTTTATTTGTTTCCAAAACAACAGAGTAAATACAGTTTTTAAAATATTAATTTTCAAAACATTAGAGGGGGATCTTAGCTTGTCTTTAAAACTAAACGTTAGAGAGTCTAACCCGCCTGCCAGCCCTCCCCCTCCTGAACAATCCTAATTTTTTGTTACTGAATTGTTCTAGCTTTGTGCCAGTTTTCTCCCATTTATCTACTTGTGCCATTTTTATCTGCGTCTTTTTACCGGTGCCATGTTTTCCTATTAATTCACTTGCGCCATTTTTATCTGCGTCTTTTTACCGGTGCCATGTTTTCCTATTTATTCACTTGCGCCATTTTTTACCGTGTTATTTTTACGGTGCAATTTTGTTACCTGTGCCATTTTTAGCAGGCACTGCAATATGCGATACGCCCATTTAATTTACGGTGTTAACGATGAAAATGATACATTAACCTTAATATAGAACAGATCAACAGACAAACTTACGGACAGACGGATCCCTTTATAGATTGGAGTGTGGTTGGACCCTTTTATTCCAAACTGAGGCTCTGATAACATTATCCCTCATCTGTCTCTTTTTTATATCAATACGTTCTAACTGCCGCATTTCCTCATCATAACTACTACTGATTAATTTTATTGGCCGTCAACAAAAAGACGAAAGGTTAATCCATCCTTGACGGTTTCCGAACTCAGTCACCTGTCATTTGATAACCCACCGATTAACCTCAGCGAGTTCCCGCCTTGCTTGTTTGTTTGGATGACCTCAGCCCTTTGCATCTGGCGTGGACATTTCCATTTGCGTCAATGTACGTATTTTCTTTTTGGATTTGTTTTTAATTCCGGCGATCGTAAGATCGTTGTTTGCTTCGCCAACGAACTTCCAAGAAGCCCATCTCTTTTTTATCAGAGGCCAATTACGAGTAAGAAAACTACTGATCAGCAAGGTGTTACCACAAAGATCATTGGCACGTTCAGTAAACAAGTGAAATTCGCAATTTACTGTCTCCCTCTCTCTTTCTCTCTCTCTCGCTTACTCTCTCTCTCTCTCTCTCTCTCTCTATATATATATATATATATATATATATATATATATATATATAGTAAGCAATGAAAATATATGGCAATCAAGCTACACAGAGGCTCCCGTGTTTCATCCCCGGGGGGAATCGTCAGGCTAAATGTGTAGCTTGATTGCCATATATTTTCATTGCTTACTACCTAGCTCTACTTACGTATCGAGCACTGTTGAAGTAAATACTGAAAACTGATACATAAAAAATTATATCTCCTTATAATATTTTATGTGGATACATGAAATACTAATATATATATATATTTATATTTTAATTTTCTATGTTCAAATATAAATTCTACAACAGAAAGGAAGTTTTATAGCTCAATAGAGCTATGATATATATGATATGTGTTTGTTTAAATTTATATCGTATCCAATTTTTAGAAAGACAAATTCCCATATTTCACAGAATTTATTTTTTTATTTAGTATAAAAAAGTGTCGACATACAATAAGATGTATGTAAATGCTCCTATACATTTATTTATTAGTGTAATCATCATTAGTGCTAATTCTATGAAACAATGAAAAATAAATACAAATAAAGTCCATAAATGACAGTCAGTATTCATGATCAAGTCTTTCTTCCTCCTAATGGAACTAGTCATAACATATACGTATCAAGCATTTTTCACTGTTAATATTTTAACCGTTCATCCTCTAATATTTTGTTTTAGAATCTCCTAAATTAAGATATATATTCCTTCAGCTACCTTTCTTGTTTTCTTCAATGTTTAATTCATTTTTCGGGTAATTGTCACCGAATTTCCATTATATATTTACTTCTGTACATTTGGGATCCATATTCGTAATTGGGTAACTTCCGTTTTTTCGAGTTACCGGAAGTACACGGCCGTATTAATTGCTACCCTTCTATTGTAAACGTCATTAATAATATATTAAAAATCATCTGTATTTAAAATATATTAATAAAAATATTTTTATAATCAATCATATATTTTTTTTCAAAAATTAATAAATGATCTATTTAAACACTAATTCCTTTCATACTTAATCTTGCCATGGCAATCGTTAATCGAAAATGTCTCCCAGGTGGTTTCCGCTAAATGCCTTTTTTATAACTCAATAAAAATGTAAGATGTATGCAATTGTACATATAATTATATTTTTATGTTATATATAGTTATTAATAATATTTTATCCGATAAAGCAAAACCAATTTTACGTATCATTTTGCTTACTCACGGTTATTTATTTAATTTAGTAATCTCGGGGTAAAATTTTTACATACACACACCTCGCTGACGGCATCATTATATTTCCGTTTTACCGGGAACCGGTGGTTTACGCCCTTACCAATGTCTAACCAATTCATGATTAACTAAATTAATAATATCTACAAAAGTATCTATAGTATTTAAACTATTTGTATGACTATTTTTATAATTAATCATGAATATGTTTTCTATAATAAAGTAAGTGATAATTTCAATTTAATACTAATACATTTTATACGTATTTTGCTATCGTAATTAGTAACAATAACATCTCCCACGCGGGTCATTCCTAAAACCGTTTTACGGAATAAAAATAGAACATTTATGCAATCGTTTTATTAAATTATATTTTTATTTTATATATATCAATTACCAAGTATTAAGCTGATAAATAAATTATAATTTTACGTATCGTATTTTCAGTTAGCGCAATTGTTTATTCATTCTAGAAATCAAAGATGAACAAATGAACAAATATATCTATCAGCGACTAATCACTATGCAGTCCTAGTTCTAAACAATCTATATACTTATATATTTCACTTATTTTATATTTTAGTATTAAAATATGTGTTTTTTTATGGATTCTATATATTACACGTTAGTTATCCATTAGATATGATTCCATTGCTTTATATATATATATATATATATATATATATATATATATATATATATATATATATATATATATATACATATATATATATATATATATATATATATATATATATATATATATATATATATATATACATATATATATATATATATATATATATATATATATATATATATATATATATACATATATATATATATATATATATATATATATATATATATATATATATATATACATATATATATATATATATATATATATATATATATATATATATATATATATATATATATATATATATACAAATAATTATACCGAATTATAGATTGTAATGTTATTATAAGTTTACTGAATTATAATATGAAAGCTATGTTTAACATAAGCTATTAATCATAAAGCTTTTTCTTACCTGCGGGATTTCAAAATATACTGAAAGTTTCAAAAGATCACATTTCATATTAATTCATTTCCTGGTCATATCTTGAATTGTTTCGGTTATTTTACTTGAACCTCTCTCTCTCTCTCTCTCTCTCTCTCTCTCTCTCTCTATATATATATATATATATATATATATATATATATAAATTTGGGCAAGTTCATTTTCTTAAGCATCTTTGAGTGTTAATATAAAGATAGAGGCAAAATGCCTTCACTGAGCAAACAATGTGTTAGATGCAGATAATTTATTAAATCAAAATAAAAAAAAACATTTTTTTTCTGACTGATATTTAGCTTGATAAAACAAGCCTCTTTGGAGTTTAGACAAGTAAAAGGTATTAACTTATTTTTTTTTAATTAATCCTTCCTGGTCGTGTAGAATGTGTCCGATGTTCTGGACGACCGGTGCAAATGTCTGTTTTATTTGAACATAAAATAGCGCATGGTCGCCGGTAGTTATAAATTTGGGCAAGTTCATTTTCTTAGGCATCTTGAGTTTTAATATAAAGATAGAGGCAAAATGCCTTCACTGAGAAAACCATATATATATATACTTATGTGTGTATTGAAAATCAATGTGAAGTATATATTATTTGATATATCTTTTATTTATTTTCTATTTGTTGACGTCTCGGAGTATCAATTGCCCTTTATGTATAAAAAAATTAAAAAGTTTTTTTCTTAAAAAGAGAACACAATTTTCGGCCGCGATTCTCCGGCCTTCGTCAGTGTAATGGGGGATTGTGTGTGTACGGTGGGAGGTTGGTGGTTGTTGAATTGGAAAAAAAGGTTGGGTAGGCCGGTTAAATGGTTAAAAAGACAGGAGGTGTCGCAAGTGGTCATAAACATGATTCAAATGTACCCGGATATGAATGAATGTAAATAAATGAATATATAAATAGATAAACACGTGAATGTGTGTGTGTAAATACCCACACACAGACACATCAGCACGTTCACCTACGTGTGTCAGCTTACCTATACACCCGTGCACAAACAGGCATGCATCCATATACACATGAAGCAGAGAGAAAGAGGGGGGACAGGCCAAATGGCTGGCGTCATGGAAAGTTCAGAGCGGGGTGGGTTTTTTTTGTACACTGGGAGTTTGTGAACTTAGAAAAATGAAAAATTAAAATATTGTGGAGATGGGTACATGTATATATGCACATACACACCCACACTCATGCATACACATATACACATGCACACGCACATGCACATACACACTATAATAGAAAAACGTATACATACATATATATATATATATACATATTTATATGTATACATATATACACTTGCATATACATACTTACACGTACGCACCCACACATACACACACATTCAATTGGAGAATAAGGGCGAGAGACATAGGAAGATACGTGTGTATAGGTATATACATGCACATACGTACACACACAAAGGAATACGCACACACTCACACCCACACACACACATATATATATATATATATATATATATATATATATATATATATATATATATATATATATATATATGTATATGGACAGAAGGAAACCGAGTGCGAGAGAGAACGAAAGAGAAGGGATAGACATATGAATGAATACAATTTACTGTTGGACCTAGCACGTATGAACAAAATAAAATAAAATAAACTAAAAACAACAAACTAAAAAGTGGATATTGGGACTCTAAAAGATGGAAGATATTAGCATCTCACTGTAACACAGACTTGTTCTTCGCCTGTTGGAAAATGTTTTCGGTCAGTTCGTATGTTTGTCATAAGAATAACTAATGAGAAATTCCAGGTCTATATTTAGTCCTGATGTATGCGGGTTTAGTTTCAGAATGAATTTTGTCTCATATTTTGTGTTGTAGGGATCTGATTGTAAGGCTACGAGGATGCATTTCATGTCGGTGTGGAGTGGATTGGGAGATTGAAATGCTCGGCTACTGGGTATCGTAAAAATGTATCCCTAATCGTTTGTTTGTAGTTGTTGAGGTGTGTGCGTCACCTTAGGCTTGCATATTCTGCATCTGGTGCTTTATATCAGTCAAACTGCGTTGAGGCTATCGCAGGGGAGAGGGGGGATTAAGTTGGATGTTGGTATCTGGAAGTGTGAATGTGTCGTAGGTGGGTATGCATTGGAATATTTGACATCTGCATTTGTTGCATTTTTTTATTTCCTTGAGATGCGAGGGTGTGGTGTAATTTTGCACAGATATATACATATAGATATACATATGCATGTATATGGGTGTGTCTATAAGTATACTTATATGTGTATATGTATATATGTACACATATATATGTATATGTATATATATACACATTTATATACATATTTATATGTATATATATATATGTATATGTATATATATATATGTATATTTATATGTATATATACGCACATATATATGTATATATACATATATATATATATATATATATATATATATATACAATAATATTTTTTAATAAATATTAAATATTTAAATACCTAGAGACATCGATGTTTCATGCTAACGCAATCTTCAGTCTAGGAACTAATTTTCAACGGTCGGTGGGCGCGAACCCAGAACACAAATCGCCACTGATTCGTAGTCGGTGATCTTAACCAAAGGGCCATCGTCAATTAATTAGTAAATATAGAATAACTTTAACTGTAAATAGCGACACGTGGCCGTTATTTACCAGGCAGCTCAGAGTGATCTTACGAACCGGTGTTCGGATCTCGCATATAGCTATTAGTACTGCTTGTTATTAAAGCTACTCGAAAGTGCCCATCCCTTGTGGGAAGGGGGGCTGATATATATATATATGGGAAGCCATGAGAAAAAAAACTGGCTTGTTTTTAGATCCTCGAAATAGTTGTCCATGGTAAACAAATGATTATCCCTACAAAAATATGAATACTAGCGTAAATTATTGGAAGCTAATCACTGTATTAGCAGTGATTACAAAGAGATTGATGACTTACCAGCAAAGGAATTTTCCAACGAAGGACCTAGGACTTAAAGTGTTTTCCATATAGTTGTAAAGGTGGTAAAGTCTTTCAAGATTATATACACACATATATATATATATATATATATATATATATATATATATATATATATATATATATATATATATATAAGAGAGAGAGAGAGAGAGAGAGAGAGAGCGAGCGATACATAGATAACACATGTCATGTACTTTATATTAATAGAATATAAGAAAAACCTGTGTTTATGTGACTTTACGAATCTATTCTAAACTGCAACGCAATATCTCAATATCCAATATACACTAAATAGAGATTAGTACTATGTATTCATAGCTATATAATAGCCTTGAAATCAAGTTTTAAAATTAAACGCCTCCGAAGAGTATCCATTTGAGATCTGTTTCACGAGATGTATATTTAATAGTTTACATAAATTAATTAGTCAGGCTCAAGACATACGAAAGGTATTCCCTCTCGTCAAGGCATTCAGTCGGTATTCTATGCATAGGCACTCACACATAACTTAATATAGCGTAAGAGAATGAATATTATGAAACCAATAATTAAGAAATCCAATTCGTCTGATTAATTATCCGTGTCATAATACACTTTCTTACAAGGATTATTAAACATTTTGAACGAATATACATTTGCTGTTCTCGGTGTCGGGGGGAAAGCTTCCAATTCGTGCATGTTATCGAATTACTTCGACCATCGAAGACGACTTGATGTTAAACAGAACAATGCGTAGGCACAGTATTCACCAAGTCTCTGCAGAATTCCGACTTGCTTAACAACAACAACAACCACAACAGAATTATTATGTCGATCTAAACGCCGTATCAAACCGAGTCATGAGGATTTATGCTTAGCTGATTATAAAATGTTAAATATTAGACGACTAAACCAACTAGTATATGGAACTGTTTGTGGGAAAAAAAATAAAATACAAGTTAAGCCGGAGTCAACTTGTTGAAATTTAGGTTAAGATTACTGGACTGTGGGAATTCATAGAAATGATATTTTGTTCAAAGAGAGGACGAAAGAGAAAAATAGTTGGTTTCTTAAAAGCACGCCACGCATGAACACGATAAATTTGGATGGGCTGACAAAGTATGATAGCACATTGATTATCGATCTGTATATGTCTTCCCTACACACATGTTACTGATTTTGAACGAAAATCGAATCGAATAAACCTCACCTGTCTTCCATCTGTTTTGTCTTGACATTTCCTTTTAAAAGTATAAATACAGAGCTTTTGATTTCAATTCAACATGCCATCAATCTTGAAGGGCAATGGAAAAACAAGCAGCTAACAAGATGTAGGTAATAACTTTGAAATTTTATGTGTTTTCATAATAATTACGGCAACTTACTTCCTGTATGTATGACACAAGGTTGAAATGCGGTAAAAAGAACCAATATTATGAGTTTCTATTACAGCATTTGTTCGGTTTATACTTTCTGAAAACGTACAATATTGATAAAATCAATTATTCCAGCATATTCTACTTATTTTTCGAATGAACTAGATGACATCCGTTTTAACGTTTGTAGCATTTGTATAGAATTTTCAATTATGACTTCCTGTCTGTCTGACGTTGTAATACGACATTTATGATTGGTCATATTGTGTTTGCTATATGGCTTACAATCATTCTCCTGTTATAGTATTATATTTTGTTTTACTTTGGTGAGTGAATAAGACTAAGGGGAACTTATATTTGTTCTAGTGTTGAATTTGATTAGCATATTTCTATATCCTAAAATTTAAGAAGGGGTTACCAATATCTATATTAGATAGTTGGCAGTATAGTGGATTAAACCATATTATTTTGCTGCCTCCATCTTTGGATTTATTTTCATTTTTATTATTGATATATTCTAGTAGCAGCCCTTAATATCTAGCATTCAGAAAATATTAAATAGAGCATTTAAATATTAAGGACTAAAATAGAGATAACCACTAACTGTAATGAAGTCAACTACTTAGATATTACACTGAATTTAAAAGAAGGGATATATAAACCTTTTATCAAAGACAACCACACTGCAATGCGCATTGACATTAGATCTAACAACCCGAAATGTATTATAAAACAAATACCAAAAACTATTAATAAGATTAAGAAACTCTCAGCAAATAAACACATATTTTAGGCTAATAAACATATTTATAAAATAGCATTAGAGAGCAGTGGTTGCACCAAGAAACTAGAATATATCGAGAATAAAAATAGAAATGAATCCAAGAATAGAGGCCGCAAAATAATATGGTTTAATCGAACATACTGCCAACTATCTAGCATTAATATCAATAACGCATTCTTAAATTTAATAGATAAACATTTCAACACGAATAAAGCTTTAAGTAATATATTGAATAGAAAAACGGTTAAAATTAGTTAGTCCTGTGCCAAGAATATGGATAGTATGATGAGTACAACTAATAAAAAAAATATTAAGTAAACCTGATAATGCTAATGTAAAAGAAAGTAAATGCAATTGCAAAATAAAAAGTGAATGCCTACTAGATGGTAATTGTAAAGTGGAGTGCGTAGTTTACAAGGCCACACTTTTTCCGGAAGAAAATACCAGGGACGAGAAAATTTACATTAACATATCTGCGGGTGACTGGAAATAACGTTTTCACAACCACACACCCTCTCTTGCGATCCAATAACTTATCAGTAAAAGATAGTTGGCTGAACAGTGGTGTTTATTGAAAAACAAACATCTTACACCCTTGGCGCATTGTTCAATTTTGTGTAATTCCAATATCCCGAGATGGTTTAGACAGAGATGTAATTTGTGCTCAAAATTAAAAATACGGAGTCTGTAATACGAACACAGAAAGGATGAATGGATAACAAAGTGAAGACATGAATTGAAATTTAAAATTACCAGCATCTCTTACTTATACATCTACAATAATCCTGAATTGTGTATCTACCTAAATTTGGTTTGTTCGTATGCATCTAAAGTTGGGATTCATTTATTTCTATTAATATTCTTGTGGGTTAGGATGGTTATATTTAACTAGTTTAGGATTACGATACCATTTCCCTAACACTCCCATATTCTTTTTTTCTCTATCTCCGGTTTTTATTTGTTATTTTTATTGTTATTTTCATTTATTCTACTTCTATTTTTTCCTTCGATTTCCTCTACCTATTTTATTTTATTTTTTCTTATGTTATTATTATATTTAATATGTAATATTATCATCATTATTAACAGTAGTATTACTATTATAGTTATGATCATCATCATTAATATCTGTTATTAACTATTATATATCATATATATATATATATATATATATATATATATATGTTATTATTGTTATTATTATCACCAGTATTAACATTACTATTATTATTACGATTACTAGTATTACTATAAGTATTAGTATTTTTACTACCATTATTAATACTAGCAAAAATAGCCTCCCTACGGTCGGCTATTTTTGCTAGGCTGCCGCGTCAGAAATGAACGCTCACCCGTAAACCGATGGAGCCCCAGTCATTTTTGGGGGGTGAGTAGACATTGATTTTCTTTGTTTCTAAGCAAGAATATTTTAGTTTAAAAAAGAAAAAAAACAAAGAAAACATTTTTACCCCCCCCGAATTGTGTTACCCTTCTTCATGAATACTAATATTTTCAGTTAAAAAAACATTTTTTTAAAAAAGTTTTTTACCCCCCCCTTAATTTTTCTCACCCTCCCCCATGAATACTAATATTTTCAGTTGAAAAAAGAAAATAAAAAGAATTTTTACACCCCCACAAAAAATGTTTTTTCACCCTTCCCCATGAATAGTAATATTTTCAGTTTAATAGGAAAAAAATTTTTTTTAATCCCTTAACCCTAAAAAATTTTTTTAATCCCTTAACCCTAAATAATTCTCCAAGAATAGTAATATTTTCAGTTGTAAAAAGAAAAAAAATATTTAATACCCCCCTAAAAAAACTTTTTTACCGTCCATAGGTAAAAAAAAATTAAAAAGTTAGGAGGCGCCTCGGTCATATAACAGAATCAGTTTTGTTATTCTTCCAAAATGGTTACCCATTTAGTAATGGCCGAGATATTTGTTGCTTAACTACAATTTACAATAAAATACCTTGTCTTATCAACGTAATGAATATAGAGAATGACAATGTGAAAAAAATCCTCTCACAATGACGTCACTTTCGGACGAGCCGGAAGGATGAGTCAGCAATTTAGTTTTCCAAAATGGGCACCCATTTACTAATAGCTGCGATATCCCTTGCTAAACTTTAATTTACAGTAGAACACATTTTCATAACAACGTTATAAAAATAAAGAATGAAAACTGTTAAAAAATCCTCTCACGATAACGTCACTTCCGGAAAGAACCGGAATGAGGAGTCAGCAATTTAGTTTTCTAAAATGATCACCCATTTACTAATGGCTGGGATATGCCTTGTTTAATTTTAATTCACATTAGAGCACATAGTGTCTTAACAATGTAATGAAAATAAATAATGAAAACTGTCCCAAAATCCTCTAATGATGACGGCACTTCCGGAAAAGACCGGAACGATGAGTAGCAATTTAGTTTTCGAAAATGGTCACCAATTTACTAATGGCTGGGATATGCCTTGCTAAACTGTAATTTAGAGTTGAACACATTGTCTTAACAACGTAATAAAAATAAAGAATGGAAACTGTTCAAAAATCCTCTCACGATGACGTCACTTCCGGAAAAGAACCGGAATGATGAGTCAGCAATTTAGTTTTCCAAAATGGTCACCTATTTACTAATTGCTGGGATATGCCTTGTTTAATTTTAATTTACAGTAGTACACATTGTCTTAACAACGTAATTAAAATCAAGAATGAAAACTGTTCAAAAATCCTCTCACGATGTCGTCACTTCCGGAAAGGACCGGAACGATGAGTCAGCAATTTAGTTTTCCAAAATCGTCACCCACTACTAATGGCTGGGATATGACTTGTTTAATTATAATTTACAGTAGAACACATTGTCTTAAAAACGTAATGAAAATAAAGAATTATTATGTGAAAATATATCCTCTCAAAATGACGTCACTTTCGAAAGGATGACTTTGCAATTTTAACAGTACTCGCCATTAAAAGTATGGTTTAGGAAACACGCTGGATTATGAAGAAAATGGCTTTAATTGATTGTATGAATACTTTTTATAAACATCACCTTATCGGAAAATATTGTAAATACATATGTAAACTTGATAATAGCAGTTATAAGTGTATATTTGTAAATATGAATTTAATTGAAGGTTAAAAGGAATGTATTATGTAAATGCGACACCCGTCTAGTGTCTGCACGTCTTTTAATGAGAGTATATAAGGAAGTTAAAAAAGTATTAGTTTAAGTAAGATTCTTGACACGTTTTCCGTTCTATTCGCAGTCTCGTCTTGAAATTTCGTTCTTTTTTGTTTATATGTAATCTAATATTATTTAATGTTATCTAATCTAAATTAATTGAATAATAGTTTCCTAATTCTAAAGGTATACAAACATTATGAACGCTGGCTTACTTAGTAAATAGTCATACTGGAGTTTCGGCTTCAAACAGACAGACAGACAGACAGATACATAAATTCCATTGTTAATAGATTATCATTACTATAATATCTATTATTATGATTATATGTATTATTTTATTTTTATTAATATTATACTTATTATTATCATTAGTTGTATTTTAATTATTATTGTCATTATTTGAATAATTTATTGGCATTATTATTAGCATTATTATGATTATGATTGTGGTAATTATTATTATTATTATTATTATTATTATTATTATTATTATTATTATTATTATTATTATTATTATTATTATTATAACTTTTATTGTCTTCCATTACCTTCATTAGTACTGTTTTATTGTTTCATCTCTTCACTAGATTAACTCCTGTTGTCCAAAATGGATACACATAAATTAAACGCTTTAGTTAGGTATTTCTTTCTTCTGGAAGGCTCCATTTTATGTTATTCTATTTTCGTTTATATTTCTTCTGTCTCGCATTGTTTTGAATTTCCTTTTCGACTTGTGAATTTCTTTATTTTCTTTTTCTTTACTTTTATTGATTTTATTTTCCTCATTTTTATTATTTTCATTAGTTATCCTTTATTTGTATTCTTGTTTGTATTGTTATTCGGATCCCTCCCACTCCACTTTCACTTGATTTGTTCGACTTTTTTCGCTTACCTCCACCCCCGACACAGCCTAGTCTGACGGTCTGATTCAGAAGACCTCGCGAATAGGAGGGGCGGTAAAGTTTAGTTTGGTGCCATCATATCATGACAGATATGATTTTCGAGGTAATCATCGACGTATTTTAATAAAAAGGTTTTAATTTTAGTTTATCGTCCCAAATTGACATACATATTATGTGACCTTACCTTTGTTTTGATTATTAAGTGTGTTGTTCTTTCCCCCTTTTTGTCCACCTATATCTTCCTATATTATTTCTTAATTAGACTGGTGAATATTTCCTTTTCCGTCATTTCCAATATGCAGTTTTCTGAAGAGGCCAGGAGATCGAGATAAATTATAGTGCCGACAGCTACAATGGGTGTGTGAATTTTTTATTTCTATATTTTATTCTTGTTCTGTTTTCTACATTAAGCTCATTTATTCGGATTTCCTACCAAAATTATTCACTTAAACACACTATGCACTATATATATATATATATATATATATATATATATATATATATATATATATATATATATATATATATATATAAGGAGAGAGAGAGAAAGATAGAGGGAGAGAGATTGAAAGATCGAGAGTCATATATGATTTTCTTTTCATATAAGTTTTGGGGTGGAGTTTTAATCAAAATAATCCATAATCAGCAAAGACGCATCACATATATATATATATATATATATATATATATATATATATATATATATATATATATATATATATATATATATCAGAGAGATATTCATATACTGTTGACCAATATAGCTTTCTAAGCAAAAAGTTCAGAAATGAATGAATGTGCTTCGGCATCGATTTAGACCGATTATTTGTTTTGGTTCAGAACTCATGATTTTTTTTTCAGTTTAATTTCATTGATATTTATATTTAAATAGTGCTAGATGAATTTTCCTGCGTTTTTATACATACAGTAAGTCGAACGAATTTAAACACACACACTCAGATCTACTCCCACTACAACTAACGTACACTCGTTCTTATAGCTTGCACATTTTTATCGCAAGGTTTTTATTGCATGTGTCCTTATTGTTAAATGTTCTACAT
>OY744521.1:156850860-156865860 GCA_963556195.1 Sepiola atlantica | reverse complement strand
AACCTTCGATAGTGTAAGCCGTGAGCTTCTCTTGAAAATTCTATCAAGAGCTGGTTGTCCAGAGAAGTTCATCAGAATGATGAAACTTCTTCACGACGATATATCTGCAACGGTAATCGCAAATGGCTGCTCTATAGATCCATTCAAAGTAAAATCTGGGGTCAAATAGGGATGTGTAGCTGCACCAACTTTGTTCTCAATCTTTATTGCAGCTATACTGCAACTTTGGATGGTCAACTTCCACCTGGTATATACGTAAACTACAGAATGGATGGTGGAGTTTACAACATAATACGTCTGAAGGCCAGAACTAAAACAAATGTTGATTCTCTTATTGAATTTCAATATGCAGATGATAATGCAGTTTGTGCTCTGACTGAAGAGGACCAACAAGCTACGATTAATGCCTTTGCCAATGTATACTCAAAATTAGGATTAAACATCAGCATTAAAAAAACTGAGGTGGTATTCCAGCCCTCACCTCAAGATAACTGCAGAAATCCTCCTAATATCCAGCTGGGCGGAGAATCGCTGCAAAACGTAGATCGCTTTGCATATTTGGGCATCCACCTTGCCTCTAATTCCACCATTGACGATGAAATCCAGTACCGCATTAGGTGTGCAAGTGCGTCTTTCGGTAGACTTCATTCTAGAGTCTTTGATAATAAAGATTTAAGGCTGGATACCAAAATCTTCGTCTATCGGGCCATTGTCCTACCCACTCTCTTATATGCGTCGGTAACCTGGACGACATACCATCGACATATCAAAGCACTCGAAAAACTGCATCAAGACTTTACAAAAAAATTTAAGAATCACCTGGCAAGATCGTCGGACCAACACCAGTGTCCTGGAAGAGTCTGGTTGCTCTAGTGTAGAGGCTTTGATTATTAGGAGTCGTTTGAGATGGGCTGGTCACGTTGTAAGGATGAGCGACCAGTCCTACACAAATAAAATATTCTACTCTGAGCTAAATGTGGGAGCTAGGAGTGTTGGAGGACAGAAGAAGCGGTACGGGGAATGTTTGAAGGAGGGCATGAGGAGATGCGGGATTGATCCCACAACATGGGAAGCGGGAGCACTCGAAAAAACAGAGTGGAGGAATGATGTGGGAGGTGATGTGGATAGGTTTGAGGGTGAACGGCGTCGTCATGCCGAAGACCTGAGAACAGCAGGAATAGTACGCCGCGAAAACCAACCACATGCACAATTACCAAACAATAACGCATGCCCGAAATGTGACAGAATATGTGGATCGCGCATTGGACTGTTTTCTCACATGAGTACCCACAATTGAAGCGCTGGAAACCGGCATACTCGATTCGAGTGACGGCCATGATGACCATGTTCGAATCCAGTTGGTTCCACGGACACACTTTTCCTTAGGATATTGGCTACCTTCACATGGTCCTCTAGTAAGAACCCCATGTATTTCTAGACAGAATTCTGACTAAAAATATATCGGGAAACCAACACCAACGATAGAATCATCTGATCCATACGAAATTAATGAATGAATACAGTATTCACATTATTTCGACCGGTTGGTGTTTTATACTAGCACCCTCGGGATCTCTTTAGTTTTATTAGTAAACTCCTCACTTAAAATGCTGTTAGAAAAAATATGTAGAACTAACGAGAAGAGTTAGCGTTGCCCAGAATTAAGTAAAGAATCGTATGCCCTTCTGCATCTGCTCTTAAAACATATAACATATTTATTGTTATTTTTACTATTGTGTCCCCCGGAAAATATCATACATTTCATTCAGATTTGATCAAAATAGAATAGGTTAAGGGGTGTTTCTGTAGCATCGTTCCATTTAGGGGGAATTTCGAGATTCGGAACTGCTGCCAATGTCTTGTACATTTCGTGTACAACAGAATCGTAGGATTAATTTTAGAGGAAGCATTATTATAATCAATGAAACAGACGAGTGGAAAAAAGTAAAATTGTTAAAATTACCTTAAGGCCTTATCGTCTGACCCTCTGAGAGGAAACGTCAGAATGGTAAATTAAAAACTAAAAGTCGAATGAGATATGAGGGGAAACACTTATTTCAGTTGGAGGAAACGATTGAGAGGAAAAAAAAGGGTAAATCTCTCAACGTTATGGTGGCTTTGAATCATTAAAGATCTCCAACTGATGCTTCAAAATCTTTTGTCTACACAGACTCGGTCGAGAGTTGTTAATGACTAACGCCTCAATAATATTGAGATGTTAGTTCGACCTGGCATTGTGTAAAACAGAAAACCACCCATCGGAATACTTGCTAGAACAACTATTTGTACTAACGAGGTGATTACCGATGGCTGATTCCTGTGCCTGGAAGTTCCCGGATGATCTCGAAACCTTGTGTAGGCGAATATCACGTGGTATGTGTTGGGATATTCTAAATTCTAATCTTTGGGATGTCTTGCCAACGTAGTCAGCTCCACACTGACACATGAATTTATAAACTACAGTATTCTTTTGAATGGCTGGCAAAACATTCTTACGAAAAGAAGAGGAAAAGGTTCGAGTCGTGTTAACTACCCTCAACATGGTAGCCGAAAAACAACGTTGAGTATATATATATATATATATATATATATATATATATATATATATATATATATATATATATATATATATATATGAAGTGGCACAGAAAAAGAGATAGAGATTACTGTAAACGATATATTAAAACATTTTTAAAAAAAACGTTGCTGCTCACGCTAATCTTATTCAAATTTAATTTCCGTCAAACTTTCACTCTTTTAAATATCGATGTTAAATTGCTCAACTTGTATGTTTAATATATCATAGAATTTATTGAATATCGGACAAAAAACTTAGGCTTCGCCAGTGTTCGAATTCGTTATTTATCGAGATAAATAGTCATAGTAATTTACTATGACTATTTATCTCGATAAATAACGAATATAAAGTCATATAAAGTCATCGAATTACATCAGTATTTTTTTTTCATATGTACACTAGTATTATCAATTATGATTTACGAAGAAAAAAGTACAGTCACAGTGGACTTTTTACCACAGGAGAAAAAGAATATAGTGTCGAATTTATATTAGGTGGTGGGGTAAGTCTGATGTGGTTATCTGACTTGCTATTTGCTTGCTCGCTTCCTCTTACCACTGAGAATTGATGCGTCGGTGTCTAGAATAAGGCACGTGTTTTTCTCGTTAACTTTAGCGTGACGGGATGGAAGTATATATATATATATATATATATATATATATATATATATATATATGCATTGATCATTATTAGCATTGTCATTGTGCATAACAAAACAACATAATCGACCGACCAGAAGTTCAAAGAGCGGAATTGCTTTTTATTATACGCCGAAAGGCAAAACCCCGACCAAGAACAATCTCAATAGAGAGAGACGAGGGCGGGGGTGTTTGCAGGTGGCTGGCAGTAATTCATTTTGTCACGCCCCTATCCTAGTTCGATGAGCAAGTACATATAATGTACTACTGCATTAGCTGTACTCTTTTTCAACGACAATCCTTATAAATCACAATTTATTGAATAAATACTGAATGCTTCAGTAGAATTCTATAATTCGCTAGATCTTTTGAGAAGAATTGTTTGTTTGTTTTTTTACAAATTGTTGTTCCCTAGTATAATAGATTGGGGGGAAAGGGATTTGCACCCGAGCACCGGTGCTAAGCATATAATGACAAAACGGGAGTGAAGTTTCGTGTAATCGGCCGACCCGAAGTACAATGTAAAGAGCGAAAATGTTTTCTAATTGAAACCGGCTCACAAAACCACAAAACAGCTTGATTCAAGAGAAAGAGAGAGAGAGAGAGAGAGAGAGAGAGAGAGAGAGAGAGAGAGGAGCAGCGGTGTTTAGCAGTAAAGAATAATACAACGTTCATCCCTTGTCGACGGACCGGTATCTGTTCATAGCTTCATTAACTCGACTCGTTTTAAACTTCCGGAAGCTAACACTAAACCGGAAGTTAAGAACAAGAGAATCTTCAGACCGTGGTTGACAAGCGAGCAAAGCCCCGGCTGCAACGCGGATGTGTCACGGCGGCGTCGACATTTGGTTATATACATATATAAGGAAAACAATACTTTTACCAGCCGCGTCAGACAACCTTGTGAATTAGCAGACCTTGTCGTGTGTGTATTATTCTTGTTAGATTGAACGACATTGTTGGTGCAACCATTGTTTCGAGTTTATTCAATTTAGGAAGATCACAGTTGGTTATCTTATTGTACAGGTTTAACACGCGCCTTGTGTCGTGCACAAGCACAATAGGGCAGTTCGTTAATTCAATGTAGTGAATACCAAGTTAGTGGCAATGATGATGCTCATTAATTATGGCATTTTTATCATCATCACAATTATCAGCGTTAACTCGATAATTAATTATATTAAGGCTATGAATCTCATAAACAATCACCGTAAATTCTCGGTTGATCAACCTAATTCGTTTATTAATCCTTTTATTTTTTCCTCTATTCCTCATATTCCATGAGCGATGTTTTTGAAAAAGGGGGAAAATTGCTCTTCACTGGGTTGAAATCTATCCATCTTATATTTATCAGTGGCTGATTTTTACTTATGAGTAGTATTTTTTAGCTTCTTACATCAAGTGGCTTCATGCTCTGCCCGGAGCCATTACCATATAAAAAAAGAAACATGTTCGTAAACAAAATGTAAATAAATAAATCTCGAAAATGTAATATTTGCATTAACACTGAGACTGAGATGGAGTACTACTGCCATATTTTGCGAGATGCCGCTTAGAGCCTGCTTTCTTGAGTACTTGAAAGACGCCGCAATCGACTGGGATGATCCCTTCTCTTTTTTACAGTCGTTTTCTCACAGATGAGACGTCGGTAACCCTTATTTATTTGTCTATCTACAAGGGCAGTTAGACACAAGGTCGGTATTTAATGCGGGAGAAAATCCCAGCTCACTATAACGGGTCACTAGATTGCGACAAAAAATGTCTCAGTTTTGAAAGATTCTCCCTGAACGATCGGGGACAGAAAAGATAAAGTGTAGAATCAGAACAGATACTACGAGTTGCTTCTAGTCTAAATTCTAACGGCATGTTGTTTGTCATTTTCTATTTTATTATTATTCCTGTGAAAGGTGCTTCAATTCCATTGTTTTACCAAAACTGTCAAGAGAGTTCCCTTCTTTCTGCATATGCTTTACATCAAATGGAATTTCTATGAACTTACTACCCTTGGAAAACATTATCACGGGACTCTTCCTTCAGGTTACAACATGTTCGACTTCAAATCCAACGTCAGCACGAACTCGTCATAAACCGTCTTTACAACTTATCAAATTTCGTTTCATTTCCAGTCATCATTTCTAATATTCTCATAATATTATTCATCATTCAACTGATTATCCATCCATTTAATTAATATTTATCCTTACGTGGCTTTCAGACTTGGTAAGGGCTGCCTAGTTAGTAAAACAAAAAGCTAGTAGGGCTACACATGAACTGAAATTGTGTTTTTCAGAAGAAACAAAATAAAGGTAATGAATTTGTTACTATTTACAAATATAAATAATACTTCTTAAACTTCAGTATAAAAAATAATGAGACAATAAATACATATAAACTCTTATAGAACAGAAATATCTGTCTACTTGCTTTGTAGCCCCCACTAACACTATTAACTTACTCACTACTTCAGATTCTCTTTCTCTAACTATCACGTGATCTTTTCTGGCCGATCACATGTTCGTGTCTATCACCCATCACTACTCTCTAACATAACTTCATTCTAAATTATTCATCGTATTCTTGTAATACTTAGACACCGTTTCTAGAATCAACTCAATAAAGAAAAAGCATTAAAAAATTGATATTTTCATTTTATTGATTTTTACAGAAGGAGCATGAATGGGCTTATTATTCATTTGCAATAGCTAGACAAAAAGATGATAATTCTATTAAATATGTATTATAATGAAATAACAGTTTGGAAATATGGAATGTTTTGAATTACAAACTAAAAATTTAAATTACGTAAGCATAGATATATTCAGCTCAATTATGTGTACGCATTACAATTTTCCTGTTATTCTTTATATAATTTTATATCTGTCACGTAATTATATTTTATTCTTAAACCCATTATAGACGTAACAAAAGTATAAGCATTAATTTTTTTGGAATTTTCAGATAAACACAAACAATTATTGTGAACGTTGAATATTTTCAGAATAATGACAATGCCAAGAGATACAAAATGATCTCATTGGAATAGTAAATATTAGATACCATTATTCAGAAGATAATGAAACTCAGTTTGAATCGGCGTAAGGTGTTGAGTAATAACTAGAAAGGATACTGGTGGTGTTCGGCTGAGAGGAATACGAACGTTACTTACATATCGAATAGTAGAATCACATAGAAATTATTTCATATATTTATGCTCAATTACGAAATGTATATTTCTGCATAAAGTGACGTACAGACACACACATATATATATAGATATATATATATATATATATATATATATATATATATGCACATATATATATATATATATATATATATATATATATGCATATACATATATACATCAATACATGCATACATATATATATATATACACTACACACACACACACACACACATATATATATATATATATATATACTTATTTATAAATAAATATTATTTTCAAATTAACCCATATACACATGTGTAATCATCAGTATGGAAGGAGTAAATCTCGCCCGGTGCACGATTCTCACCCAACTACGAAAGTCATTCTTGACTTAGAAGTCGAAGCGCTAACTGTTGCGGTCAACACGCATTGTTGTGGAAATAGAAAATTACCGTCTAAAAACTAAATTCGGCGGGCATATTAGCAAGCTATAAAACAGAACTAAATAATCGGGGCCTAGAGTATTGCATTACGCTATAAATGACTGCTTGTTGTCAACCTACTCGAAAGTGCTCCAACTTGCGATGAATTTCAACAATTATTTATGAATAAATATTATTTTCAAATTGACAACTATACATATGTGTTTTATGCAAAACCTGCAATCATCAGTATGGGAAAAGCAAATCCCTGCCAGACCATAAACACGAAAGTCATTATTGAATGAGTAGTCGAAGCGCTAACCGTATATATATATATATATATATATATATATATATATATATATTTATTTATTTATTTATTTATTTATACACACACATACGAAAGCGAAACGGACATAGCGATTTTTCGCTTGCTAGCCATTAAAATTACGATCTCCTCAGGAAAAAAAACATCGGTCTTTACTTGTTCATGTTCAGGAAAAAAATAATATATATTGGAAGAATACCGTCCCAAGATGAGTAAAATTAATTCCCCGAACAGAACAGATTTCACCATTTTTATGTCCTCTCGTAAAATTTTATGATGCTTACATAAGTCTAGAAACCATTATTCCAATTTAGATTAAACTTTATGACATGATATTGATTCTAGAAAATGTTTTAAAGTTAAGGCTTAAAGTTATGGGGTCTTAAAAAGCAATTGAAATTACTGGATTGTTCTAAATTAGCGTATGATGAGTATGGATCAAATTCAATACACATTTGATACATTTGATTTTTTTATAAATGGAAGGTTCTGTCCATATTATGTCCTTTAAATCCCTCTAAAATACTCAAAAGGAAATTATTATTTTTCATGGAAATCGCTCCAGACAAGGCATGAAGCCACTTGATGTAAGGAGCTTTAAATCCATACTACTAAAAGGTGAAAAAAACTAGCCAACGATAAGTGTTAGGTGGATAGATTCCGACTCTAAAAGCAGTTATTCTTCCCCCGTGGTCAGAACATCGATTATGGAATGTGAGGACTAAAGGACAAAATAAGAGAAGCGAAAGTTACGAGGCTGTCGAAAGTTAACCCAAGATCCACTTTCTATTCTCCTCATGTATTAAAGGAATAGGTCTAAGAACTGCCTAACACATTGTTAAAATTTCACCAAAAT
Source organism: Sepiola atlantica (assembly GCA_963556195.1). Lineage (NCBI taxonomy): Eukaryota > Metazoa > Mollusca > Cephalopoda > Sepiida > Sepiolidae > Sepiola > Sepiola atlantica. The sequence continues at coordinate 156,857,866 of OY744521.1, read as the reverse complement.
AGAAGGGATCTGAAATTCCACCCCCTTTCAACGCCCTTTGCATAAAACTAAATATAACTAAACATACATCTGGACTTTTTACACCTTGTCACTGTCTTTCACAATCGATAATGATATATTACTTACTTTAGAAGTGGATGTACATACACAGAGATTTACATATAAACATACTTAATTTTATGAAGATACCATATGAAATATATTCCCTCCGGTCGCATGTACTAGGCTGAGAGGATAACAACATGATGAACGAATTACATACATAGATTCCCAAAGGAGGAGGTAGTGACTGAGAGTATGCTATTATGACGAACAACAACTATCTCGCTGCCTGCAAAGGTGATGGTAATGCCTAGGAGGATAATATCATATACCAATAATAGATAGTACACTCCCGGGCAAAAAGATATGGTAGTCCCTGAGAGGATTGTCACATAACAACAGAAAATATAATACATGACGACTGGCTCAAAGGAGGATGTAATTCCTGGGAGGATTACCGCCACTACCTGAAAAATGGAGGTACTTCCTGTGATGACGGTCTTACCGATACTACAGTATTCATCCTTATCAACAATGACACAATAATAGATTAAATCAGTCTTTTATGTCATTTAAAAATGCCTAGTCACAAAAAACATAATTGTTATAGTTCCTTCTATGTTCTCCACATGTCAGCAACATCAGACTGTTTACTATTGACGAAACCATTGCGTATATATAAGTAAATTTAACAATACAAATGAATTTATTTGAATCTGTTTAAAAAACTAAACATGTAATTAGAAACACCAATGCTGAAGAGTTAACGGTCAGTGACCAATTTTTACCGAAGCGACTTTGGACTGGATTTGATTCTGTCTGTTTACGATATTAATGCGAGTTTCTCTATTTTCAATTTTGATTTGCCTTCAGTCCGTGATAAGATGTAATATCATCGAAACGCTGGCTATTTGGGGTAAGCTTTGTTTTGGTACATATCAACCTTTTTGCTGTTATTTACTGCCGAAACACAATAGCTATGGGGGAAAAATATTGTACACGGCATATGTGATTTGATATTCCAGAACAATATCAAGCAGTCCGATCACGCATTCCATTCATTATTGAATAAATCTTACACTGTAACGGTGGATTATCCTTTGTTTATTTATCATTAAAAATAATAGTTATTACCTTTTAATTCATTAATTTTGATCATCATAATTTTGCACGTACAGACATAAATTCATACTTAAATGAGGGTTGTAATAATCTACTGGACAGTTTAAATACCATACGAAACACAATCTGCGAGTGTTTTCGGTCTCCTTGTTCAAGCGTTTGTCAGAACAATCTGACATGATCATATTTCCCCTGCAAGTGAACCTTGCACAAATATTGCAAATAACATCGTATTTGAGCCCAAATAAGATCCTCTAGACATGGCAAGTCACCGGCTTATACGAGGAATGGTGGACCTCCTCCAAGTAGTGTTACTTAAAGTAGCAGCACTTAGCTAGGAACTCCGTCAGACTAGATGAATTCTCGTTATGGAATCCGGTAAGACCAAGACACTAGGAGAAAGATATACTATACGATAGTTAACTGGGGATAGGAAAATTAATGTTCTTAACTCCTATACTAACTACACGTTTGACAGGTAAAGGATAACTTTAATTGAATAATCGAATATCTATGTATCGCATATAGAGATCAAGTGTTAGCCCCAGGAAGGGTCTCCTTGATTTCTGAGAACTTAGACTGAAGTAACATGAAACATAATATATATATATATATATATATATAATATTATTATTATTATTATTATTATTATTATTATTATTATTATTATTATTATTATTATTATTATTATTATTATTATTATTATGCAGCAGTAGTTTTCTTTTCATTAGATGTGAATCCATTTACATATATACATATTTCGTGTAAAAGTATGTGTGGTATTTGTAATCGGTGCGTTACAACTACGATCATTTAATCATGTAGCCATTATTAAAATATGCATAACTCGTCGCATGACACTCGAGGTTTGACAGAACTAATGTTACTTTCATCATCGTAACTGTAGAAGTTCTTCATAATTTAAATGTTTTTGCTGTTTTATAAATAACTTGATTACAAACAGAGACTCAGAGATGCAATATCATATTAATATATATCAATAAAGATATTGAGTAATTTTGAAGATACAAACAAAAAGTTTAGTCACAACAACATCTCTTTGATTTTCCTTCTTATATATGTTCAGAATTAAATATTTATTGATTCATGATGTAATTTTCAAATAATCTTGTCCTAGTTAATTCTAAACTAATGGCATACAAAACTGAAACATGAACAATAAATTGGTGGTGTGGAATAGTTCACAGCTTATCAGAATCAGATTAAAGCAACGAATACCTTATACCAAACGCAGTGCAATTTTATTATCTGCCGAACTGTATACATTTAATGTGCTAGACTTGTTCCCGTTTTTTTTTTACTTTAAAATATGCTTTCGTTCACACTGTCTTTGCGACACCCGAATACAATAAAGATGACCGCCAATATTTTCTCCTTCCTCGAATTATTAGAGGTGCCGGTAAGAATTACTTACCCTGGCGGTAACTCTATGTCCGGCGTCTGGCCACTTTGATGTAGGGTTTGTGGTAAGGTAAGTTGTTTTACAAGCGTTTTAGCATGCCCCTCTAAGAGTTAAGCGACATCTTTGCAGCCATTTGGCTTTACGCTTGTCGCTAAGCAACTTTTTGAAGAAATAAGATGTTTAAACAAGAAATCTTACAGTACGTTCAAGTATACAAATCGCTAGATAATAGAATTCTACTACCTTTGGTATAAATTATGTGTTGTTTTTATTTGTTTACGATTTCTTTACTTTTAACTATTTGCTCTCTTACCTAGGATTGAATATGTGTTTTTTTGTCTTTCTATGTTAATTTCTGTGCGAAAAATGAACTATGATTTTTAGAAGGATGATTATGACTTAGAGGACAGGAATAATCCTACTTCTTATTGCGCATAGACTATTTTTAGATACCCAGTTTTTCGATAACCCAGAAACAAAGTATCTTTATAAAAATATAAAAATATTGGTGTATTTTTTTCACATTTACTAGTAATATATTTTCATATATAATTACATAAACAGACCTGTTTAATATGTGTCTGGGTAAAGAGAGTGAGTGGTAAATTAATGTCTAAATCAGTTCGTTCTTTTCGGACGTTCACGTTTATTTGATACACAAGGCACACCCACATCTAGTGCAGATTTAGGATGATGCCAGATGATATGTTACCCATTTTTACAATCAGCTTTTCGTTTCGTAACTAACTGGAATTCAATTTTGAGTTATTCAAAAACATTTTCTATTCGGATCAACCCCGTCCGGGACGAGATCATTCAATATTCTACATGACCAAAAAATATGAATGGAAATATGATATGAAAAAACGAAATTCTCATTTAAATAGTAAAACGTCATTGAAAACGAGCACACAAAACAAAAATGTATAAATAAAAGACAGAAAGAAGGAAGGAGCGACCATCATGACCACCATTATCGAGGTTATCATTGTTTTACAGAAAACTAATATTGGTAAATCTTATTTTAGTTTAATGAACAGTGCAGAAATTGAATTGCATTGTACCAGCCGATGGCATTGTTTTGCATTGAATCCTTTTTACGCTTAGATCCCATTCATTGGCTTCAGACGCCACGTAATTCTTCTTTATTTTATCCCAAGTCAATTTAAGAATAGAACCAGTGGCGTAACCACCGTATAACAATAATACACAACAGAACGCAGTTTTTCATTCATTCTCCACCCATAGAAATTACCACCAACCAAATTAAATAACAAAAACAATAACAATAACAAAATAATAATAATAATAATAATAATAATAATAATAATAATAATAATAATAATAATAATAATAATAATAAAACTATAAAATATCAAACAGGGTGTGCGTGATTGGTCTAATTTATACCCTCTAAAAGACGACCCATTTAGACCACTAAGCCTCTTACATGCTTATCTTATTGTTATCTTGTTTTCATGCGTACTGGATGACGTCACGGATGAATGACCCTGTTTATAAAAATAAGAGGTGCACACAGAGGATGCCGTCAGAAAAGTATAATATCCATCAAAATTGAAGAGATAACTGTGCACAGTAGACAATGTCACAATATAATGACATATTCATTAGCTCAGAGAGAAAAGGATCATAGGTGACGTCTTCTAGACTTTACGGTAACCAATATTACATAGATAATCTGCGACCGGAAAGGCCATTTAAAAGACGAATCCTCTGGAGTCCTGAGGGTTTACTATACTACTAAAACTGTAGATAATGTTTGTTTGTTTGTTTATTATCTGAGGGTTTTTGCTTGTGCCGTGTATAATGGATGAGCTCAGCGTTTTGTAACGTCATTCGTTAAAACAGAGCTAAATATAGCCGTGGGCAGTCGATGGCGTTACTAAAAGATGCCTTCATCTCTCTCTCTCTTTGTCCTTCACTCTCTCGCGGGCATGGATTATGTCTCTCTGCCTGTATATCTATCATTATGTCTGTCTCTCTCTCCCCGTCTCTCTATCTCCATCTCTCTCTCTCTCTCCCTATATTTATATATATATATATATATATATAGTCTCGGAAGTTTCTCAACCATTAAAACTATATTAAAAAAAAAAAAAAAAATTATAGTCCCAAGTCTTCCAGTGGAAAATCACTCATGTAAGTCAATTTATTTTTTACAGTTATTATATTAGTTTATTTCTAACACTATTTTAAGGGATCATCAGTTGTTTACCATGAACAACTGTTTCGGGAATTTAAAAACAAGACAGTATTTAATTTCATATATATATATATATATATATATATATATATATATATATATATATATATACACTCTTACATTCTCTATTGACATCGATCAAAACACATCACATCCTCGCACCCCAAAGAAATAAAAGAAATGCAACACGCCTAGAGTAAAATATGTCAATGCAGAACCACCAACGACACATTTACACCTCTAGGCACCAACATCCAACTTTACCTGATATACTGCGCCATATGCACAAAACGAAATCCACACGATGCCCAGTAGCCGTGAATTTCAATCTCCAAAACCACTCTACAGACGACATAAAATGCATCCTCCAAATTCAGATCATTACAACACAGACGAAAATATCAGACAAAAATCATTCTGAAACTTAACACGCACACTTCAGGACTAAATATAGAGCATGGACTTCTCAATAGTTATTTTTGTCTACAAACATACGAACTGACCGACAACATTTTCCAACAGGCGAGAAACAAGTGTGTGTTACGGTTGGATGCTAACATCTTCCTACTTTAAGAGTATCAATATCCACTTTTTAGTTTGTTGTTTTTAAAATTTTATTTCATTTTTTTCATACTCTCCAAGTCCACTAGTAATTTGTATTTATGTATGTGTCTATTCACGCAATCTCTCCCTCTGTCGCTCTCAGTTTGCTTCTCTTCATATACATGTGTGTGCGTATGCCCTTGTGGGTGTAGGTATGTGCATGCATATACCTATACACATGTATCTGTCTATGCCTCTCCCTCTCTCTACATGAATGTGCGTTTATGTATGAGTAGGGATGTGTATGTATGTGTGTTCATGTATACATGTGTATTTATATGTATATATATATGTACGTATATGTATATATATATATATATGTGTGTGTGTGTGTATGTGTGTGTGCATATGCATATGCGTATGAATGTGTGTGAGTGTGTATGCGGATATATGCATGTACCCATCTCTACAGTATTTTTATTTTTCATTTTACATTTTTCTGAGTTCCCAAACTCCCCGTGTACTAAAAAAAAAACCTCACTCTCATTGTGAACTTTCCCTGACTCCAACCAATTGGCCTGTACCCCATATCTCCCAAATCTCTCTCTCTCTCATGCTTCATGTGTAAATGGATGTGTGTCTGTGTGTACGCGGGTGTATAGGTAAGTAAACATACGTAGGTAGACGTGCTGATGTGTCTGTGTGTGGGTGTGCGTACATGTTTACTTGTGTATCTATCTATACATTACTTTATTTACATTCACTCATATCTGGATACATTTGAATCATGTGTATCACTACTTGACTCTTGCCTCTCAGTTATTAGGGACGGACTCCTGTTTTATTTCACCATTTCACTGACCTTCGTCACCCCTTATTTCCCATTCTACCATCACCCACCTCCCACCATACACACAATCTCCGATTACATTAAACAATGCCGAAGAATCGCGTCCGTACATTTTGTTCTTCTTTTTTAAAAAAACTTTTCATTTTTTTACACATGAGGACAATTGATATGCCTACACGTCAAAATATAGAAAATAATTAAGAGATACATTAACATATACACTTTTCGCATTGATTTTTATGCATATATATATATATATATATATATATATATATATATATATATATATATATTCATATTTATATATATATATTCATATTTATATATATATATATATATATATATATATATTCATATTTATATATATATATTCATATTTATATATATATATATATATATATATATATATATATATATATATATATATATATAGTAAGCTATGAAAATATATTTATGGCAATTTAGTTACACAAAGACTACCCCGTTACATCCCCGGGGAAATCCTCAGGCTAAAATGATGAAACTTGGGAGTCTCTGTGTAGCTTTATTGCCATAAATATATTTTCATAGCTTACTATTTAGTTCTACTTACGTATCGAACACTGTTGAAGTAAATACTGAAAATTGATACATAAAAAAATACATCTCCTCATAAAATTTTATGTGGATACATGAAATACTAATATTTTTTAAATATTTCACTTTAATACATTCTAATCCGTGCTTCAAAGATGTTAATTTCCTTACTTAAAAAAGCGCCAAACTGCGCATGACATCGCCAGGACTACACTTATCATAACGT
>OY744521.1:156840860-156845860 GCA_963556195.1 Sepiola atlantica | reverse complement strand
CGGCAAACGATCGCGGAAAGGTGTTTACAGGATTATGGGTCATTATAAATAGATAACGTAATGGTTGTAGGAAAATCATTTATGAAGAGTTCAATATAGGAAAAAAAACAAATGGGCCAAAGCGAAGAGACAAGCAAACCTGCACAAAATATTCGTTGAAATAAAATGTAAGAACTCTTGGCATATAAACCACTATCGTTTACGAGGGGCGTTCAATGCGTTGATGCAGCTCTAAATAGCGTGTTTGTAGAACACACTAGTTTGTCCTCCAACCACGTCGTAACTTCAGAAATCAAAGCTGCATCATCTGTGAAACGCTTTCCGTTCAATAACAACTACATGGCTGGGAAGAGATGAAAGTCAGATGATGCAAGGTCAGGAGAGTAAGGGGGATGTGGGAGGATTCATAGCCAAACGCCCGTGCTTCGTATCTGGCGACATGCGAGTTGTGGAACGGAGCGTTGTCCTACAGAAGAAGGATACTTTTACTGATATTGCCCCGCCTCTTGATTTTGATAGCTTCTCTTAATTTAATCAACAGTGAAGCGTAATAGGTTCCTATAATTGTGGGACTCTTTGCACGGAAATATGTCATCACTACCCCGTCCTGGTTCCAGAAGACTGTGAGCATTACCTAACCAGCTGAGGGCTACAGACTTGCCTTCTTTGTAGGTGGTGAGACCTAGTGCTTCCACTGCATTGCCTGGGCGTTGGTCTCTGGATCATAGTGATGAACCCAAGTTTCATTTTGTGTAATCAGTCTTTTGAAAAACTTTGATTCATCTTCTTGGCAAATCTCCAAATGCATTCCTGAGCACTCAACGCGTTCTTTCTTCTGGAATGGTGTGAGCAACCTGAGAATTCATCTGGCAGACACCTTATGCATATGCAAATGGTCATGAATGATAGTTTCCACAGACCCTGTACTACTCTGGACCTCTTGGGCTATTTGGCGAATCTTCCAAAATGGCAGCTTCAACTTGATGGACAGATGCCTCATCAATAGCAGAAGAGAAACGATCAGGTCTGGGAGCTGTTTAAACAGACTTCCGATCATGTTTTAATTCACGATGTAAGCGTTTGACAAAGTCATATGATGGGGCATCATCACCATAAGTTTCTTTCATTTGATCAAAAGTCTCCTTTGGTGTGTAACCTTTCCAATACAAAAACCAGATCACTGCGCGAAACTCAACTGACTCCATTTCACACCTGACTCAGTTCAAACACCTGTAAATCAGAAGCCACAATTAGTTCAGAGCTGTTTTTTTGCAACATAACCCATACAGATATAAATCATTACACATGCAAAATTCAGGCTATTGGAAGTTTGTCAGGGGCATTACTTATCGAACACCCCTCGTACAACCATTTTCTGTGTGTAGCAACGCCTTTTTATTTGAGAGTAGAAGATTATGATATGTTTTCATCTGATCTTGTAGTTTCACTTCTCTTGGTTTCGTACAATGTTCTTTCTATGTTTTTAGTTGCGTTTACGCAGTGTAATTTTATTTCAGTTTGTCTGTCATTGGTCGGCCTTACCAGATAATGTAATTGTGTTTCACCACTAATGTGTTTTTTTTTATATTTGAGTTATTGACATAAGTGCCATATTTTGGATTGTGTCAATCTACCCATTGATTCCCATTCTTGAGAGTGTTTATAGTGCTCTTATAATTATTGGTATTTCTATATGGTTCTTTCTTTTTGGATATTCCCTTCAACTGTCTAGCAAACCTCTTGTATTCTCTTAATTTTTCTGCTTCCTTGATCTCCATCCTGTGATTTCTGGAGCGCCAAAACCATCAAGTTTTTTTTCCTTTTTTTTTGACTATTCTTGGTTCGTTAAATTTGTCCGTTTGTATTTCAATGTCCAATAAGATTGTGTTTTCTGTTTTCTAATACAGTACTTGTTTTATCCGTCCAAGTGCCTTTTCCCTAGCCATGCTCATGTACTTTCGTGGGCAATTTTTTCGGTCGACATTACACATCGTCTTTTTAGCTGTTTATTTTCCCATTTTTTCTCAAATTTTGTTTACCGTTTCACTGCTTCCAGTACTCTCATTATAGGGCTTTTGGCGACGTTAATCAGCCTCTCTTTATTTTTGCGCTATATATTTCTAGCTTTTCGTCGAATCGTTCACACAGTCTTCAATACACAAGTTTCTTTCCAGCTTATTTTCTTTATTATTATTATTATTATTAGTATTAGTTTTATTATTATTATTATTATTATTATTATTATTATTATTATTATTATTATTATTATTATTATTAGTAGTAGTAGTATTAGTATTATTATTATTTGTACTCACTAGGAGTTTTCACACAGATCATCGTCAGTGATTGCTCACCGACAACAACCAGTTGTATTTCCTGGAGCCTGAGTGACAAAAATCCTCCCCAGATTACCAGTATTCTTCACCTCTTTTTGATAACGATGCGATATCGAAACAACCTCCTACCATTGATTTCTCGCTGGTAAGGACAATTGGTCTTCTCTAAGATTTGGGTGGCAATAAGCGTCCCCAATGTTCCAGCATTCTCTGCACTTTTCCAGTGGAGGTCTGGTTTGTGCTGTCCCTCCTCGGTCTTCTCATCCTCCTTGACCCCTACACATATTTTGTCTGGTTTCAGCCTAGGCCGGCACCATTAAAAAAAAAATCATTTTTAATTTTTTTTAGATGTTTCTTCTTTTTTTCATTCTCTCTTTAATTTCTTAATTAAAAAAAAAAGTTTCCATTTTTAAAAGTTCTTTTTTAATTTTTATTTTAATTTTAATTTTTTAATTTTTTCATTGTTTTCTTCTTTTTTGGGGGGTGGGTGGGGAGAGAGGGGGGGCTTATAATGTTTCTTGTAATTTCTGTTTCTTTGGTTCATTTTTGTGTAGTGATAGCTGATGCCAGTGTTATTTATTGGGATGGGGAATTATGAAGTGATGTTTCTTGCAGTTTCTGTTCCTTGGTTCGTGATGTGGTGTTCTTCATGTGGTTTTGTTTTCTCTCTGCTGTTAATTCCTTGTGACTTGTTACCCTTTGTAGCTTATGTGTGTTGGTTTCCGCATTCGAGGATTTTCCTATAGATTGCAGCTGTTTTGATCATTGCCGTCCTTTGTATGGTTTTGATGGTCCCTTTGATACCAATTTCTCCTAATCTATTCTTCATGTGTTTTGGGATTGTACCTAATGCTCCTACGATTATTGGTATTATACTAAGTTTCTTCATGCTCCATATTTCTTTCAGTTCTCTGGCTAGTTCTGTGTATGTACTTCGTTTGTCCGTGTCTTTAATCTTCACTCTGTGGGCTGCTGGAACGGCAAAGTCTACGATTTTACAAGATTTTTCCTTCTCGTCTATTATAATAACATCAGGTCTCCTTGCTTTTATGAGGTTATCTGTTTGTATATCCATATGCCAGCTGATTTTGTGTTTTTCGTTTTCCAGTATTGTTTCTAGTGTATGTCTGTACCATTTGTCTGCATATTCGAAATTCAATTGTTTGCACAGTTCCCAGTGTATTACTTTCCAAACACAGTCATGTCTGTTCTTGTATTCTTTTTGGGCAAGTTTGCTATATTCACTTATTATATGATTTACTGTTTCGTCTCTTTGTCCACACAGTCTGCATTTATTGTTTTCCTGGGTTTTATCTATTTTAACTTTAATGTAGTTTGTCCTAATCGCATTGTTCTGTGCAACCATCAATAAAGATTCTGTTTCTCTGTTCATATTTCCTTTTCTTAGCAATGTCTAGCTATTTTCGTTGGTTTCTTCTCTTGTGAGTCTCATGAAGCGTCCATGTATCTGTTTTTCTTCCCATTTTTCTTTTCTTGTCTGTTTGTGTCCAGTTTCGCCGCTTCCTGCGTTGTTCGTTAGGGCGGTGTCTCTTGCTGCGCTTATCAGTCTTTCTGTGTTCTGGTTTATGTATTTCTCCAGCTCTTTTCTAGTGTCGTCCACACAGTTTTCTATACTTACCAGTCCTCTTCCCCCTTCGTTTCTCTTCACGTAGAGCCTGTCTGTATCGTCTTTTGGATGTAGTGCGTTGTGCATAGTCATTATTATTATTATTATTATTATTATGAAAATTGCATTGCTCACCGTTCCCTTTCGAGTCTTTGTCAGGTTTTTAAATCCCTCCTTGGTCTGTCTTTTCTGTCAGACACGTGAGAGCTACATTTCATAGTACCAACTTATTTCAGTGTCTCTTTGAGGGCATCAGAAGAGATAAGGCTTAATTCATAATATTTTTATATTAATTTATCAAAATAGTCTTATACCTTGTTGGTTCTTCATAACATATGCGATATGTATTGATGTTATTAAAAGATATATGTGCTATATTTATATATTTATCTTTGGAGTGCTTATGTTTGAAAATAAGTGGTAATTATATCGTAGTTTATTGTGGTCAATCCGTGAAGAATAATGAAATCAAAATCCAACTGGCAAACCACAGGTGTTAATCTCTTTCTGCTTCCAATCAGTAATCAATAGTTCAGGAAAAATTCTTACTTCACCGTCTCTTCTTTCAGCCTCACTCTCCTCTCCCCTAGCTCTTCAAAGCTCAATGAAAAAAGTACAGTTTGTATACTACTTATTGCCCCACCTATACAAATTGACTGTCAACCAGAGCCATCTAGCTTCCAATTTTCCAAACAGTCAATTTGCAAAGGGGGACAACTCAAACCACATTTATTACTTAAGAGAGTGTTTATTTAAACGTTTGGCTGTGGTGTAAAGCTTGGGCGTGATATATGATCGTGGAGGCAGAGAGCAAGCCTATAATGACCTACCAGTTTGATTAAATACGGCTTAGGTCAGCGATTGGAGTAAAAAATTAACGCCCTTCGCCTTTAGATATTAAGCCTGACCATTACACCTCAGTCTAACGTTTTACAAAAAAACACTCCTTTAGTAATAAACTACGATATAATATCTTTTATACTAAAACATTAGCTCTCCCCCGAATAAATAAATATATAACTGTAACACATACACCA
>OY744521.1:156828360-156835860 GCA_963556195.1 Sepiola atlantica | reverse complement strand
TCATTCCCTACACTGATGAGAGCGGAAGATTAAAACGTGTGTGTATGTAGGTAAAACTAATTTAATATCATTTATTTGAAATTAATATTCGCATATATATATAACATCTGTTTGTATATATATATATAATATTATATATATATATATATATATATATATATATTGCTTACTACCTAGCTCTACTTACGTATCGAGCACTGTTGAAGTAAATACTGAAAACTGACACATACAAAATTATATCTTCTTATAATATTTTATGTGGATACATGAAGTACTAATATATATATATATATATATATATATATATATATATATATATATATATTAATAGTTTTTTTTATTTCACCTATGCTTCTAGAAAAATTGTTTAAAGATGATCAGTGATGTGTGAAGCATAAAAAACGATGTCGTTTTCGTAATCACTATTTTTACTGTTGATATTTTAAGCAGTCCTCCGCTGTTTGTAAAAAAGAATGATACGAAATTAATACAATTTATACCGGTTAGAAAATTGGAATTATCAACGGTTTGCAAGGTTCATTCTGTGTGTTAACGTTCAAGTTAGTCCACGCAAAATCCCTCTCCCGATTGAAAAGAAAACCGTTGTCTTCTGTAAATGAACATGTGTGCGTTCATCTCGACATGCATTTCCATTAAGTGAATTTAATTCCAATAAAGTTATATATATATATAAAGAGAGAGAGAGAAAAAATCAGTGCTTAGATATCGCCTGATTTTTTCTCTCTCTCTTTTTGTTTTCCTTCTTTAATAGTTTTCGACAACAACATGTCGATTTACCCTTTCTCACGTTTGCTCTCGCTTTCTCTTCTTCTTCGTTTCGTCTTCTTCAACTGACGTTCTAAAGATACTGGTTGATTGGTATCTCTTTCTTCTTCTTCCTCGTCTTCATCTTCTTTTTCTTTCTCTTTTCATAACATTCCTCGCATTCCTTTTTCTCCCCGTTTTGTTGTTCTCTGCACGTGACATTTTCTTCCAATCGCATTCTCTGTATGAATTTGAAAACTCTTCCGTTTTGAAATAAAGTTTATTAACTGATCGAAAATGGTCGTATCTACGGCCGAAATATCTCGGTGGAACTTTACAACATGAGTTTTTGAGTTTATTTTTGTTAGTTGTTGAATTGCTTATTCTTTATTCCATTTTTATTTTTATATATTGTCTGAAACATTGTTTCTTTTTTCCCATATATATATATATATATATATATATATATATATATATATATATATATATATATATATATTGAATAACATTAAGCATCTGAATTGAGGAGAATATAGTTAAAGATTAAGTATGGATCTGAATCCGAATATATGGAAAAATGATAATATAATACATAAATATATTATATATATTTACGGGCATTAATATACTAAATATATTTTAGGGTATTTCAATGGCGGGGAAAACTGACAAAAATATAAGGTGAAAGGTAAAAATGTGGCAATGTAAATGAATGAAAAAATAATAGCATGATATATTTGAATAATAATAATAATGATAATAATAATAAAAGCAATAATATGAATAATAACCACAATAATAATAATAATAAGAGAAAAGGTGATACATATAATGAAATTATGCAATTAAAATTGTATATATAGAAAGATAGATACGATAATAAATAATTATAAGTAACAGATTCATCAATAAATAAAAAGTTATATATTTCGTTTTTACAGAGTAATATAAACTGTGATTATTGTGTAATATATATCAGCGATTAATGTGTTATTAATACATCTGACAGGCTGGACTTCAATAGAAATGTTGAAGAGATTTAGTTAGTAAGTTTATCTTACTGTGCGTATAATATTGCATTACTTGTCCTCCATGAGCACTAGAAACAAGATGAGTATATATAATGGAGGGAATCTAAGCAATCAAGTACGAAGGAACAGACGAAAATACAGGCTATGGAGTAAACATAAGTAGATGTGAACAAATAAAAAATTGTAAAATAATATATAAATAATCTTATTAATAATAATATTAGCAATAATAAAAAAAGGCGGTTGCATATATAATGAAATAATATAATAAGAATTATAACAAGCCGCGCGTGCGTGGTCGCCCTCTGTATGTGACTCGATGTGGCGATGCAATAAATTTGGGCAATTTGAGGCATTTCTGATCCCCTTTGGCCCCCTGGAGGCGTGCACCAGAAGTTTTCTGAGGGCAAGGATGCTCATTTTATATCCAGAACAATTGCCTCTATATCTTGGCCAAGTTTCAGTTAAATTGAATGGATGGATCAAACGTTATGGGAGAAAAGGGTCATTTTTTGCCATTTTGGGGACTTTTGACCCCCTGGGGGGCGCGAACCAAATTTTTTCCAAGGTCAGCGATACGTATTTTCTATTAGGAACAATTGCTTCCACATTTTGGCAAAGTTTCAGAGAAATTGAATCGATGGATGAAAAGTTATGGGGCTAAACTTATTATTTTTTTTATATTTCGGGGTCTTTTGACCTCCTGGGGGACTAACCAGATTTTTTTTCAAAAATCGTAGAATGTCACTTTCTAACCTGACCAAAGTTACAACTTCATGCAAAATTTCAGAGAAATTCAATGGATGGTTGAGGAGAAAAATCCTGACGAACGGACATGCCTCAAAACAAGTCCTCTGATTTATAAAATCGGAGGACCAATAATAGATAGGCAGATATAGGAATACGTAAATGACGAATAAATAGATAAATAAATGAATAGATATAAAACGAACTGGGCTACTAAAACATGAATATATGTAAGATAGATATAGCAAGTTATAGTTAATATAAATACAGTGTTTTAGGTGAGTATGCAATACTAATGTATTTATTATTTGAAGGGCTGTATAGATGTATGTGATTTATAGTTATGGGAGTATCACGTAATATTATTTGATATATATTATTGGTATTTGTAGGACTATTTATATGGGTCCAGGAAACCAAGGCTATGCTATATGTGTAAAACCGAAGAATCCATTGAATCTTATTTTGTTGGCGAATTTTAGTTTATGGTAAATTATAATTTATCATGAGGAATTTAATGGTGTCTAGTGTATTAGCAGGTATGTTGAAATGCCCTTCTCGTGATGCGAAGGAAAAGTTTTGTTAGATGGATGGTTTGTGATTATTGAAACGGAATCGGAAGGGAGTGTCTGTCTCCCTAATATATTCTCCGTTGTCACAAATGGAACAAGAGATGTATGTGGATGAAGCATGTGAGCTGTAGTGGTATTTCTAACTGTGGACGAAAACAAAAGAATTTTAGTGTTTAAAAGGGACGATTGATCAAAATCACCGGAAGATGTTACCGGTGATCGTTAAACTGTATTGTTTGTGTGTTTTTATTTCGTGAGTCGCTAATGATTTGAATTTACTCTATGAACATTTAAATGGTAAAAGGTCAATCCATTTAAAAGAACTCATAATACGCTTCTGAAATATGTAAGGTATAGTTTTTAAGTAAATAATTGGTATTAGCTCTTACAGTTTTGCGTGAGTTCAAGAACTTTATCGGTTTATTTTTAAAATACTCCAACGCACCATATATATATATATATATATATATATATATATATATATATATATATATATATATATATATATATATATATATGCAAACGTTGTAAAAATAACAGAATTCTTCTGTTTTATTATACCTTTTATATTTTTTTCAATTCTTCGTCGATGCATTCTCTGTTATCAGAAGTAAATGAAAAAAAAGATCTTGGGTAAGAGGGAGGAAGTTATTATTTTTGTTATTTTAATACAAAAAACCTAAATTAAAAAAATAACAAAGGTATAGTAAAACAGTCAAATTCATGTATATTTAACAATATTTGCATAAATAAAAAAAATGCTGCCTAAATATACACACACAATATACATATATATATATATATATATATATATATATATATATATATATATATATTCCCATCTATATATTTATTACCACCTAGAACGAGCTTAAAGTGCTTTTCCATATAAATAGTTGAATTCATTCTAAATATCGCAAATAAAGTAAACAAACAAATGACCTCTATGAAAACGATACATTTCTTCGACTGAGGGGAACTTGGCTCTGAGGTAGAGCGCTGGGCTTCTGTTTTTATGTCCCGATTTCGAATTTTCCTAAATAAAACGATGAAACACGTGTCCGTAGATACTTATATTTTTCAAATATAGACACTCCCTATCTGAGGCGTTTCATTCTAGGTATTAGTTAATATTTCTCCGTATTATTCAATATTTATTAATATCTAAAAAATGACAACAAATATTTATGTGCAATTAATCATCCCCTTCCGCTATCAAGTTTCCGTAGCACCGTGATAAGGGTGTCGGACTGCAGCGACTGTGGTCCCGGTTTCGAGTATCTCTGGTGTCCGCCACGCTGATGAGACAAAACATGTGTTCGTTGATAATTACACACACAGGCATATATATTGTCTGTCTATGGCCGACTATATATGTCTTCTTTTGGGGTTGAGCACTGTGATAAGAGAAATCGCCATTAGGACAAATGCAGAACTCATCGTGGAGCACAATTTGCAGTTGATAGTGTTACTATTAACATTGGAAGTTCACTTACTCACGGTTTATGGCTAATTGTTTGAACCGCCGAATGTCTACTAGATAGTCGAGTTTTCTTCTAGGTTTGAAACACTTGCCTGTCTGGTAATACTGAAGAGTTGTTATACAGCGAAACATGATATAATAGTAAGAATGCCTGACTGTAAACGAAACTGTCAAATTTTGATCCCGGTTTGAAGAACGTGTCTGGCTGGCCAAATTTCAGAACTGTAATGCAGCGAACAGTTAATTTATTCATGCGCAAGCTAATACTTGGATCCGAGAATCTCATCGCCCGACCAGAGCTGTGTTACGTCGTCCATACTGACGAGTGTAAACAACACTAAACATATACATGTTTATGAGTATTCATAATAATTTTTTATTAAAAAAATCATCATTATTATTTAGATCCGTTAAGTTGAGCACATTCAGGGAGATTAAATTGACGATTAAAATTTAACCACGTTGCAAGGTTGTCTTCCATTAGGTGTTTAGAACAATATATGAATCGCATTACTTGTAGTTACATTTAAATACAAGGCGTATTTTCCTCGCATTTCAACGCGTGATCTTCACGATACCTTAATGCTAAGAAATCAGTGTTTATCATACTTGTACCCGGGGATCCAATTGTCTGACCGGTGGTACGGTTACGTCATCCTACTGACGAGTGTAAGAAACACGAACACACATATATGCTATAGATATGAAAAAATATTTATTTATTATTAAAAATAACAATTATATATGTAAGATACATCGATGTAATATTTAGGGGTTGTGTGTGTTGTGTGTGATATGGAGGAAAGAGGTATAAACCGGATTCCGTTATCATCTTACATGATAGTTTATAAGTATATGACTGTGATCAATAATTCTGCAAACATATCATTCTTAACCTGCTTTTATTTACACATCTTTTTCCGAGAGGTAAGATATGAGCATTGAGCAACGAACAATGACACTTTATTGTTTAGAAACCCGTCACACGCACTTGTCATGTGTCAGCAAGTTTATGAAGATAACACCATGTCGCGTACACGTGTTTTCGAGTGGCCCAAGTGGTTCAAGGAGGAGCGCGGCGTGAAATATTATTCTATGAGAGGTGACCACCAACAAGTAGGACCAAGGTCACCGTTGAGCGGGCAAGGAATATGGTACATCTCGTTTCTTGGTTGAATCTTAAATCACATGACAATTAAAAAAGATAATGTGTTGACGATTATCAGATAGACTATCTGTACAAAAAGTGGTGCATAATAATGATAAGGAATGAGTAATCATCAGTGATGAGATGTGAAATATTAGTATGACAGTGGAACGCAGGTGTTGAGCCATGCATTTTCGTACATTTTTAAAAAAAGAGAGATAGTGCGATAATTGATTCTGTTTTTCTATAGTTAAAACCTAATATTGCGTTAGTGTTGTAACATTTACATGTAGACTAGTAGAAAATCAATCTAAACATTTTTTTTCTGAAGTAAGTTTACGATTTTGCGGATATTTTTTCTCGTGAAGCTTTCGTCCTAGACAATTCAAGATATGCTTTTCAAATCTAAGTTGGCTAACAAATTAGAAACCCGCTACATTAAATAGGTCTTCTTTATAGAAAACAAAGATGCCGTCGTCGAAATCCGATTTGTCCATTAGCTATATATATATATATATATATATATATATATATATATATATATATATATATATATATATATATATATATATATATATATGTGTGTGTGTGTGTGTGTGTGTGAAAAAAATGACAACCGGAAAACAAGTTAAAGTGCAGGAGAAAAACAAAAAACAAAGATTTTGACCGGTTTCGTTCTGTTGGAGAACATCTTCAGAAATGAAGATATTAAAATAGTTTTATTTTGAAGGCAGATACATGGGATGAGGAAGAGGATGATCTGATTGAACCATATGAAGAAGAACTTAGGTGATGTTGAAAAATGATGGGTGGGTGGCACAGTTTACAATGTTTCTTACTCTTCTGTTTTTATTTCTATTTATTTTCTTTCTCTTTTTTATTTCCACACCAAATGAGCTAGTATGGAGAAGGTGGTGGGAGAGGGAGAGAGGCGACAGAAGGGGAGATAGTATGAGTAGCTGACCAGGGTGGACAAGTAAGAGTGGGCATGAAATTGATATGCTGGACGCCAGAATCCAAAGATTAATTATGATGAGTTGGGAATTTGTCTGCTAGTTTATCATAAATTAGGTATTTAAAGAGTAATAAAGGGTCTTATAAACGACAGTCAATATATATGTATATCTATGTACGCACACATACACACGCACACACACACACGCATGCATGGGGTGAGAAACATGATAACTCGTGAAAATGAAGTGATGTGGTGGACAGAACGTGTGAAAAATGAACCAAACGAAAAAGTAGGTTAGAAAGGTAGGAGATAAAGCAAAAATTTATATAGATTTGGAAAAAATAGAAAATAAGGGTTAAGTTTGAGAAGAATAAAGAACATAGTAAACTGTGCCACCCACCCATCTTTTTTCAACATCACCTAAGTTCTTCTTCATATGGTCCAATCAGATCATCCTCTTCCTCATCCCATGTATGTTCCTTCAAAATAAAACTATGTTAATACCTTAATTACTGAAGACGTTCTCCAACAGAACGAAACCGGTCGAAATCTTTTGTTTTTGTTTTTCTCCTGCACTTTAACATTTTTTTCCGTTTGTCATTTTTTTTCACACATTTCGTCCACGACGACATTTCTTTTTCATGAATTATCGTGTACCTTACGCCATATAGATATATATATATATATATATATATATATATATATATATATATATATATATATATATATATATATATATATATATATACATATATATATATATATATATATATATATACATATATATATATATATAC
>OY744521.1:156768360-156825860 GCA_963556195.1 Sepiola atlantica | reverse complement strand
CTGGCGATATACGTGATGGCATGGAGACATTTACCAAAACGTTAAATACGAAGTAAAATTACGTCCAGAAGTGCATAGAAACGTGATAGATAAGACAGTCCATTAGACATGAGGACGATTACTTTTAAAAGAAACCATGACCTTTGATGATTTGAATATAAATATATAGTAGCGATATTTAATATATAGTATATATATATATATGTGTGTGTGAATATATATCTTGTATTTAGATCACATTGTAATCTATATTTCTTTTTCGAATTTAGAACTATTTTAGTCTTTCGGATCATTTCAGGTAGGAAAGATCCGATGTTGACAAACAAATGTTGACTGCTGTTGATTGTCGTGTGCTTGTTTGGAGTTACACTCCCTAAAGGGTAAAGTTTACGAAATGAAATACCTCCGTGTCTCATAATCGTACCTAAAATATATTTCAGTAATTGTTGATTAGTGATTCATTAGTTTGAGAGCGTAGATGTTTTTTATTAATACTGTAAGCCGATCTTCCTTATTTAAATCAGAAATTAAAATGTATCTATGTTTTAACTATACCGCCCTGGAATAACTATTTTCGTAATTACACCCACGCAAAGTATGTTATTTCATAACCAACAGGAAAGCACATCGATAGCAAATAAACATTTGCTGGTTAGAAACAAAGGCCGGACTTTACAGTTGGTCCTGAATAGCATTTTAGCTAACACATCAAACTTGTATTATAACCACCCGATTTGTATTCGTTGTTGTTCTGCCTATTCATTGGCTATACAATAAATTACTCCGCGCACGTTTCCTCCTGTCGTATATATATAGATCTCATACACCCCCACCCGAGACCAACCACGGGAGACCCGCAATAGAAGGAGGTCGGTGATCTGGTTTTCCCCACCCTATTCCACCAATACCAAGACAAAGGTGGGCCACCTTTTCCTTAACTTACTCGACAAACACTTCCCCACACACACAATCTGCACACACATTTTAACGTAAATTCTATTAAGGTTAGCTACTCCACTGCCCCATCGATAACAAAAATCATCTATGTGGAACCCAAAGCAATTGCATATGCAGGCTGTTCATGCCAGGACAAAAACAACTGCCCCCTAGAGGGGAATTGCAAAATCGATTCACTCGTATATGAAGCCACCGTCACAAGCCAGACTACCGGTAGAGCAGAAAAATACATTGGTATGACGCAAGGAAGCTTCAAGCAAATATTATACGCACACAGAAACACTTTCAGATACAAAAAAAGGCAAATGCAGCACTCGCGACACGAATATGGTAACTTAAAGAAGGAAATTCCCCCTTCACCATGAAATGGAAAGTAATTGAGAGAAATCCATCCTTCTCTCCAGCCATAAATAGATGTCCTCTGTGTGACGCTGAAAAATACCATATATCAACAGCCATCATTGACACGAATACATCTAGTTTGAATATTCGCGATGAAATCATTAAGGGATGCATCCACAGAAGACAAGCGCTACTCATAAACTGGTCTTACCGATACACATAAAAGCCTAGCTACTCCCCCCTCTGCTAAATACATAACCCCATTATTACCCTATTGAATACCAACTTCCATTCCAGAAAATATTCCCAACTGTCACTCCTTATTAATATAAATGAAATTTAAAAAATACGACCAAACACCTTAATCAACCCATATCCACACTAATTTTCAAGAGCAATTATTTCAACTTTCCCAAAAATATTTCTCAAGTCATTAAGAGGCTAACACCTCCATATCACAACATTATTATTACTCCCATAAGTCCCAAAACGGTTTCAAACCATTTAAAATCCTTTTACAGTTACTGCCACAAGACCGCCCGGATGATACCTTTATTTAAATTCATTCGGGATTGATTTAAAGTCATTTAATCCAGGATTTAAACACGATATTAAATAATGTTCTTCCTTTTAAACGCCTTTAATCCTTAAACCCTCTCTCTCCCCTTAATTCCTTTAGAACACACATCATCATACCCAAAATAGTAACGGCCAAATATACGTATCTTATAATATATGCTCACGGGAATTATATAAAAATATTTTAATTTATTTTTTATTTATTTTTTTAAATTATTTTATTTTATTTTTATTTTTTTAATTTTATTATTATTATTTTTATTTTTATATCTTTTATATCTCTTTAAACCTCCTCCGGTTTAAATCTCAACTGTTACTTTTTAACCCCCCTCCTTTTTTTCAAACCTTCCTTACACTAAATTTAAATTTAAATTTAAACAAACATACACAACGCTCTAAGCAAATAACGCGTCCAAACGAGAGTGACACGTGACTTCACATTTCCGAAACAGATGACAACAGAAGCTAAAGAGAGATGGATGGCTAAGTTCTTCCGTTTTTGAAACCGACGGTACGAATGTTGTACTAATTTTTCTGTACCAAAATAATTATATATATATATATATATATATATATATATATATATATATATAACTATTTAAAAATGATAACTTACATACACATGTGTTTCAGCCTTTTCCGGAATATATCAGTGTAGAAGATGATTGTCCTTCCTGTCAGACGAGTCGAAACTTCAGAATCAAGTCAAAATGTTAACTTCTGTCTGCACCCCTAGTACTATGGGACCAACCCAACAACAACGGTGACAGAAAGTGAATTAAGATGTATGAATGTCTATTCGAGAGGACATATCCAGAAAGATGTAATAACAATTTGTTGGACAGAACTTACCATATATATATATATATATATATATATATATATATATATATATATATATATATATATATATATAATCAAATTAGTAATAACTTCATACGCTAGCCTTTCAAGCTTATTGCTCTCATCAGTGGAGTAATAATTTCACACCGTCGGGAGGCGCGAACTCTGTTCACAGAGTCAGCCTAGAATCTGCAAGCAGTCGCTATATCAACTCGGGCAACGGAAACTGTCACGTAATTAAGAGAAATTAAGATCTATATGTACATGGAAGCGGGAACAAATAGAAGACTAGTCGAGAGTGTTCGACAAACGTATTCGGAACTTTGCATTAGAGCGTTTTGACAGTCTATTTATAACATCCCAGAAAGTGCTCGATTATAATTTCTTAACAGGGGCTTAGTATAATATTTATGAATAAATATTAAGTTATTAATACCTACAGACGCTAACGTTTCAAGCTTATTGATCACATCAGTGCAGGAAAGCAACACTTTCAGAGGGTCGGGAGGCGCGAACTCGGTTCACAGAGTCTGCCTAGAATCCGCAAGCACCCAGGCACACACACATATGTGCAGAAACATCAAACTGTTAAAAATAAAAGATTTTTTCCGAATGGAATATATATCTGATGAGAGCTAGCAAGAATAACTCGAAACGCGTTATAAAATCACAAAATTATAAAATGATAAAATAATAAAATAACAAACAATAGTTGTAAAAAGATTTTTACAAATGTTTGTAGCCTCACTTCTTTAATAAATATATATATATATATATATATATATATATATATATATATATAATTTTGTAATGTATGATTTTAAAGCATACTTTCTGGAATGAAATAAAGGTTTTTCAAAGAAATGTATTTATTTCTTGATCTAGCGTTATTTCTGTTTTTACATCCGATTTTTATTGTTCAAGAATTTGGTAATATATAATCCCAAGCGATATCTGTGTTTTATAATGTTTTGACTGCGAATAATAAAATCCTGGTAAATAGTCAATTTTTAGAGAAAATGTAAGAGATGTACTTATATTTAGACAATTCTTCTCTCTCTCTCTCTTTATATATATATATATATATATATATATATATATATATATATATATGATATAGAATTCGTTAATATAGACATTATACTACTTGAAAACAACGCCCCAATGAAAACATTAAGAACATATCTTACACCACGATTCAAATGTTTAAAAGTAGGCATGGCATAGAAGACATTCAGACGATACTATACTAATATGATTAACGTATTTGTCTGTTTAACTGGTAGAGGGTGAAGAAAAGCAGGAGCTTGTTCTGTGGTGTTCGTTGTTATCTTGCAACCCGAACTCATGTTCGTAATTCGGTAACTGATATGAAGATAATATAGTGAGTCCTTACATCAAATATTTCGGTGTGCCTCGTAACAATGTGGATCATGTAGTTTCTTTAATAAACTTACAAGTCGCTCCGATGTGCCTTGTAAGAATGTGACAGTTTAAGTTACAGGAAAAAAAACAATCAGCTCCAACTTAAATAAACTAAAGGACAACACACCTGGACCTTACTAATAAAAGCAACACTTTTTGGCAAAATTCAACTTTATTCATGAACATAGTTTCATGTCTTAATTAGAGCAACATTTATTTCACTGAATCATTCTCTCGGGGTCTGCAAATAACCAGTAGTCGATATGGGTCATATTAAGAGAGTAGGGTTGGTGGGCAGCAATTCGAGAGATAATTCTAAGGAAAAAGATAGGAAGAACGGTATCCGGTAATGGAAACAACGTGCTTGCCACTAGATAATTTTTACGAAGTAGACTTTTGTCCAACAACACCGTTTTCAATACTGATCTCGGAAATATTGTGCTCGCCACTGGAACTTTATTCCATATAACACTTTTCTCTGGTGACACCGTATTGAATGTAACAACGTGTTTGGTTACTAGATATTTATCACATAGTAGATGTTTCTCCAACAACACCGTTTTCAATATTAATCTCGGAAATAATGTGCATGCCACTGGACTTTATTACGTGGTATACTTTTATCTGATTACACCGTATTCAATGCAAGAACATGCTAGCTATTTGACTAGTATCACGTAGTTGACTTTTTTTTAACAAGGCTGTGTTCAGTTCTGTTTATAAAAACAATGTGTTTGCCACTGGAATTTCGCTATCTCTATTGCTCAATGGTCTTGTTTCTTGGAGTACTTAAATGTCTTTTGTCGACTTCTATTAAACGCGACTTTTGTTAATAACAAGGCTCGTCGGTCACTCAAGGGAAGTCAAGACTATTTCCACCACTCGATCCAGGTTCCTGCTTATAACGCTCTCCACATCTAGCAAGTCGTTTTCTACGTCCACGACAGTTGTTCGATGTTACCTCTACATATAGTCGTAAGTTCGTCTTTTCATATTTCCACGTATTATAGATTTGCGACATCTATGGAATATGCCGTATATTACTTGTGCGATAAATGGAGCTATATTTTATTAGTACAGCGTTAATTCTGTTTTGTTTATCTTTTTTGTTTCTGTATAAGAAAAAAAAAGAGATTGATTAATACTTAGATTATATGGTACTGCTATCGATCCCGGACGGGATGTCGTGACGTGCGACTCGGAATCGTTCGGCTTGCCTACGCAAACGGCCAAGTGTTGACGGGCCGAAGCAGTGAGCAGCCGATAACACTGCTACAAATTGAAAATAAGTGCTTTCGAAGACGGATTTTTTGTCAGGAAGTTTTTCTGAAGAAAATAAACCCAAAATGAATTACGAACAGCTTTGCAATGCAGTATCATCGCGAGCAAGTAAGAATAAATAATAAAATTAAAAAATGTCGTGATAAAAGTAATTTTGGTACTTTTTTTTTTCTTCAAAAAAATTCCTTGTAAATAAAAAGACAGTATTCATTTTATAACAGTAACCTCGCTACGTTTTTTTCCTCTTTCTTTAAAAAAAAATCATGTAAATATGTTTAATTTTCTTTGTTTCTTTAAAAAAATACCTAAACCTAACCCTAACTCTTAACCCCAACACAAAAAAAAACAAGCAAAACATTATCATAGGACGCAGCACCGTATCAAAAATGTCGTCTGGAACAAATCGACTCGGCAACTCTCGGGCGTTTGCGTAGAACAGCCGAACGCTTCCGAGTCGAACGTCACGAACGCCAGTCCGGGTCGATAGCAGCACCGATTATATTCGCCATTACATAACCAAACAAGTCTACCGCGAGACTGCATATCTCTGCCTGACAATATAAACGTAGGCCAATTCTTCACTGGGTCTTACTTTTCCATATTATATAAACTATTTATCTGAAATTTAGTATGGTGACAAGTGTTATCAAAGCGCATCAGGTTCATAGATGGGAAAATGAGAAGCTTAAGATATAAGCAAGATCTTATAAGAAGCGGGACTTTATAAATAAGGGCCGGTAAGATAGTTTCTACGATGAACAAAACTGAAGTTATCGCAAAATGCGTGACTTCCACCTTTTCTATGAGCATGACCTTGATACTTAGACCAAAATTGGTGACGATTGGTCACGCGATGTGGACACAAGCTTGTACACAAAAAACCTAGCGACAAATTCGACTAAATACATAACCTATATGTCGGAGCTAAAGAAGGTGTGACATGTCGTTAAGCAAAAATGAAACGGAAAAAGATAATTTTTTTTTACTCGAAGTGATTGTATAATAAAAAACTAATGTAAACGCCCCGTCAAAAAAGATGGAAAAACATTACGCTTCGCCAGGGTCCGCACTAAAATTCATAGCCAATGAGAGAATTACGTTAGCAATTTAATTTTTCATATATAAATCATTATAATCTTGATGACCTAAAGAAAACACACTAACCGTTGATTTTTAATTTAAAGTAAAGGATTTCTTTTAGATACATTTAAAACGATAGGGGTTATCTGACTTGTTATTTGCCTTCTCTCTTCTCCCCACAACTTTAAATGGTTTCTTCCGCTTGATAGAAAAGGGTACGTTTTTTACTCGGTAGTTTTTGTGAAAGGAGCGATTTATAATATTTTTTAAATTAATAAATGCGAAAGTTTTTTCATTTATATTACGATCAAAACTGCTATTCAAATCAATAATACAACATAGTCTTTTGAAATATTGTATATGTAGTATATATAGTAGAGAGCTACGATCCAAACACGGCTATTTGTATTGCTCAGTCGCATAACTAGTTTAAACAGTTTAGATTAACCTGATGTTTAGTCTTAGTCATTTGTAATTGTATTGCCTCATTCTTATGTGTATATATATATATATATATATATATATTATATACAATAGTTTTTTTTTCAATATTTACAATAATCAATTAAAGTAATTTAATAAAAAAGATAAGTTGGAATAATCTTTCTGAAAATATTGTGTTCGTTGATTTTCAAGGGAGATAGTTTAAATTAAAACTATCAGTTTTTAAAATTACATTAAAGATATGTAATGCAAATTATGAATTTAAAAAAAACCTTTAGAGTAAGATTAATAGTTTTTTTTTTTGTATACAAATAAAACAAATTAGTTTTTATTATAGAGTTGAAAATTCAATGAGACTTTTCTTTTTCCATTCTTTTAATTTCTTCCAAATTTAGACAAAGTGTTAAACTTCGAGCAAGATGACTGATTTATACGTTGGTCTAAAGAGTTCGGTGCGTTGACGTCATAGCATGAATAACAGAAATCACGTCTCGTGTCTTTTTTCTTAATTTGATAGATTGTTTTCGAAGTGCCTTGTTTTATATTGTCGTTTCCTTTAGTCTTTTCTATTTGCGGTTGTTATTTTTCTTGATTGTTTGGTTATTTTTCAAGCGAATACAGCCAGGATGAATGGTGTGTTTCAGTGAATTTTTTTCTAGCCATTGTCCGAGAAAAAAAAGTAAGCCATTGTTACTGACGCCTACTTAAAAAGTGTTGCGAAAAAATGCTGACTAACAAAAATGACTAACACAATTGTTACTGATAACCGTGACGCTTTCACTTAGGATTGTTACTTCAAGAGTGAAAAACATAAGTAGTCTCAGATTTTTCTCGTTTTTATACTTCAGGTAAAGTACAGAATAGTTAACAGTCTAGGACTCGTACAGAAAATTAAAAAAACAGCAAATAATTCATAGCAAACGCTGTAAAAGGAAATTATATATGGATGCCTATATTTTTATCGTGTGAAAAATGTTTGTAATTTTTTTTCTTCAGAATTTGTATTTTGTTGACCCACGAAAAACAAAAATACCGGCCAAAATTATCGCCGAACTCAGGCGATTACGTTTGGTTTTAGAGAAGTGGTGGCGTGGGATTGTCACCCTATCTTAAGGTTTGTGGTAGGGTAAGTAATATTACCTTACTATCGTTTAAGCGTGAAGTTAACTGACGTGAAACTATCGTCTCGGCCGCCATTCTTGTTTTCCTGTGTCAATTAAAAAGCGTTCATCGTAATAAAATTGTGACAAAAATATCTGGCAATTAGTTTCCAACAGTTCAAAGTCTATCGGTCAGTAGAGAATATCATTCTACTGCGTTCGCTATGACTTATTTGCTGTTGTTCTTCTTCTTTTGTTTTTTACGAGTTCTCAATGTAAACTATTCTGTACTTTTATATATACTTATTTAGTGGCATCCTAATTTTAAAAAAATATATTATATCTCTTTCAGCATTGCATCAATAATCGTACATCAACTATAACGAAAATATTAAGAATTTCTAGACTTAATAATATTAATGTACATCCCCCGTCCAAAATGACGGAAACAATTATACTCCGCTAGTAGTCGCACTCATCGTTTATATGGATATATTACTAAAATCATATAATTACGTCAGTAATTCTATGATTTTTTTTGTATAATTCGTTATCATCATTTCTGATGATTCGAATAAAAAAACACCGACTGTTAACATTTATTACAGAATTGTAGATTTCTTTCCAAATTTATTTAAACTAGAACGGTAAGTTTGAAGTGGTTGCCCTATTTGCTTTCTCGCTTCCCTCACCACTTACAATGGTTTCGTTCGGGTGCTACCAAAAAGCAAATGTTTCACTCAGTAACTTTGACTGACTGAATCGAAGTGTATATATATATATATATATATATATATATATATATATATATATATATAATGTATATTAGCTACATGGGCGAAAGTAATCCACGCAAAAAAAGAGCATGCAACGTTATTCTTGCACATATTTTAAGGTAACGCCATTTTTCTACTTTTTTGGATACTTTCATATTAGGTTGAAAAAGACGACACGAGTTGCCGAAAATTTTCAATCGCGCAATGAGGAAAGATACCTATATAGTTAAGAATACATGTATGCCATACTTCTAAAGAATCGCCCAGTCTAACAGGATTGGTTTAATAAAAGACATGATGAGTTGCAGCGATATGTAATTGATTTTATTTATTACTAGCGGGGCTACCCGGCGTTGCTCAGGGTCATAAAAAATATAATTGAGAAGAAATCGCGTGTGTAACATCTTTATATTCAAACTTCTATTTCCCCCTCTCATCTATAGCCGTCTATTTATCTTTTACCTTTCTCTTCCCTGGTCGCCCCATTTCACCGCTACTTTTAATTTTGCTTTTTGGGAAGGCTGCTTCTTCCCCACCATTTCTCCTACGTTGCCCAGGGCAATAGTATGACATATTTCTATAAAAAGTACAACCTCTATCTGCGCTTTCTATATAGGTACTTATTACCGCTCCGGTATTAATACTATATACGTATGTATCACCACCGTGGTGCGCAGACTATATACGTACCTATCGTCGCCCCAGTGCACATACTATATACGTACCTATTGCCGCCCCGGTGCATATCACTCTTATTACTCTAAAATCACTCTTATCGATTCCGCCATCCTTTTCAGCGTAAATACTGTTAAAATATTATCCAAAATTATCACTACAGTAGCTCTATCTAGGATATTGAGCACTTTTCTCCTGGATAACGCCGAGTACTTTCAAAATCAAGGACGCCTCCTGAGCACTACTGATATCACTTAGGTATCCTCCCTCCTTTTCATCTGCAAAATAGTCCAAATAGGAACGAATATGGCGTCAAAATATTTTCCAAACCTATCAGTACAGTAGCTCTATCTAAGATATTGAGCACTTTTCTCCCGGACAACACCGAGTACTTTAAAAATAAAGGAGGCCTCATGAGCACTACTGAAATAACTCTTATCGATTCCCCCATACTTTTAAGCATAGATGCTGTTAAAATATTATCCAAACCTATCACTACAGTAGCTCTATGTAGGATATTAAGCACTTTTCTCCCGGACAACGCCGAGTACTTTCAAAATAAAAGACGCCTCATGAGCACTACTGAAATCACTTAGGTATCCTCCCTCCTTTTCATCTGCAAAATAGTCCAAAGGGGTACAGAGATGGCGTCAAAATATTTTCCAAACCTATCAGTACAGTAGCTCTATCTAGGACATGGAGCACTTTTCTCCCGGA
Organism: Sepiola atlantica; assembly: GCA_963556195.1. Lineage (NCBI taxonomy): Eukaryota > Metazoa > Mollusca > Cephalopoda > Sepiida > Sepiolidae > Sepiola > Sepiola atlantica. The sequence goes on along the minus strand of OY744521.1, from coordinate 156,815,641 downwards.
CAACGCCGAGTACTTTGATAATCAAACAGGCCTCCTGGGGACTACTGAAATCACTTAGGTATCCTCTCTCCTTCTGATCTGCGAAATAGTCCAAAGAGGAACGAAGATGGCGTTAAAATATTTTTCAAATCTATCACTACAGTAGCTCTATCTAGGATATTGAGCACTTTTCTCCCGGACAACGCCGAGTATTTCAAAATCAAAGAGGCCTCCTGAGCACTACTGAAATAACTCTTATCGATTCCCCATCCTTTTCAGCGTAGACGCTGTTAACATATTATCCAAACCTATCACTACAGTAGCTCTATCTAGGACATTGAGCACTTTTTTCCCGGACAACGCCGAGTACTTTCAAAATAAAAGACGCCTCCTGGGGACTACTGAAATCACTTAGGTATCATTCTCTCCTTTTCATCTGGAAAATTGTCCAAAGGGGAACGAAGATGGGGTTAAAATATGTTCTAAACCTATCACTACAGTAGCTCTATCTAGGATATTAAGCACTTTTCTCCCGGACAACGCCGAGTACTTTGAAAATCGAGGAGGCTTCATGAGCACTCCTGAAATCCCTTAGGTATCCTCTCTCCTTCTGATCTGCGAAATAGTCCAAAGAGGAACGAAGATGGCGTTAAAATATTTTCCAAACCTATCACTACAGTAGCTCTATCTAGGATATTGAGCACTTTTCTCCCGGACAACGCCGAGTACTTTGATAATCAAGGAGGCCTCCTGGGGACTACTGAAATCACTTAGGTATCCTCTCTCCTTCTGACTTGCGAAATAGTCCAAAGGGGAACGAAGATGGCGTTAAAATATTTTTCTAAACCTATCACTACAGTAGCTCTATCTAGGATATTGAGCACTTTTCTCCCGGACAACGCCGAGTATTGTAAAATCAAAGAGGCCTCCTGGGGACTACTGAAATAACTCTTATCCATTCCCCCATCCTTTTCAGCGCAGATGCTGTTAAAATATTATCCAAACCTATCACTACAGTAGCTCTATCTAGGACATTGAGCACTTTTTTCCCGGACAACGCCGAGTACTTTGAAAATCAAAGAGGCCTCCTGGGGACTACTGAAATCAGTTAGGTATCCTCCCTCCTTTTCATCTGCAAAATTGTCCAAAGGGGAACGAAGATGGCGTTAAAATATTTTCCAAACCTATCACTACAGTAGCTCTATCTAGGATATTGAGCACTTTTATCCCGGACAACGCCGAGTATTTCAAAATCAAAGAGGCCTCCTGGGGGCTACTGAAATAACTCTTATCGATTACCCCATCCTTTTCAGCGTAGATGCTGTTAAATTATTTCTAAAGTTATCACTACAGTAGCTCTATCTAGGACATTGAGCACTTTTTTCCCGGACAACGCCGAGCACTTTGAAAATCAAAGAGGCCTCCTGGGGACAACTGAAATCAGTTAGGTATCCTCCCTCCTTTTCATATGCAAAATTGTCGAAAGGGGAACGAAGATGGGGTTAAAATATTTTCTAAACCTATCACTACAGTAGCTCTATCCAGGATATTGAACACTTTTCTCCCGGACAACGCCGAGTACTTTGAAAATCGAGGAGGCTTCATGAGCACTCCTAAAATCCCTTAGGTATCCTCTCTCCTTCTGATCTGCCAAATAGTCCAAAGGGGAACGAAGATGGCGTTTAAATATTTTCCAAACCTATCAGTACAGTAGCTCTATCTAGGACATGGAGCACTTTTCTCCCGGACAACGCCGAGTACTTTGATAATCAAGGAGGCCTCCTGGGGACTACTGAAATCACTTAGGTATCCTCTCTCCTTCTGATCTGCGAAATAGTCCAAAGGGGAACGAAGCTGGCGTTAAAATATTTTCCAAACCTATCACTACAGTAGCTCTATCTAGGACATTGAGCACTTTTCTCTCGGACAACGCCGAGTACTTTGATAATCAAGTAGGCCTCCTGGGGACTACTGAAATCACTTAGGTATCCTCTCTCCTTCTGATCTGCGAAAGAGTCCAAAGGGGAACGAAGATAGCGTTAAAATATTTTCCAAACCTATCACTACAGTAGCTCTATCTAGGATATTGAGCACTTTTCTCCCGGACAACGCCGAGTACTTTGATAATCAAGGAGGCCTCCTGGGGACTACTGAAATCACTTAGGTATCCTCTCTCCTTCTGATCTGCGAAATAGTCCAAAGGGGAACGAAGATGGCGTTAAAATATTTTCCAAACGTATCACTACTATAGCTCTATCTAGGGTATTGAACACTTTTCTCCCGGACAACGCCGAGTATTTCAAAATCAAAGAGGCCTCCTGAGCACTACTGAAATAACTCTTATCGATTACCCCATCCTTTTCAGCGTAGATGCTGTTAAAATATTATCCAAACCTATCACTACAGTAGCTCTATCTAGGACATTGAGCACTTTTCTCCCGGACAACGCCGAGTACTTTGATAATCAAGGAGGCCTCCTGGGGACTACTAAAATCACTTAGGTATCCTCTCTCCTGATCTGCGAAATGGTCCAAAGGGGAACGAAGATAGCGTTAAAATATTTTCCAAACCTATCACTACAGTAGCTCTATCTAGGATATTGAGCACTTTTATCCCGGACAACGCCGAATATTTCAAAATCAAAGAGGCCTCCTGGGGACTACTGAAATAACTCTTATCCATTCCCCCATCCTTTTCTAGCGTAGATGCTGTTAAAATATTATCCAAACCTATCACTACAGTACCTCTATCTAGGACGTTGAGCAAAAAAGGAGGAGATAATACATGGGATGAGTGCATCATGACAACGGACCCGATACGACCCTACCTCAACACTTCTCAAAAAAGGAGGAGATAATGCATGGGATGAGTGCATCATGACAACGGACCCGATACGACCCTACCTCAACACTTCTCAAAAAAGGAGGAGATAATGCATGGGATGAGTGCATCATGACAACGGAACCGATACGACCCTACCTCAACACTTCTCAAAAAAGGAGGAGATAATGCATGGGATGAGTGCATCATGACAACGGACCCGATACGACCCTACCTCAACACTTCTCAAAAAAGGAGGAGATAATGCATGGGAATAGTGCATCATGACAACGGAACCGATACGACCCTACCTCAACACTTTTCAAGAAAGGAGGAGGTAATGCTCACACCGGCGAATACCGTAACCCCCCCCCCCAATTTGGCATGAAAGGAGGAGGTAATTCCTATCATGATAACAGAACGGCCACAGGGAGGGAGGGGGGGGGGGATATTAGCGTCTATTAATAATTAAGAAAGAAAGTGTGAGAGGGAAAAAATGACAGAAAGGAAAACTGCCACTCTCTGACGTCATGATGACCTGATATAACCGGACACAATTTAGGTCAAGACCGGGTACATCCGGCAAGGGATTATGGGACAGGTGCGGATGTGATTGAGCAACCCTTGTTTCACTACACACTCTTAACGTAGGATTCCTATGTTGTTATTGATGCATCCGGACAGAAGTTATTGGATGATCTGATAGAACTGGACAGAATTTAGGGCAAGACCGGGTACATCCGGCAAGGGATTATGGGATGTTTACAGTGACAATGCATTTTTATCGGATTAGTACATAAATACATTAGATTATTTCGAATTTACTACATATTAACTTGTAAAAAGTCGTGTAAAATAGTTGATATTCAAAACTCATGTAATAAGTTGTTAAATAGTATTATACAATGTTTGTTAAAAGAAAATCATAGTTATTCTTACTTGTTAATTTATTAATGTAATTTAAACAGTGTATAGTGGATAGACCGCGCTACTGTCGTAGATTCGTTATAAATACTGATAGAAATCTTTCCAAAAATTTCAATTTCAGATGCTTTATCAGCCTTTTGGCTAAGATCAAAGTGTAGTATCTTTTCTCGGCATTTTTGTCTTGAGATTAAGTGTAATCCGATAGGTGTCGGTTTTACACTCTCGAATCAAAAATCAGATTATCATTTTATTTTTTAACCCCTTATCCTTTTGGGCATTTCTTCTCCCCTAAAGTACAGGCTAATACGCTCCCAAGGGTCGGGCTCTCACCGACGATTACTCATAATCTCCCCCCTCCCCTTAATTTCACCTGAGGCGTTAACACCGGCGAATGCCTACACTCCACCTCCCCTAAATTTCGCCTGAGGCGGCCCCACCGTCGAATACCGATACTCCCCCTCCCCTACTCCCCCAGATTTGGCCTGAGGCGCTCATACCGGCGAATGCCGACATTCTCCCCATCCCCAGATTTAGCCTGAGGCGCTCATACCGGCGAATGCCGACATTCCCCCTCCTCAGATTTGGCCTGAGGCACCCCACCGCCGACATTCCCCCTCCCCAGATTTGGCCTGAGGCGCCCCACCACCGAATGCCGACACTCCCCCAAATTTCGCCTTAGGCGCTCATACCGCCAAATGCCGACACTCCCCTCCCCCAAATTTGGCCTGAGGCGCTCACACCAGCGAATGTCGACACTCCCCCTCCCCAAATTTGGCCTGAGGCGCCCTACCGGCGAATACCGATACTCCGCTCTCCCTACAAATTTGGTCTGAGGCGCTCACACCGGCGAATGCCGACCCCCCCCCCAATTTGGCCTGAAAGGAGGAGGTATAGGAAGGGAGGGGGGGGAGGAATATTAGCGTCTAAAAACTGGTTGTAGTGTGAGTGAATTTCCTCCTGCCACTCTCTGACGTCATTTCTGGTTTATCGTGACTTTGCATTTGATTTCTTCTCAAATTAGTATAAATAACGTTGAAAAATGGAGTTAAAAGCCACCCCCCATTGGAGAAAAGTGCTCAGTCGACCCCGGAAGAGTCAATTTTTTTTTCCGGTTCCGAGATATTAGACGCGCCTGGGCTGGCCGGTCGGAATGATGTCACCCGTGTGACCGTTTGTTGGGTACTTTCGGAGGAGAAGCTTTACATACATACATACATACATACATACATACATACATACAGACAGGTGACGTTTATATAATAGACTAGCGGGGCTACCCGGCGTTGCTCGGGGTCATAATGACATATAATTGAAGAAAAATCGCGTGTGTAACATCTTTATATTCAAACTTCTATTTCTCCCCCTCTTCTATAGCCGTCTCTTTACATTTCTACCTTTCTCTTCCCTGGTCGCACCATTTCACCGCTACTTTCTAATTTTGCCTTTTGCAAAAGATGCTTCTTCCCCACCATTTCTCCTACGTTGCCCATGGCAATAGTATGACATATTTCTATAAAAAGTACCACATCTATCTGCGCCTTCTATATAGGTACTTATCTCCGCCCCGGTGTTCATACTATATACATATCTATCGCCACCCCGGTGCACATACAATATACGTACCTATCGCCGCCCCGGGGCAGATACTATATAAGTACCTATTGCCGCCCCGGTATGCCTACTAGACAAGTACCTATCGCTGCCCCGGTGTAACTGCTACATACGTACCTATCGCTGCCCCAGTGCGAATGCTGCATACGTACCTATCGCCGCCCCGTTGCGGATGCTACAACGTACCTATCGCCGCCCCGGTGCAAATGCTAAATACGTTTCTATCGCCGGCCTGATGTGAATGCTAAATATGTTCCTATCACCGCCCCGGTGCGCATGCTAAATACGTACCTATCGCCTCCATGGTGTGCGTGCTATATATACTGATCGCCGCCTTGGAGCGCATGCTAAATATATACCTATCACTGCCCTGGTGCGCATTCTATATACATACTTACTGCCATCCCTGTGCACATGCTATATAGTACCTATCGTCACCTCTATGCACTACTATACACATACCTATTGCAACCCCGGTGCACATACTATATATATATACCTATCGCCGCCCCGCTGCACATACTATATCCGTATGTATCGCCGCCCCGGTGTGCATACTATATACTTACCTACGAAATATTTTAAGTTCAAAAGAACAAAAAAATTTCGCCCGACCCCCTAAAAAGTTTGGCCCGACCCCTACAATGTTCCCCTACCCCTAATATCTCAAGCCGCACCCCCCAATTTTGTTTTAATCTCCCCCAACCCTGACAAATATTTTGAGTTACAAAAAAAAAAAAAAAAAAAAATTTAGCCTAACCCCTAAAATTTTCCCTTACCACACAATCTCTCCAGCCCCCATCCCAACTAATTTTTCACTCTCCCCCAACCCTGAGAAATATTTTGAGTTCAAAACAAAAAACAAATTTGGCCTGACCCCTAAAAAGTTCGGCCTGACCCCTAAAATTTTCCCCGACCCCTCAATCTCTCCAACCCCTAATCCTAACTAATTTTCACTCACCCCCAACCCTGAGAAATATTTTGAGTTCAAATCAAACAAAAACAAACAAATTTGGCCTGACCCCTTAAAAGTTCGGCCTGACCCCTAAAATTTTCCCTGACCCCTCAATCTCTCCAGCCCCCCATTCCAACTTGTTTTTCACTCTCCCACAACCTTGAGAAATATTTTGAGTTCAAAAAAAAAAAAAAAAATTTGGCCTGACCCCTAAAATTTCCCCCGACCCCTCAATCTCTCCAGCCTCTCATCCTAACTAATTTTTCACTCTCCCCCAACCCTGAGAAATATTTTGAGTTCAAAAAAAAAAACAAAGAAAAAAATCTGGCCTGACCCCTAAAAAGTTCGGCCTGGCCCCTAAAATTTTCCCTGACCCCTCAATCTCTCCAGCCCCTAATCCTAACTAATTTTTCACTCTCCCCCAACCCTGAGAAATATTTTGAGTTCAAAACCAAAAAAAAAAAGAAAAAAATTTGGCCTGACCCCTAAAAAGTTCGGCCTGACCCCTAAAATTTTCCCGACCCCTCAATCTCTCCAGCTCCTCATCCTCATTAATTTTTCACTCTCCCCAACCCTGAGAAATATTTTGAGTTCAAAACAAAAAACAAAGAAAAAAATCTGGCCTGACCCCTAAAAAGTTCGGCCTGGCCCCTAAAATTTTTTCCTGACCCCTCAATCTCTCCAGCCCCTCATCCTAACTAATTTTTCACTCTCCCATAACCCTGAGAAATATTTTAAGTTCAAAAAAAGAAAAAAAATTTGGCCCGAAACACCAATATTTCTAGGGACCGTTATACTTAAAAAGCACCAACATTCCTGGGGGGGGCCGTCAAACTTTAGAAGCACCTATATTTCTAGGGACTTATACTTTAGAAGCACCAACATTCCTGTAGACCGTTATACTTTAGAAGCACCACCATTGCTGGGGACCATTATACTTTAGAAGCACCAATATTTCTAGGGACCGTTAACTTTAGAAGCACTTTACTTATTGAGACGTTATTTAATATGTATACAAATATTAGTGAAAACAATAGTGGAGCATACTTATACTCTTACTTTACTTATTGAGACGTTATTTAACATGTATACAAATATTAGTGAAAACAATGGCGAAGCATAATTATTTCTCTTACTATTCTTATTGAGACGTTATTTAATATGTATAACAATATTAGTGAAACAGTGGGGGAGCATAATTATTTCTCCTCTTATTGAGACGTTATTTAACATGTATACAAATATTAGTGAAAACAATGGCGGAGCATAATTATTTCTGTTCTTACTTTACTTATTGAGACATTATTTAACATGTATACAAATATTAGTCAAAACAACGGCGAAGCATAATTATTTCTCTTCTTACATTACTTATTGACATGTAATTTAACATGTATACAACTATAAGTGAAAACAATGGCAAAGCATAATAATTTCTCTTCTTTCTTTACTTGTGTCGACGTTATTTAATATGTATACAAATATTATTGAAAACATTGGTGGAGCATAATTATTTGTCTACTTACTTTACTATACACAACGTTATTTAATATGTATACAAATATTAGTGAAAACAATGGTGCAGCATAATTATTTCTCTTTTTATTTTTGACCCAACAATAAAACGTAGTGACTTAACCATAAAACGTAGTGACTCAACCATAAAAAGTGGTGATCCAACAATAAAACGTAGTGACCTAACCATAAATCGTAGTGACCCAACAATAAAAAGTGGTGACCCAGCAATAAAAAGTGGTGACCCAACGATAAAACATAGTGATTAAACCATAAAAAGTAGTGACCTAACCATAAAACGTAGTGACCTAACTATAAAACGTAGTGACCCAACCAAAAAATGTGGTGACCCAACAATAAAACGTAGTGACCCAACCATAAAAAGTGGTGACCCAACAATAAATGTGGTGACCCAGCAATAGAAAGTGGTGACCCAACGATAAAACATGGTGATTAAACCATAAAAAGTGGTGATCCAACAATAAAACGTAGTGACCTAACCATAAATCGTAGTGACCCAACAATAAAAAGTGGTGACCCAACAATAAAACGTAGTGACTCAGCAATAAAACGTAGTGACCCAACATTAAAACGTAGTGACCAACAATAAAAAGTGGTGACCCCACCATAAAGTGGTGACCCAACAATAAAACGTAGTGACCCAACCAAAAAAAGTGATGACCCAACAATAAAACGTAGTGACTTAACCATAAAACGTAGTGACCCAACCATAAAAAGTGGTGACCCAACGATAAAACAGTGATTAAACCATAAAAAGTGGTGACATAACCATAAAACGTAGTGACCCAACAAAAAAACGTAGTGACCCAACAAAAAAATGTGGTGACCCTACAATAAAACGTAGTGACTCAACCATAAAAAGTGGTTACCCAGCAATAACTGGTGACCCAACGATAAAACAGTGATTAAAAACAATAAAAAGTGGTGACCTAACCATAAAACGTAGTGACCAAAATGTGGTGACACAACAATAAAACGTAGTGACCCAACCATAAAACGTAGTGACACAACAATAAAACGTAGTGACCCAACCAACAAATGTAATGACCCAACAATAACACGTAGTAACCCAACAAAAAAATGTGGTGACCCAACAATAAAACGTAGTGACCCAACCATAAAAAGTGGTGACCCAACAATAAATGTGGTGAACCAGCAATAAAAAGTGGTTACCCAACGATAAAACATGGTGATTAAACCAAAAAAAGTGGTGACCCAACAATAAAAAGTGGTGACCTCACCATAAAACGTAGTGACCCAACCATAAACAGTGGTGACCTAACAATAAAACATAGTGACCAGCAATAAAACGTGGTGACCCAACATTAAAACGTAGTGACCCAACAATAAATAGTAGTGACCCAACAATAAAGTAGTGACCAAAGAATAAAACGTAGTGACCCAACCAAAAAAAGTGGTGACCCAACATTTAAACGTAGTTACTTTACCATAAAACGTAGTGACCCCGCAATAAAAATTGGTGAGCTAACGATAAAACAGTGATAACACCATAAAAAGTGGTGACCCAACAATAAAACGGAGTGACCTAACCATAAGACGTAGTGACCCAACAATAAAACGTAGTGACCGAACCAAAAAAGGTGGTGACCCAACAATAAAACGTAGTGACCCAGAAATAAAACGTAATGACCCAACAATAAAAAGTGGTGACCCAACAATAAAGTGGTGACCCAACCAAAAAAGTGGTGACCCAGCAATAAAACGTAGTGACCCAACCAAAAAAGTTATGACCCAACGATAAAACGTAGTGACCTAACCATAAAACGTGACCCAATCATAAAAAGTGGTGACCCAACAATAAAACGTAGTGACTCAGCAATAAAACGTAGTGACTTAACAATAAAAAGTGGTGACCCAACAATAAAGTGGTGACCCAACCAAAAAAGTAGTGACCCAGCAATAAAACGTAGTGACCCAACCATAAAGTGGTGACACAACAATAAAACGTAGTGACTTAATTATTAAACGTAGTTACCAACCATAAAAAGTGGTGACCCAGCAATAAAAAGTGGTGACCCAACGATAAAACAGTGATAAAACCATGAATAGTGGTGACATAACCATAAAACGTAGTGACCTAGCAATAAAACGTAGTGACCCAGCAATAAAACGTAGTGACCCAACCAAAAAAGTGGTGACCTATAAATAAAAAGTGGTGAACCAACAATAAAATCGTGACCCAACCAAAAAAGTGGTAACCCAGCAATAAAACGTAGTGACCCAACCATAAAAAGTGGTGACCTAACAATAAAATGTGGTGACCCAACAATAAAATCGTGAGCCAACAATAAAAAGTGGTGACCCAGCAATAAAACGTAGTGACCAAACAATAAAACGTAGTGACCAACAATAAAACGTAGTGACCCAACCAAAAAATGTGGTGACCCAACAATAAAACGTAGTGACCCAACCATAAAAATTGGTGACCCAACAATAAAAGTGGTGACCCAGCAATAAAAATGGTGAGCCAACAGTAAAACATAGTGATTAAACAATAAAAAGTAGTGACCTAACCATAAAACGTAGTGACCTAACCAAAAAAGTGGTGACCCAGCAATAAAACGTAGTGACCCAGCAATAAAACGTAGTGACCCAACAAAAAAAGTGGTGACCCAACAATAAAATCTGACCCAACAATAAAATCTGACCCAACAATAAAAAGTGGTGACCCAGCAATAAAACGTTGTGACCCAACAATAAAACGAAGTGACCTAACCATAAAACGTAGTGACCAAACAATAAAACGTAGTGACCCAACCAAAAAATGTGGTTAACCAACAATAAAACGTAGTGACCCAACAATAAAAGTGGTGACCCAGCAATAAAATGTGGTGACCAACAATAAAATCGTGACCCAACCAAAAAAGTGGTGACCCAGCAATAAAACGTCGTGACCCAACCATAAAAAGTGGTGACCTAACAATAAAATGTGGTGACCCAACCAAAAAATGTGGTGACTCAACAATAAAACGTAGTGACCCAACCATAAAAAGTGGTTACCCAACAATAAAAGTGGTGACCCAGCAATAAAAATTGGTTACCCAACAATAAAACGTAGTGACCTAACCATAAATCGTAGTGACCCAACAATAAAGTGGTGACCCAACAATAAAACGTAGTGACCCAACCAAAAAATGTGATGACCCAACAATAAAACGTAGTGACTTAACCATAAAAAGTGGTGACCCAACAATAAAAGTGGTGACCCAGCAATCAAAAAGTGGTGACCCAACGATAAAACATAGTGATTAAACCATAAAAAGTGGTGACCCCACAATAAAACGTAGTGACCTAACCAAAAAAGTGGTGACTCAGCAATAAAACGTAGTGACCCAACAATAAAAAGTAGTGACCCAGCGATAAAACATAGTGATTAAACCATAAAAAGTAGTGACCTAACCATAAAACGTAGTGACCTAACTATAAAACGTAGTGACTTAACCAAAAAATGTGGTGACCCAACAATAAAACGTAGTGACCCAACCATAAAAAGTGGTGACCCAACAATAAATGTGGTGACCCAGCAATAGAAAGTGGTGACCCAACGATAAAACATGGTGATTAAACCATAAAAAGTGCTGATCCAACAATAAAACGTAGTGACCTAACCATAAAAAGTGGTGACCCAACAATAAAAAGTGGTGACCCAACAATAAAACGTAGTGACTCAGCAATAAAACGTAGTGACCCAACATAAAAACGTAGTGACCCAACAATAAAAAGTGGTGATCCAACCATAAAGTGGTGACCCAACAATAAAACGTAGTGACCCAACCAAAGAAAGTGATGACCCAACAATAAAACGTAGTGACTTAACCATAAAACGTAGTGACCACACCATAAAAAGTGGTGACCCAGCAATAAAAAGTAGTGACCCAACGATAAAACAGTGATTAAACCATAAAAAGTGGTGACATAACCATAAAACGTAGTGACCCAACAATAAAACGTAGTGACCCAACAAAAAAATGTGGTGACCCTACAATAAAACGTAGTGACCCAACCATAAAAAGTGGTGACCCAGCAATAAAAACTGGTGACCCAACGATAAAACAGTAGTTAAAAACAATAAAAAGTGGTGACCTAACCATAAAACGTAGTAACCCAACAATAAAACGTAGTGACCCAACAAAAAAATGTGGTGACCCAACAATAAAACGTAGTGACCCAACAAAAAAATGTGGTGACCCAACAATAAAACGTAGTGACCCAACCATAAAACGTAGTGACACAACAATAAAACGTAGTGACCCAACAAAAAATAGTGTGACCCAACAAAAAAGTGGTGACCCAACAATAAAATCGTGACCCTACAATAAAATGTGGTGACCCAGCAATAAAACGTAGTGACCCAACCCTAAAAAGTGGTGACCAACAATAAAACGTAGTAACCAAACAATAAAACGTAGTGACCCAACGATAAAACATAGTGATTAAACCCTAAAAAGTAGTGACATAACCATAAAACGTAGTGACCTAACTATAAAACGTAGTGACCCAACCAAAAAATGTGGTGAACCAACAATAAAACGTAGTGACCCAACAATAAAAGTGGTGACCCAGCAATAAAAAGTGGTGACCCAACAACAAAATCGTGACCCAACCAAAAAAGTGGTGACCCAGCAATAAAACGTAGTGACCCAACCATAAAAAGTGGTGACCTAACAATAAAATGTGGTGACCCAACAATAAAACCAAGTGACCTAACCATAAAACGTAGTGACCCAACCATAAAAAGTGGTGACCCAACAATAAAAGTGGTGACCCAGCAATAAAAATGGTGACCCAACGATAAAACATAGTGATTAAACCATAAAAAGTAGTGACCGAACCATAAAACGTAGTGACCAAACCCAAAAAGTGGTGACCCAGCAATAAAACGTAGTGACCCAACAAAAAAAGTGGTGACCCAACAATAAAAAGTGGTGAGCCAACAATAGAATCGTGACCCAACAATAAAAAGTGGTGACCCAGCAATAAAACGTAGTAACCCTACCATAAGAAGTGGTGACTTAACAATAAAACGAAGTGACCTAACCATAAGACGTAGTGACCCAACAATAAAACGTAGTGACCGAACCAAAAAAGGTGGTGACCCAACAATAAAACGTAGTGACCCAGAAATAAAACGTAGTGACTTAACAATAAAAAGTGGTGACCCAACAATAAAGTGGTGACCCAACCAAAAAAGTAGTGACCCAGCAATAAAACGTAGTGACCCAACCATAAAGTGGTGACACAACAATAAAACGTAGTGACTTAATTATTAAACGTAGTTACCCAACCATAAAAAGTGGTGACCCAGCAATAAAAAGTGGTGACCCAACGATAAAACAGTGATAAAACCATGAATAGTGGTGACATAACCATAAAACGTAGTGACCTAGCAATAAAACGTAGTGACCCAGCAATAAAACGTAGTGACCCAACCAAAAAAGTGGTGACCTATAAATAAAAAGTGGTGAACCAACAATAAAATCGTGACCCAACCAAAAAAGTGGTAACCCAGCAATAAAACGTAGTGACCCAACCATAAAAAGTGGTGACCTAACAATAAAATGTGGTGACCCAAAAATAAAATCGTGAGCCAACAATAAAAAGTGGTGACCCAGCAATAAAACGTAGTGACCAAACAATAAAACGTAGTGACCAACAATAAAACGTAGTGACCCAACCAAAAAATGTGGTGACCCAACAATAAAACGTAGTGACCCAACCATAAAAATTGGTGACCCAACAATAAAAGTGGTGACCCAGCAATAAAAATGGTGAGCCAACAGTAAAACATAGTGATTAAACAATAAAAAGTAGTGACCTAACCATAAAACGTAGTGACCTAACCAAAAAAGTGGTGATCCAGCAATAAAACGTAGTGACCCAGCAATAAAACGTAGTGACCCAACAAAAAAAGTGGTGACCCAACAATAAAATCTGACCCAACAATAAAATCTGACCCAACAATAAAAAGTGGTGACCCAGCAATAAAACGTTGTGACCCAACAATAAAACGAAGTGACCTAACCATAAAACGTAGTGACCAAACAATAAAACGTAGTGACCCAACCAAAAAATGTGGTTAACCAACAATAAAACGTAGTGACCCAACAATAAAAGTGGTGACTCAGCAATAAAATGTGGTGACCAACAATAAAATCGTGACCCAACCAAAAAAGTGGTGACCCAGCAATAAAACGTCGTGACCCAACCATAAAAAGTGGTGACCTAACAATAAAATGTGGTGACCCAACCAAAAAATGTGGTGACTCAACAATAAAACGTAGTGACCCAACCATAAAAAGTGGTTACCCAACAATAAAAGTGGTGACCCAGCAATAAAAATTGGTTACCCAACAATAAAACGTAGTGACCTAACCATAAATCGTAGTGACCCAACAATAAAGTGGTGACCCAACAATAAAACGTAGTGACCCAACCAAAAAATGTGATGACCCAACAATAAAACGTAGTGACTTAACCATAAAAAGTGGTGACCCAACAATAAAAGTGGTGACCCAGCAATAAAAAGTGGTGACCCAACGATAAAACATAGTGATTAAACCATAAAAAGTGGTGACACCACAATAAAACGTAGTGACCTAACCAAAAAAGTGGTGACTCAGCAATAAAACGTAGTGACCCAACAATAAAAAGTAGTGACCCAGCGATAAAACATAGTGATTAAACCATAAAAAGTAGTGACCTAACCATAAAACGTAGTGACCTAACTATAAAACGTAGTGACTTAACCAAAAAATGTGGTGACCCAACAATAAAACGTAGTGACCCAACCATAAAAAGTGGTGACCCAACAATAAATGTGGTGACCCAGCAATAGAAAGTGGTGACCCAACGATAAAACATGGTGATTAAACCATAAAAAGTGCTGATCCAACAATAAAACGTAGTGACCTAACCATAAATCGTAGTGAACCAACAATAAAAAGTGGTGACCCAACAATAAAACGTAGTGACTCAGCAATAAAACGTAGTGACCCAACATAAAAACGTAGTGACCCAACAATAAAAAGTGGTGATCCAACCATAAAGTGGTGACCCAACAATAAAACGTAGTGACCCAACCAAAGAAAGTGATGACCCAACAATAAAACGTAGTGACTTAACCATAAAACGTAGTGACCACACCATAAAAAGTGGTGACCCAGCAATAAAAAGTAGTGACCCAACGATAAAACAGTGATTAAACCATAAAAAGTGGTGACATAACCATAAAACGTAGTGACCCAACAATAAAACGTAGTGACCCAACAAAAAAATGTGGTGACCCTACAATAAAACGTAGTGACCCAACCATAAAAAGTGGTGACCCAGCAATAAAAACTGGTGACCCAACGATAAAACAGTAGTTAAAAACAATAAAAAGTGGTGACCTAACCATAAAACGTAGTAACCCAACAATAAAACGTAGTGACCCAACAAAAAAATGTGGTGACCCAACAATAAAACGTAGTGACCCAACAAAAAAATGTGGTGACCCAACAATAAAACGTAGTGACCCAACCATAAAACGTAGTGACACAACAATAAAACGTAGTGACCCAACAAAAAATAGTGTGACCCAACAAAAAAGTGGTGACCCAACAATAAAATCGTGACCCTACAATAAAATGTGGTGACCCAGCAATAAAACGTAGTGACCCAACCCTAAAAAGTGGTGACCAACAATAAAACGTAGTAACCAAACAAAACGTAGTGACCCAACGATAAAACATAGTGATTAAACCCTAAAAAGTAGTGACATAACCATAAAACGTAGTGACCTAACTATAAAACGTAGTGACCCAACCAAAAAATGTGGTGAACCAACAATAAAACGTAGTGACCCAACAATAAAAGTGGTGACCCAGCAATAAAAAGTGGTGACCCAACAACAAAATCGTGACCCAACCAAAAAAGTGGTGACCCAGCAATAAAACGTAGTGACCCAACCATAAAAAGTGGTGACCTAACAATAAAATGTGGTGACCCAACAATAAAACGAAGTGACCTAACCATAAAACGTAGTGACCCAACCATAAAAAGTGGTGACCCAACAATAAAAGTGGTGACCCAGCAATAAAAATGGTGACCCAACGATAAAACATAGTGATTAAACCATAAAAAGTAGTGACCGAACCATAAAACGTAGTGACCAAACCAAAAAAGTGGTGACCCAGCAATAAAACGTAGTGACCCAACAAAAAAAGTGGTGACCCAACAATAAAAAGTGGTGACCCAACAATAAAATCGTGACCCAACAATAAAAAGTGGTGACCCAGCAATAAAACGTAGTAACCCTACCATAAGAAGTGGTGACATAACAATAAAACGAAGTGACCTAACCATAAGACGTAGTGACCCAACAATAAAACGTAGTGACCGAACCAAAAAAGGTGGTGACCCAACAATAAAACGTAGTGACCCAGAAATAAAACGTAGTGACTTAACAATAAAAAGTGGTGACCCAACAATAAAGTGGTGACCCAACCAAAAAAGTAGTGACCCAGCAATAAAACGTAGTGACCCAACCATAAAGTGGTGACACAACAATAAAACGTAGTGACTTAATTATTAAACGTAGTTACCCAACCATAAAAAGTAATGACCCAGCAATAAAAAGTGGTGACCCAACGATAAAACAGTGATAAAACCATGAATAGTGGTGACATAACCATAAAACGTAGTGACCTAGCAATAAAACGTAGTGACCCAGCAATAAAACGTAGTGACCCAACCAAAAAAGTGGTGACCTATAAATAAAAAGTGGTGAACCAACAATAAAATCGTGACCCAACCAAAAAAGTGGTAACCCAGCAATAAAACGTAGTGACCCAACCATAAAAAGTGGTGACCTAACAATAAAATGTGGTGACCCAACAATAAAATCGTGAGCCAACAATAAAAAGTGGTGACCCAGCAATAAAACGTAGTGACCAAACAATAAAACGTAGTGACCAACAATAAAACGTAGTGACCCAACCAAAAAATGTGGTGACCCAACAATAAAACGTAGTGACCCAACCATAAAAATTGGTGACCCAACAATAAAAGTGGTGACCCAGCAATAAAAATGGTGAGCCAACAGTAAAACATAGTGATTAAACAATAAAAAGTAGTGACCTAACCATAAAACGTAGTGACCTAACCAAAAAAGTGGTGACCCAGCAATAAAACGTAGTGACCCAGCAATAAAACGTAGTGACCCAACAAAAAAAGTGGTGACCCAACAATAAAATCTGACCCAACAATAAAATCTGACCCAACAATAAAAAGTGGTGACCCAGCAATAAAACGTTGTGACCCAACAATAAAACGAAGTGACCTAACCATAAAACGTAGTGACCAAACAATAAAACGTAGTGACCCAACCAAAAAATGTGGTTAACCAACAATAAAACGTAGTGACCCAACAATAAAAGTGGTGACCCAGCAATAAAATGTGGTGACCAACAATAAAATCGTGACCCAACCAAAAAAGTGGTGACCCAGCAATAAAACGTCGTGACCCAACCATAAAAAGTGGTGACCTGACAATAAAATGTGGTGACCCAACCAAAAAATGTGGTGACTCAACAATAAAACGTAGTGACCCAACCATAAAAAGTGGTTACCCAACAATAAAAGTGGTGACCCAGCAATAAAAATTGGTTACCCAACAATAAAACGTAGTGACCTAACCATAAATCGTAGTGACCCAACAATAAAGTGGTGACCCAACAATAAAACGTAGTGACCCAACCAAAAAATGTGATGACCCAACAATAAAACGTAGTGACTTAACCATAAAAAGTGGTGACCCAACAATAAAAGTGGTGACCCAGCAATAAAAAGTGGTGACCCAACGATAAAACATAGTGATTGAACCATAAAAAGTGGTGACCCCACAATAAAACGTAGTGACCTAACCAAAAAAGTGGTGACTCAGCAATAAAACGTAGTGACCCAACAATAAAAAGTAGTGACCCAGCGATAAAACATAGTGATTAAACCATAAAAAGTAGTGACCTAACCATAAAACGTAGTGACCTAACTATAAAACGTAGTGACTTAACCAAAAAATGTGGTGACCCAACAATAAAACGTAGTGACCCAACCATAAAAAGTGGTGACCCAACAATAAATGTGGTGACCCAGCAATAGAAAGTGGTGACCCAACGATAAAACATGGTGATTAAACCATAAAAAGTGCTGATCCAACAATAAAACGTAGTGACCTAACCATAAATCGTAGTGAACCAACAATAAAAAGTGGTGACCCAACAATAAAACGTAGTGACTCAGCAATAAAACGTAGTGACCCAACATAAAAACGTAGTGACCCAACAATAAAAAGTGGTGATCCAACCATAAAGTGGTGACCCAACAATAAAACGTAGTGACCCAACCAAAGAAAGTGATGACCCAACAATAAAACGTAGTGACTTAACCATAAAACGTAGTGACCACACCATAAAAAGTGGTGACCCAGCAATAAAAAGTAGTGACCCAACGATAAAACAGTGATTAAACCATAAAAAGTGGTGACATAACCATAAAACGTAGTGACCCAACAATAAAACGTAGTGACCCAACAAAAAAATGTGGTGACCCTACAATAAAACGTAGTGACCCAACCATAAAAAGTGGTGACCCAGCAATAAAAACTGGTGACCCAACGATAAAACAGTAGTTAAAAACAATAAAAAGTGGTGACCTAACCATAAAACGTAGTAACCCAACAATAAAACGTAGTGACCCAACAAAAAAATGTGGTGACCCAACAATAAAACGTAGTGACCCAACAAAAAAATGTGGTGACCCAACAATAAAACGTAGTGACCCAACCATAAAACGTAGTGACCCAACCATAAAACGTAGTGACCCAACCATAAAACGTAGTGACACAACAATAAAACGTAGTGACCCAACAAAAAATAGTGTGACCCAACAAAAAAGTGGTGACCCAACAATAAAATCGTGACCCTACAATAAAATGTGGTGACCCAGCAATAAAACGTAGTGACCCAACCCTAAAAAGTGGTGACCAACAATAAAACGTAGTAACCAAACAATAAAACGTAGTGACCCAACGATAAAACATAGTGATTAAACCCTAAAAAGTAGTGACATAACCATAAAACGTAGTGACCTAACTATAAAACGTAGTGACCCAACCAAAAAATGTGGTGAACCAACAATAAAACGTAGTGACCCAACAATAAAAGTGGTGACCCAGCAATAAAAAGTGGTGACCCAACAACAAAATCGTGACCCAACCAAAAAAGTGGTGACCCAGCAATAAAACGTAGTGACCCAACCACAAAAAGTGGTGACCTAACAATAAAATGTGGTGACCCAACAATAAAACCAAGTGACCCAACCATAAAACGTAGTTACCCAACCATAAAAAGTGGTGACCCAACAATAAAAGTGGTGACCCAGCAATAAAAATGGTGACCCAACGATAAAACATAGTGATTAAACCATAAAAAGTAGTGACCGAACCATAAAACGTAGTGACCAAACCAAAACAGTGGTGACCCAGCAATAAAACGTAGTGACCCAACAAAAAAAGTGGTGACCCAACAATAAAAAGTGGTGACCCAACAATAAAATCGTGACCCAACAATAAAAAGTGGTGACCCAGCAATAAAACGTAGTAACCCTACCATAAGAAGTGGTGACCCAACAATAAAACGAAGTGACCTAACCATAAAACGTAGTGACCAAACAATAAAACGTAGTGACCCAACCAAAAAATATGGTGACCCAGCAATAAAAAGTGGTGACCCAACGATAAAACAGTTGGTAAACCATAAAAAGTGGTGACCCAACAATAAAACGTAGTGACCCAACCATAAAAAGTCACCACTTTTGTGGTGACCCAACAATAAAAAGTGGTGACCCAACAATAAAATCGTGACCCAACAATAAAAAGTTGTGACCCAGCAATAAAACGTAGTCACCCAACCATAAAAAGTGGTGACCAACAATAAAACGTAGTAACCAAACAATAAAACGTAGTGACCCAACGATAAAACATAGTGATTAAACCCTAAAAAGTAGTGACCTAACCATAAAACGTAGTGACCTAACTATAAAACGTAGTGACTCAACCAAAAAATGTGGTGACTCAACAATAAAACGTAGTGACCCAACCATAAAAAGTGGTTACCCAACAATAAAAGTGGTGACCCAGCAATAAAAAGTGGTTATCAAACAATAAAACGTAGTGACCTAACCATAAATCGTAGTGACCCAACAATAAAAAGTGGTGACCTAAAAATAAAACGTTGTGACTCAGCAATAAAACGTGGTGACCAACATTAAAACGTAGTGACCCAACAATAAAAAGTGGTGACCCAACAATAAAACGTAGTGACCCAACCAAAAAATGTGATGACCCAACAATAAAACGTAGTGACTTAACCATAAAAAGTGGTGACCCAACAATAAAAGTGGTGACCCAGCAATAAAAAGTGGTGACCCAACGATAAAACATAGTGATTAAACCATAAAAAGTGGTGACCCCACAATAAAACGTAGTGACCTAACCAAAAAGTGGTGACTCAGCAATAAAACGTAGTGACCCAACAATAAAAAGTGGTGACCCAACGAAAAAACATAGTGATTAAACCATAAAAAGTAGTGACCTAACTATAAAACGTAGTGACC
Source organism: Sepiola atlantica (assembly GCA_963556195.1). Lineage (NCBI taxonomy): Eukaryota > Metazoa > Mollusca > Cephalopoda > Sepiida > Sepiolidae > Sepiola > Sepiola atlantica. The sequence goes on along the minus strand of OY744521.1, from coordinate 156,795,141 downwards.
TAACTATAAAACGTAGTGACCCAACCAAAAAATGTGGTGACCCAACAATAAAACGTAGTGACCAACAATAAATGTGGTGACCCAGCAATAGAAAGTGGTGACCCAACGATAAAACAGTGTGATTAAACCATAAAAAGTTGTGATCCAACAATAAAACGTAGTGACCTAACAATAAATCGTAGTGAGCCAACTATAAAAAGTGGTAACCCAACAATAAAACGTAGTGACTCAGCAATAAAACGTAGTGACCAACATTAAAACGTAGTGACCCAACAATAAAAAGTGGTGACCCAACCATAAAGTGGTGACCAACAATAAAACGTAGTGACCCAACCAAAAAAAGTGATGACCCAACAATAAAACGTAGTGACTTAACCATAAAACGTAGTGACCACACCATAAAAAGTGGTGACCCAGCAATAAAAACTAGTGACCCAACGATAAAACAGTGATTAAAAACAATAAAAAGTGGTGACCTAACCATAAAACGTAGTGACCCAACAATAAAACGTAGTGACCCAACAAAAAAATGTGGTGACCCAACAATAAAACGTAGTGACCAAACCATAAAACGTAGTGACACAACAAACAAACGTAGTGACCCAACCAAAAAACGTAGTGACACAACAATAAAACGTAGTGACCCAACCAAAAAATGTGGTGACCCAACAATAACACGTAGTAACCCAACAAAAAAATGTAGTGACCCAACAATAAAACGTAGTAACCCAACCATAAAAAGTGGTGACCCAACAATAAATGTGGTGAACCAGCAACAAAAAGTGGTTACCCAACGATAAAACATGGTGATTAAACCAAAAAAAGTGGTGACCCAACAATAAAAAGTGGTGACCCAACCATAAAACGTAGTGACCCAACCATAAACAGTGTTGACCTTACAATAAAACGTAGTGACCCAGCAATAAAACGTGGTGACCCAACATTAAAACGTAGTGACCCAACAAAAAATAGTGTGACCCAACAAAAAAGTGGTGACCCAACAATAAAAAGTGGTGACCCAGCAATAAAACGTAGTGACCCAACCATAAAAAGTGGTGACCAACAATAAAACGTATAAACCAAACAATAAAACGTAGTGACCCAACGATAAAACGTAGTGACCTAACTATAAAACGTAGTGACCCAACCATAAAAAGTGGTTACCCAACAATAAAAGTGGTTACCCAGCAACAAAAAGTGGTTATCCAACAATAAAACGTAGTGACCTAACCATAAATCGTAGTGACCCAACTATAAAAAGTGGTGACCCAAAAATAAAACGTTGTGACTCAGCAATAAAACGTGGTGACCCAACATTAAAACGTAGTGACCCAACAATAAAAAGTGGTGACCCAACAATAAAGTGTTGACCCAACAATAAAACGTAGTGACCCAACAAAATAAAAAGTGATGACCCAACAATAAAACGTAGTGACCCAGCAATAAAAAGTGGTGACCCAACGATAAAACAGTGATTAAACCATGAAACATAGTGAACCAACAATAAAACGTAGTGACCCAACAAAAAAATGTGGTGACCCAACCATAAAACGTAGTGACCCAACCATAAAAAGTGGTGACCCAACAATAAAACGTAGTGACCCAGCAATAAAATGTAGTGACCCAACAATAAAAAGTGGTGACCCAACAATAAAGTGGTGACCCAACCAAAAAAGTGGTGACACAGCAATAAAACGTAGTGACCTAACCAAAAAAGTGGTGACACAACAATAAAACGTAGTGACCCAACCATAAAAAGTGCTGATCAAACAATAAAACTTAGTGACCTAACCATAAAACGTAGTGACCGAACACTAAAACGTAGTGACCCAACCAAAAAATGTGGTGACCCCTCAATAAAAGGTAGTGACTTAACCATAAAACCTAGTGACCCAAACATAAAAAGTGGTGACCCAACAATAAAATGTGGTGACCCAACAATAAAACGTTGTTGTCCAACAATAAAACGTAGTGAGCCAACCATAAAAGTTGGGGACCCAACCATAAAACATGGAGACCACACCATAAAAAGTGGTGAGCCAACCATAAAAAGTAGTGACCCAACAAAAAAACGTAGTGACCCAACCATAGAAAGTGGTGACCCAACAATAAAACGTTGTGACCCAACCCCAAAATGTGGTGACCCAACAATAAAAAGTAGTGACCCAACAATAAAACGTAGTGACCTAACCATAAAACGTAGTGACACCACAATAAAACGTAGTGACCCAACCAAAAAATGTGGTGACCCAACAATAAAACGTTGTGAACCAGCAATAAAAAGTGGTGACCCAACGATAAAACATAGTGATTAAACCATAAAAAGTAGTGACCTAACCATAAAACGTAGTTACCTAACTATAAAACGTAGTGACCCAACCAAAAAATGTGATTACCTTACAATAAAACGTAGTGACCCAACAATAAATGTGGTGACCCAACGATAAAACATGGTGATTAAACCATAAAAAGTGGTGATCCAACAATAAAACGTAGTGACTCGGCAATAAAACGTAGTGACCCAACAATAAAACGTAGTGACCCAACCAAAAAATGTGGTGACCCAACAATAAAACGTAGTGACCAACCATAAAACGTAGTGACCTAACAATAAAAAGTGGTGACCCAACAATAAAATCGTGACTAAACTAAGAAAGTGATGACCCAGCAATAAAACGTAGTAACCCAACCATAAAAAGTGGTGACCTAACAATAAAAAGTGGTGACCCAACAACAAAATCGTGACCCAACCAAAAAAGTGGTGACCCAGCAATAAAACGTAGTGACCCACTCATAAAAAGTGGTGACCTAACAATAAAATGTGGTGACCTAACAATAAAACGAAGTGACCTAACCATAAAACGTAGTGACCCAACCATAAAAAGTGGTGACCCAACAATAAAAATGGTGACCCAACGATAAAACATAGTGATTAAACCATAAAAAGTAGTGACCGAACCATAAAACGTAGTGACCTAACCAAAAAAGTGGTGACCCAGCAATAAAACGTAGTGACCCAACAAAAAAAGTGGTGACCCAACAATAAAAAGTGGTGACCTAACAATAAATCGTAGTGACCCAACAATAAAACGTTGTGACTTAGCAATAAAACGTGGTGACCCAACATTAAAACGTAGTGACCCAACAATAAAAAGTTTTGACCCAACAATAAAGTGGTGACCCAACAATAAAACGTAGTGACCCAACCAAAAAAAGGTATGACTCAACAATAAAAGGTAGTGACTTAACCATAAAACGTAGTGACCCAACCATAAAAAGTGGTGACCCAGCAATAAAAAGTGGTGACCCGACGATAAAACAGTGATTAAACCATAAAAGGTGGTGACATAACCATAAAACGTAGTAACCCAACAATAAAACATCGTGACCTAACAAAATAATGTGCTGACCCTACAATAAAACGTAGTGACCCAACCATAAAAAGTGGTGACCCAGCAATAAAAAGTAGTGACTCAAGGATAAAACAGTGATTAAACAATAAAAAGTGGTGACCTAACCATAATACGTAGTGACCCAACAATTAAACGTAGTGACCCAACAAAAAATGTGGTGACCAACAATAAAACGTAGTGACCCAACCATAAAAGGTGGTGACCCAACAATAAATGTGGTGACCCAGCAATAGAAAGTGGTGACCCAACGATAAAACATGGTGATTAAACCATAAAAAGTGGTGACCCAACAATAAAAAGTAGTGACCCAACCATAAAACGTAGTGACCAACCATAAAAAGTGGTGACTCAACAATAAAACATAGTCATCTAACCAAAAAAGTGGTGACCCAGCAATAAAACGTAGTGACCCAACAATAAAACGTAGTGACCCAACCATAAAAAGTGGTGACCCAACAATAAAACGTAGTGATTTAACCATAAAACGTAGTCACACAACAATAAAACGTAGTGACCCAACCAAAAATTGTGGTGACCCAACAATAAAACGTTGTGACTCAACAATAAAACGTTGTGACCCAACCATAAAAAGTGGTGACCCAACAATAAAACATAGTTATTAAACTATAAAAAGTAGTTACCTAACCATAAAACGTAGTGACCTAACTATAAAACGTAGTGACCAACCAAAAAATGTGATTACCTAACAATAAAACGTAGTGACCCAACAATAAATGTGGTGACCCAGCAATAGAAAGTGGTGACCCAACGATAAAACATGGTGATTAAACCATAAAAAGTGGTGATCCAACAAAAAAAACGTAGTGACCTAACAATAAAAAGTGGTGACCCAACAATAAAACGTAGTGACTCAGCAATAAAACGTAGTGACCCAACATTAAAACGTAGTGACCCAACAATAAAAAGTGGTGACCCAACCATAAAGTGGTGACCCAACAATAAAACGTAGTGACCCAACTAAAAAAATTGATGATCCAACAATAAAACGTAGTGACTTAACCATAAAACCTAGTGACCCAACTATAAAAAGTGGTGACCCAGCAATAAAAAGTGGTGACCCAACGTGATTAAACCATAAAAAGTGGTGACATAACCATAAAACGTAGTGACCCAACAAAAAAACGTAGTGACCCAACAAAAAAATTTGGTGACCTTACAATAAAACGTAGTGACCCAACAATAAAAAGTGGTGACCCAGCAATAAAAACTGGTGACCCAACGATAAAACAGTGATTAAAAACAATAAAAAGTGGTGATCTAAGCATAAAACGTAGTGACCTAACAATAAAACGTAGTGACCTAACATAAAAAATGTTGTGACTATAATAAATGTGGTGAACCAGCAATAAAAAGTGGTTACCCAACGATAAAACATGGTGATTAAACCATAAGTAGTTGTGACCCAACAATAAAAAGTGGTGACCAAACCATATAACGTAGTGACCCAACCATAAACAGTGGTGACCTAACAATAAAACGTAGTAACCCAACAATAAATAGTGGTGACCCAACATTAAAACGTAGTGACTCAACAATAAAACGTAGTGACCAACCAAAAAAAGTGGTGACCCAACAATAAAACGTAGTTACTTTACCATAAAACGTAGTGACCCAACCATAAAAAGTGGTGACCCCGCAGTAAAAATTGGTGAGCTAACGATAAAACAGTGATTAAACAATAAAAAGTGGTGACCCAACAATAAAACGGAGTGACCTTACAATAAAACGTAGTGACCAAACTATAAAACGTAGTGACCCAACCAAAAAAGGTGGTGACCCAACAATAAAACGTAGTGACCCAACCATAAATCGTAGTGACCCAACCATAAAACGTAGTGACCCAACCATAAAAAGTGGTGACCCCACAATAAAACGTAGTGACCCAGCAATAAAACGTAGTGACCCAACCAAAAAAAGTAGTGACCCAAAAATAAAACGTAGTGACCTAACCATAAAACGTAGTGACCAAACAATAAAACGTAGGGACCCAAACAAAAAATGTGGGTACCCAATCATAAAAAGTGGTCACCCAACAATAAAACGTAGTGACCCAGCAATAAAACGTAGTGACCCAACAATAAAAAGTGGTGACCCAACAATAAAGTGGTGACCCAACCAAAAAAGTGATGACCCAGCAATAAAACGTAGTGACCCAACCATAAAGTAGTGACACAACAATAAAACGTAGTGACCAACCATAAAAAGTGGTGAACCAGCAATAAAAAGTGGTGACCCAACAATAAAACAGTGATTAAACCATAAAAAGTGGTGACATAACCATAAAACGTAGTGACCCAACAATAAAACGTAGTGACCCAGCAATAAAACGTAGTGACCCAACCAAAAAAGTGGTGACCTAACAATAAAAAGTGGTGACCCAACAATAAAATCGTGACCCAACAATAAAAAGTGGTGACCCAGCAATAAAACGTAGTGACCCAACCATAAAAAGTGGTGACCCAACAATAAAACGTAGTGACCTAACCATAAAACGTAGTGACCAAACAATAAAACGTAGTGACCCAACCAAAACATGTGGTGACCCAGCAATAAAACGTAGTGACCCAACCATAAAAAGTGGTGACCCAACAATAAAACGTAGTGACCAAACAAGAAAACATAGTGATTAAACCCTAAAATGTAGTGACCTAACCATAAAACGTAGTAACCTAACCATAAAACGTAGTGACCTAACTATAAAACGTAAGGACCCAACCAAAAAATGTGGTGACCCAACAATAAAACGTAGTGACCGAACCATAAAAAGTGGTGACCCAACAATAAAAGTGGTGACCCAGCAATAATAAGTAGTGACCCAACAATAAAACGTAGTGACCTAACCATAAATCGTAGTGACCCAACAATAAAAAGTTGTGATCCAACAATAAAACGTAGTGACCCAACAATAAAAAGTGGTGACCAAACAATAAAGTGGTGACTAACAATAAAACTGATGACCCAGCAATAAAAAGTGGTGACCCAACAATAAAACGTAGTGACTTAACCATACATCGTAGTGACCTAACAATAAAACGTAGTTACCCAGCAATAAAACGTGGTGACCTAACATTAAAACGTAGTGACCCAACCATAGAAAGTGGTGACTCAACAATAAAAAGTGGTGACCCAGCAATAAAACGAGGTGACCCAACATTAAAACGGGGTGACCCAACAATAAAAAGTGGTGACCAAACAATAAAGTGGTTACCCAACAATAAAAAGTGGTGACCCAACAATAAAACGTTGTGACCCAACCACAAAATGTGGTGACCCAACAATAAAACGTAGTGACCCAACTATAAAAAGTGGTGACCTAACAATTAAACGTAGTGACCTAACCATAAAACGTAGTGACACCACAATAAAACGTAGTGACCCAACCAAAAAATGTGGTGACCCAACAATAAAACGTTGTGACCCAGCAATAAAAAGTGGTGACCCAACGATAAAACATAGTGATTAAACCATAAAAAGTAGTGACCTAACCATAAAACGTAGTTACCTAACTATAAAACGTAGTGACCCAACCAAAAAATGTGATTACCTTACAATAAAACGTAGTGACCCAACAATAAATGTGGTGACCCAACGATAAAACATGGTGATTAAACCATAAAAAGTGGTGATCCAACAATAAAACGTAGTGACCTAACCATAAATCGTAGTGACCCAACCAAAAAAGTGGTGACCTAACAATAAAAAGTGGTGACCCAACAATAAAATCGTGACTAAACTAAGAAAGTGGTGACCCAGCAATAAAACGTAGTAACCCAACCATAAAAAGTGGTGACCTAACAATAAAAAGTGGTGACCCAACAACAAAATCGTGACCCAACCAAAAAAGTGGTGACCCAGCAATAAAACGTAGTGACCCAGCAATAAAAAGTGGTGACCTAACAATAAAATGTGGTGACCCAACAATAAAACGAAGCGACCTAACCATAAAACGTAGTGACCCAACCATAAAAAGTGGTGACCCAACAATAAAAGTGGTGACCCAACAATAAAAGTGGTGACCCAGCAATAAAAATGGTGATCCAACGATAAAACATAGTGATTAAACCATAAAAAGTAGTGTCCGAACCATAAAACGTAGTGACCTAACCAAAAAAAGTGGTGACCCAGCAATAAAACGTAGTGACCCAACAAAAAAAGTGGTGACCCAACAATAAAAATGGTGACCTAACCATAAATCGTAGTGACCCAACAATAAAACGTTGTGACTTAGCAATAAAACGTGGTGACCGAACATTAAAACGTAGTGACCCAACAATAAAAAGTTGTGACCCAACAATAAAGTGGTGACCCCACAATAATACGTAGTGACCCAACCAAAAAAAGGTATGACTCAACAATAAAAGGTAGTGACTTAACCATAAAACGTAGGGACCCAACCATAAAAAGTGGTGACCCAACCATAAAAAGTCGTGACCCAGCAATAAAAAGTGGTGACCCAACGATAAAACATAGTGATTAAACCATAAAAAGTTGTGACCCAACAATAAAACGTGGTAACCAAACGTAGTGACCCAACCAAAATAAGTGGTGACCCAACAATAGAACGTAGTTACTTTACCATAAAACGTAGTGACCCAACCATAAAAAGTGGTGACCCCGCAATAAAAAGTAGTGACCTATCGATAAAACGTAGTGACCTAACCATAAAACGTAGTGACCCAACAATAAAACGTAGTGACCCAACCAAAAAATGTGGTGACCCAACCATAAAACGTAGTGACCCAACCATAAAAAGTGGTGACCCAACAATAAAACGTAGTGACCCACCAATAAAATGTAGTGACCCAACAATAAAAAGTGGTGACCCAACAATAAAGTGGTGACCCAACCAAAAAAGTGGTGACACAACAATAAAACGTAGTGACCCAACCATAAAAAGTGGTGATCCAACAATAAAACTTAGTGACCTAACCATAAAACGTAGTGACCTAACCATAAAACGTAGTGACCTAACCAAAAAATGTGGTGACCCAACAATAAAACGTAGTGACCCAACCATAAAAAGTGATGACCCAACAATAAAAGTGGTGACCACCCAATAAAAAGTGGTGACCCAACGATAAAACATAGTGATTTAACCATAAAAAGTAATGACCCAACAATAAAAAGTGGGGATCCAACAATAAAACGTAGTGACCTAACCATAAATCGTAGTGACTTAACCATAAATCTTAGTGACCCAACAATAAAAGGTTATTACTTAACCATAAAACGTAGTGACCCAACCATAAACAGTGGTGACTCAACAATAAAACGTAGTGACCCAACAATAAAACGTAGTGAGCCAACCATAAAAGTTGGGGACCCAACAATAAAAAGTGGTGACCCAGCAATAAAACGAGGTGACCCAACATTAAAACGGGGTTACCCAACAATAAAAAGTGGTGACCAAACAATAAAGTGGTGACCCAACAATAAAACGTAGTGACTTAACCATGAAACGTAGTGACCCAACTATAAAAAGTGGTGACCCAACAATAAAAGTGGTGACCCAGCAATAAAAAGTAGTGACTCAACAATAAAACATAGTCATCTAACCAAAAAAGGGGTGACCCAGCAATAAAACGTAGTGACCCAACAATAAAACGTAGTGACCCAACCATAAAAAGTGGTGACCCAACAATAAAACGTAGTGACCTAACCATAAAACGTAGTCACACAACAATAAAACGTAGTAACCCAACCAAAAAATGTGGTGACCCAACAATAAAACGTTGTGACTCAACAATAAAACGTTGTGACCCAACCATAAAAAGTGGTGACCCAACAATAAAACATAGTGATTAAACCATAAAAAGTAGTGACCTAACTATAAAACGTAGTGACCTAACTATAAAACGTAGTGACCAACCAAAAAATGTGATTACCTAACAATAAAACGTAGTGACCCAACAATAAATGTGGTGACCCAGCCATAGAAAGTGGTGACCCAACGATAAAACATGGTGATTAAACCATAAAAAGTGGTGATCCAACAAAAAAACGTAGTGACCTAACAATAAAAAGTGGTGACCCAACAATAAAACGTAGTGACCCAACATTAAAACGTAGTGACCCAACAATAAAAAGTGGTGACCCAACCATAAAGTGGTGACCCAACAATAAAACGTAGTGACCCAACAAAAAAAAATTGATGATCCAACAATAAAACGTAGTGACTTAACCATAAAACCTAGTGACCCAACCATAAAAAGTGGTGACCCAGCAATAAAAAGTGGTTACCCAACGTGATTAAACCATAAAAAGTGGTGACATAACCATAAAACGTAGTGACCCAACAAAAAAACGTAGTGACCCAACAAAATAATTTGGTGACCCTACAATAAAACGTAGTGACCCAACCATAAAAAGTGGTGACCCAGCAATAAAAACTGGTAACCATAAAACGTAGTGACCTAACAATAAAACGTAGTGACCTAACAAAAAAATGTTGTGACTATAATAAATGTGGTGAACCAGCAATAAAAAGTGGTTACCCAACGATAAAACATTGTGATTAAACCATAAGTAGTTGTGACCCAACAATAAAAAGTGGTGACCAAACCATATAACGTAGTGACCCAACCATAAACAGTGGTGACCTAACAATAAAACGTAGTAACCCAACAATAAATAGTGGTGACCCAACATTAAAACGTAGTGACTCAACAATAAAACGTAGTGACCAACCAAAAAAAGTGGTGACCCAACAATAAAACGTAGTTACTTTACCATAAAACGTAGTGACCCAACCATAAAAAGTGGTGACCCCGCAGTAAAAATTGGTGAGCTAACGATAAAACAGTTATTAAACCATAAAAAGTGGTGACCCAACAATAAAACGGAGTGACCTTACAATAAAACGTAGTGACCAAACTATAAAACGTAGTGACCCAACCAAAAAAGGTGGTGACTCAACAATAAAACGTAGTGACCCAACCATAAAACGTAGTGACCCAACCATAAAACGTAGTGACCCAACCATAAAAAGTGGTGACCCAACAATAAAACGTAGTGACCCAGCAATAAAACGTAGTGACCCAACCAAAAAAAGTGGTGACCCAAAAATAAAACGTAGTGACCTAACCATAAAACGTAGTGACCAAACAATAAAACGTAGGGACCCAAACAAAAAATGTGGGTACCCAATCATAAAAAGTGGTCACCCAACAATAAAACGTAGTGACCCAGCAATAAAACGTAGTGACCCAACAATAAAAAGTGGTGACCCAACAATAAAGTGGTGACCCAACCAAAAAAGTGATGACCCAGCAATAAAACGTAGTGACCCAACCATAAAGTAGTGACACAACAATAAAACGTAGTGACCCAACCAAAAAAAGTGATGACCCAACAATAAAACGTAGTGACTTAACCATAAAACGTAGTGACCAACCATAAAAAGTTGTGACCCAGCAATAAAAAGTGGTGACCCAACAATAAAACAGTGATTAAACCATAAAAAGTGGTGACATAACCATAAAACGTAGTGACCCAACAATAAAACGTAGTGACCCAGCAATAAAACGTAGTGACCCAACCAAAAAAGTGGTGACCTAACAATAAAAAGTGGTGACCCAACAATAAAATCGTGACCCAACAATAAAAAGTGGTGACCCAGCAATAAAACGTAGTGACCCAACCATAAAAAGTGGTGACCCAACAATAAAACGTAGTGACCTACCCATAAAACGTAGTGACCAAACAATAAAACGTAGTGACCCAACCAAAACATGTGGTGACCCAGCAATAAAACGTAGTGACCCAACCATAAAAAGTGGTGACCCAACAATAAAACGTAGTGACCAAACAATAAAACGTGGTGACCCAATTAGAAAACATAGTTATTAAACCCTAAAATGTAGTGACCTAACCATAAAACGTAGTAACCTAACCATAAAACGTAGTGACCTAACTCTAAAACGTAAGGACCCAACCAAAAAATGTGGTGACCCAACAATAAAACGTAGTGACCGAACCATAAAAAGTGGTGACCCAACAATAAAAGTGGTGACCCAGCAATAATAAGTAGTGACCCAACAATAAAACGTAGTGACCTAACCATAAATCGTAGTGACCCAACAATAAAAAGTGGTGACCCAACAATAAAACGTAGTGACCCAACAATAAAAAGTGGTGACCAAACAATAAAGTGGTGACTAACAATAAAACTGGTGACCCAGCAATAAAAAGTGGTGACCCAACAATAAAACGTAGTGACCTAACCATACATCGTAGTGACCTAACAATAAAACGTAGTTACCCAGCAATAAAACGTGGTGACCTAACATTAAAACGTAGTGACCCAACAATAAAAAGTGGTGACCCAACAATAAAATCGTGACTCAACAATAAAAAGTGGTGACCAGCTATAAAACGTAGTGACCCAACAATAAAACGTAGTGACCCAACCATAAAAAGTGGTGACCTAACAATAAAATCGTGACCCAGCAATAAAAAGTGGTGACCCAACCATAAAAAGTGGTGACCCAACAATAAAACGTAGTGACCAAACAATGGAACGTAGTGAGCCAACGATAAAACATAGTGATTAAACCTTAAAAAGTAGTGACCTAACCATAAAACGTAGTGACCCAACCAAAAAATGTGGTGACCCAACAATAAAACGTAGTGACCCAACCATAAAAAGTGGTTACCCAACAATAAATGTGGTGACCCAGCAACAAAAAGTGGTGATCCAACAATAAAACGTAGTGCCCTAACCATAAATCGTAGTGACCCAACAATAAAAAGTGGTGACCCAACAATAAAACGTTGTGAAGCAGCAATAAAACGTGGTGACCCAACATTAAAATGTAGTGACCCAACAATAAAAAGTGGTGACCCAACAATAAAGTCGTGACCCAACAATAAAACGTAGTGACCCAACCAAAAAAGTGATGACCCAACAAATAAAAGTGATGACCCTACCATAACAAGTGGGTACTAACAATAAAACTGGTGACCCAGCAATAAAAAGTTGTGACACAACAATAAAACGTAGTGACCTAACAATAAATCGTAGTGACCTAACCATAAATCGTAGTGACCCAACAATAAAACGTAGTGACTTAACCATGAAACGTAGTGACCCAACTATAAAAAGTGGTGACCCACCAATAAAACGTAGTGACCTAACCATAAAACGTACTGGCCCAAACCTTAAAACGTAGTAAATGAACAATATAAAGTCTTGACCCCAACATAAAAAGTGGTGACCAAACCATAAAACTTGGTTACCCAGCAATAAAAGGTGTGACCCAGCAATAATAAGTGGTGACCCAACGATAAAACATAGTGATTAAACCATAAAAAGTGGTGACCCAAGAATAAAACTTAGTGACCTAACCATCAATCGTAGTGACCCAACAATAAAACGTAGTTACCCAACATTAAAACGTAGTGACCCAACAATAAAAAGTGGTGACCCAACAATAAAACGTAGTGACTTAACCATAAAACATAGTGACCCAACCATAAAAAGTGGTGACCCAGCAATAAAAAGTGGTGACCCAACGATAAAACATAGTGATTAAACCATAAAAAGTTGTGACCCAACAATAAAACGTAGTGACCTAACCATAAAACGTAGTGACCCAACAATAAAACGTAGTGACCCAACCAAAAAATGTTGTGACCCAACAATAAAACGTAGTGACCCAAAAATAAAAGTGGTGATCCAGCAATAAAAATTGGTGTCCCAAGGATAAAACATAGTGATTAAACCATAAAAAGGGGTTACCCAACAATAAAAAGTGGTGACCCAACAATAAAACGTAGTGACCTAACCATAAATCGTAGTGACCCAACAATAAAACGTAGTGACCCAACCAGAAAACGTAGTGACCCAACAATAAAACGTAGTGACCCAGCAATAAAAAGTGGTGACCCAGCAATAAAAAGTGGTGACCCAGCAATAAAACGTGGTGACCCAGAAATAAAACGTGGTGACCCAACAATAAAAAGTGGTGACCCAACAATAAAACGTAGTTATCTAACCATAAAACGTAGTGACCAAACAATAAAACGTAGTGACTATATCAAAAATTGTGGTGACCCAACAATAAAACGTAGTGACCCAACTATAAAAAGTGGTGACCAAACAATAAAAGTGGTGACCCAGCAATAAAAAGTGGTTACCCAACGATAAAACATAGTGATTAAACCATAAAAAGTGGTGACCCAACAATAAAAAGTGGTGACCCAACAATAAAACGTAATGACCTTACCATAAATCGTAGTGACCCAACAATAAAACGTAGTGACCCAACCATAAAACGTAGTGACCCAACCATAAAACGTAGTGACCGACCATAAAAAGTGGTGACCCAACAATAAAACGTGGTGACCTAACAATAAAATCGTGACCCAACAATAAAAAGTGGTGACCCAGCAATAAAACGTCGTGACCCAACAATAAAACGTAGTGACCCAACTAAAAAAAGTGGGTACCCAACAATAAAAGGTAGTGACTTAACCATAAAACGTAGTGACCCAACCATAAAAAGTGGTGATCCAGCAATAAAAAGTGGTGACCCAGCAATAAAACGTAGTGACGTAACCATGAAACGTAGTGACCCAACCATAAAAAGTGGTGACCCAACAATAAAACGTAGTGGCCCAAACCATAAAACGTAGTAACTAAACAATATAAAGTGGTGACCCAACCGTAAAAAGTGGTGACCCAACCATAAAACTTGGTGACCCAACAATAAAACGTAGTGACGTAACCATAAAACGTAGTGATCCAACAATAAAACGTAGTGACCAAACCATAAAAAGTGGTGACCCAACCATAAAACGTAGTGACCCAACAATAAAAAGTGGTGAGCCTACAATAAAGTTGTGACCCAACAATAAAACGTGGTGACCCAACAATAAAACTTAGTGACCCAACAATAAAGCGTAGTGACCCAGCAATAAAACGTTGTGACCAACCATAAAAGTGGTGACCCAGCAATAAAGAAGTGGTGACCCAGCAATAAAAAGTAGTGACCCAACAATAAAACGTAGTGACCTAACCATAAATCGTAGTGACCCAACAATGAAACGTAGTGACCCAACCATAAAAAATGGTTACCCAATCATAAAACGTAGTGACCCAACCATAAAAAGTGGTGTCCCAACAATAATACGTAGTGACCTAGCAATATAACGTGGTGACCCAACAATAAAACGTAGTGACCCAGCAATAAAAAGTGGTTACCCAACCATAAAAAGTGGTGACCCAGCAATAAAAAGTGGTGACCCAACGATAAAACATAGTGATTAAACCATAAAAAGTGGTGACCCAACAATAAAACGTAGTGACCTAACCATAAAACGTAGTGACCCAACAATAAAACGTAGTGACCCAACCAAAAAATGTGGTGACCCAACAATAAAACGTAGTGACCCAAAAATAAAAGTGGTGATCCAGCAATAAAAATTGGTGTCCCAAGGATAAAACATAGTGATTAAACCATAAAAAGGGGTTACCCAACAATAAAAAGTGGTGACCCAACAATAAAACGTAGTGACCTAACCATAAATCGTAGTGACCCAACAATAAAACGTAGTGACCCAACCAGAAAACGTAGTGACCAAACAATAAAACGTAGTGACCCAGCAATAAAAAGTGGTGACCCAGCAATAAAACGTGGTGACCCAGCAATAAAACGTGGTGACCCAGAAATAAAACGTGGTGACCCAACAATTAAAAGTGGTGACCAACAATAAAACGTAGTTTCCTAACCATAAAACGTAGTGACCAAACAATAAAACGTAGTGACTATATCAAAAATTGTGGTGACCCAACAATAAAACGTAGTGACCCAACTATAAAAAGTGGTGACCAAACAATAAAAGTGGTGACCCAGCAATAAAAAGTGGTTACCCAACGATAAAACATAGTGATTAAACCATAAAAAGTGGTGACCCAACAATAAAAAGTGGTGACCCAACAATAAAACGTAATGACCTTACCATAAATCGTAGTGACCCAACAATAAAACGTAGTGACCCAACCATAAAACGTAGTGACCCAACCATAAAACGTAGTGACCGACCATAAAAAGTGGTGACTCAACAATAAAACGTGGTGACCTAACAATAAAATCGTGACCCAACAATAAAAAGTGGTGACCCAGCAATAAAACGTCGTGACCCAACAATAAAACTTAGTGACCCAACTAAAAAAAGTGGGTACCCAACAATAAAAGGTAGTGACTTAACCATAAAACGTAGTGACCCAACCATAAAAAGTGGTGATCCAGCAATAAAAAGTGGTGACCCAGCAATAAAACGTAGTGACGTAACCATGAAACGTAGTGACCCAACCATAAAAAGTGGTGACCCAACAATAAAACGTAGTGGCCCAAACCATAAAACGTAGTAACTAAACAATATAAAGTGGTGACCCAACCGTAAAAAGTGGTGACCCAACCATAAAACTTGGTGACCCAACCATAAAACTTGGTGACCCAACAATAAAACGTAGTGACGTAACCATAAAACGTAGTGATCCAACAATAAAACGTAGTGACCAAACCATAAAAAGTGGTGACCCAACCATAAAACGTAGTGACCCAACAATAAAAAGTGGTGAGCCTACAATAAAGTTGTGACCCAACAATAAAACGTGGTGACCCAACAATAAAACTTAGTGACCCAACAATAAAGCGTAGTGACCCAGCAATAAAACGTTGTGACCAACCATAAAAGTGGTGACCCAGCAATAAGAAGTGGTGACCCAGCAATAAAAAGTAGTGACCCAACAATAAAACGTAGTGACCTAACCATAAATCGTAGTGACCCAACAATGAAACGTAGTGACCCAACCATAAAAAATGGTTACCCAATCATAAAACGTAGTGACCCAACCATAAAAAGTGGTGTCCCAACAATAATACGTAGTGACCTAGCAATATAACGTGGTGACCCAACAATAAAACGTAGTGACCCAGCAATAAAAAGTGGTTACCCAACAATAAAAAGTGGTGACCTAACAATAAATCGTAGTGACCCAACAATAAAACGTACTGACCCAACAATAAAACGTACTGACCAAACCATAAAATGTGGTGACCCAACAATAAAACTTAGTGACCCAACCATAAAAATTGGTGACCCAACAATAAAACGTAGTGACCTAACCATAAATCGTAGTGACCTAACAATGAAACGTAGTGACCCAGCAACAAAAAGTGGTTACCCAACAATAAAACGTTGTGACCCAGCAAGAAAAAGTAGTGACCCAACCAAAAAAAGTGGTGAGCCAACAATAAAACGTAGTGACCCAACCATAAAAAGTGGTTACCCAACAATAAAAAGTGGTGACGCGACAAATAAACGTAGTGACCTAACCATAAAAAGTGCTAACCCAACAAGAAAAATCGTGTGTGTAACATCTTTATATTGAAACTTCTATTTCTCTCCCTCTCTCTATAGCCGTCTTATTATCTTTCTACTTTTTTCTTCCCTGGTCGCCCTATTTCACCGCTACTTACTCATTTTGTCTTTTGCGAAAGCTGCTTTTTCCCCACTATTTCATCCAACGTTTCCCAGGGCAATAGTATGACATATTTATATAAAAAGTACCACCTCTGTCTGCGCCTGCTATATAGGTACTTGTATCCGCCCCGGTGTTCATACTATATACGAATCTATCACCACCCCGGTGCGCATACTCTATAATACTTATCGCCGCCCCAGTGCACATAATATATACATACCTATCGCAACCCCGGTGCAGATACTATATAAGTACCTATCGCCGCCCCGGTGCGAATGCTAAATTCGTACCTTTTGCTGCCTCGGTGCCCGTTCTATATATGTACCTATCGCCGCCCCGGTGCGCGTTCTATGTACGTTCTGATCGCCGCCCTGGAGCGCATGCTAAATACATACCCATCACCGCCCCGGTGTGCATGCTATATACGTACTTATTGGCGCCCATGTGCACATGCTATATATGTACCTATTGCCGCACATGTGAACATGCTATACATGTACCTATTGCCGACCCGGTGTGCATACTACATATGTACCTATCGCTGCCCCAGTGCAAATACTAAATATGTACATATCGCCGACCCGGTGCGAATGCTAAATACATACCTATCGCCACCGCTATGCACTACTATATATGTACCTATTGCCACCCCAGTGCACATACTATATATATACCTATCGCCGGCCCAGTGCGCATACTATATTAGTACCTATCGCCGCTGTGGTGCGCATACTATATACTTACCTATCTCTGCAAGGGCACACATACTGTATATGTACCTATCTCCAGCGTAGTTCGCATACCTAAGAACTCATATTAATACGCCCCTGTCGTGTCAGAAATACAAAATAGTGTTCATTCATGTATTGTCACTATCATAAATATAAATATTTTTAATTAAGAAAAGAAAAAAATACATTTTTTTGCTCCCCCAAGAAAATTTTTTTTTCATCCTGTAGAAGCGCCCCTGGCCCCTATACTGCAGAAGCACCCATCAACTTGAGGTATTACGTAATTAAATTACAATATGACTCAGCAATTTCAAATTACTATAAAATTTAATGAAAGATAACTGAAAAGCCCCCCTCCCCCTGATGAAATATGCCCCATGGACCCCTAAGGGGTGGGATTATAGATTCAGGAATACTCGCATCATCTTACTCTGTTAATTTTACATAAGAATACACTTTTATATGTTATGTATATTCTCTAACCTTGTTTTAAAAATCTACATTGTGTTTTTAAACGTGGGTTATCGTTCTTCCTTAGCTATCCTCTAACAAATAAATTTCATTAAAAATGATGCATTGTTTTATGAACTTGAGGTATTACGTAATTAAATTACAATATGACTCAGCAATTTCAAATTACTATAAAATATAATGAAAAATAACTGAAAAGCCCCCCCCCCCCTTCGATGAAATATGCCCCATGGACCCCTAAGGATTGGGTTTATTGATTCGGGAATACTCTCATCATCTTACTCTGTTAATTTTACATGAGAATACACTTTTATATGTTATGTATATTCTCTAACCTTGTTTTAAAAACCTAAATTATGTTTTTAAACGTGGGTTATCGTTCTTCCTTAGCTATCCTCTAACAAATAAATTTCATTAAAAATGATGAATTGTTTTATGAACTTGAGGTATTGCGTAATTAAATTACAATATGACTCAGCAATTTCAAATTACTATAAAATATAATGAAAAATAACTGAAAGGCCCTCCCCCCAATTAAATATGCCCCATGGACCCTCTAAGGATTGGATTTATAGATTCGGGAATACTCTCATCATCTTACTCTGTTAATTTTACATAAGAATACACTTTTATATGTTATGTATGTTCTCTAACCTTGTTGTAAAAAGCTAAATTGTGTTTTTAAACGTGAGTTATCGTTCTTCTTTAGCTATCCTCTAACAAATAATTTCAAGTGGTACTTGAAAAGCCAGCGCCCGAGAAGGTGAGCACTCTGGCCATTAAAAATTGCCTTGGCAGCTCCGTCGGGATTCCCCGGTAAGGCGCTTCAGGCAGTAAGCAATAAACTTACTCCTCCCCAAAGAGGGGAGGCAAAGCCTGGGAGGGTGCACCTCCTAGAACTGCACAGGACAGACCCATAGACCGGTGGAATGAAGCCCCGAAGGCCAAGACGATACCAGTCCATGGGGTGCACGATGGGTATCCATCGTAAATCAAAAAAGATACTACACTAATACTAAACAGATACTACATTAATGTAATTTTCGGTTTAAAATATGGCGTATAAAAGCTATGTTGAATTAGAGAAAAACGGCATAGGGGAGTCTAAAATTCTTTGTTGATCATCAAAACTCATGTAAGAATTTGTTGAATAGTATTATACAATGTTTGTTCAAAGAAAATCATAGTTATTATTACTTGTTAATTTATTAATGTAATTTGAACAGTGTCTAGTGGATAGACCGCTGTATTGTTGTATATTGGTTATAAATACTCCAGTAAATACATAAACATTTTGAATTTTGGGCGCTTCCTGCGGTTGGGTGCCTGGAGCGGAGAGACTGCTCTTCCAGGTGACTTCAGCTGGTCGGATGGCCCGGTTCGAATCCTCGGCGTGTGGTTCGGGCCGGGCCTCCAGCTGGAAAAGAACTGGTCGGAAGTACAGACAAAGGTCGAATCGTCGGTCCGGGCTTGGATTCGAAGGAAGCTTTCCTTAAAGGGCAGAGCGGAGGCGTGCGCCACTTACGTCTTTCCTCTCATCCTTTACCGGCTGTCTGTACTACCACTGCCTGCGGCCCGCCTTATCGCTTTCACGCGCTTACTCTTCTCGCTTCTTTGGAAGGGCCGGAAAGCGTACGTCCGCAGACAGGTCTGTACTCAAGTTCCGAGTGTGGGAGGCTTGGGGATGCCTGACTTGGCAAGTCATCGACATGCCGAGAGACTGGCTTTCCTGAGTCGGACTTTGATGGAAGACACTCCGTGGGTCCCTGCGGTCGGGAGCGCCTTTCCCAACCTCATACCCGACCTCTCGGTCGAAGGACGACGTAGGCCGAGAGGGGAGCCCTTGTTCTTCGCCGAATGCCAGGCCGCGCTTAGAGCGTTGCCGGGGTCCAGTAACCTTGCCCGGTCTAGGAAGAGACTATATCGGGATCTAGTGGAGGGTACCGCTTCGGACCCACTTGAGGAGCGGCTTGGATTGTCGAGGGAGGAGGCCCGCTCCCAGTGGAATTGGGCGCCAGGCCAGAGTTATCTCAACAATTCTGAGTATTCTTTGACCTGGCGACTGGTTCGGAATGCACTGCCCCTCTATGGCAGATTATGCAGAGATGGTTTAAGGGACGTCCCCTTATGCCCGCGCTGTGAAGACGACGAAGAAGAAACGGCCGAGCACGCCTTCTTCACCTGCAGCAAACTTCGACATCTCTGGGGATACGTCAGGGAGGTGACGGCCCGCATCGGCGCCGAGCAGCCGATGGTCCTGGATGTAGCATCTGTCATCAACAACGCAGCACCGCCGTGGTCTGGGGAGAAACGAATGGTGTTTCTAGCCATCCTAGCCGTAGCAAGACTATTGACGTGGGTTACACGTCTTAATGAGGTGCATGGGGTTGGATCTGTTTCGGATCGGGATCTGGTAGTTTACTTTAAACACCAACTTAAAGTAAAGATCAGATGCGATTGGAAACGATTACATCGCATGGATTTCGATAGGAGATGGGTGCATGACACTAGTTTGTGCATCCGACGAGGCGCCAAGTTTGAGTTCGTGTTCCCTCCATAATTATGGCACACGCGGTACTGGGTTCTACGGAACCCACCCCTGTAGAGTTTTTTGATTTATTTCCAAAAACTGGTAACCTCTTAAACTAGTAGGAATGAAAGTTATCCTGTCCCTATTTTATTTTTGCCGGCACTAGAGAGCTTCCAGAGATTCCCACTTCCACTGTTTTATTTTGTCCCCGGTCTTCTGAAACCCTTGGCATTACTATCTTGGAAGACGCCATCCACCCCAGGATCCCATTCCCGATGAATTTATTTTTTGAACACTCCTCTCTTAAGTTCCCACTCCCACTTAGTGACCGACCCGCTTGTTTTCGGTCTCGTGCCGGAAAACAGTGGGCGGTCTAACACTTAGTCATGAGGGAAAGCCGGGCCATACTAACTTTTTTACCATTTAATTTCGTTCTTTATTTTTCTTTCTTTTTGGGTGTTTTTAATATTTTTTCCCACTCCCACGATAATTCTTTTTTATATCGATGTTTTTTGGGGATATTTTAAGTAGGGATCAACCCACAGAGTGAATGCGGTATTTTGGTGCAAGAATCTAGTTTAGAGTCAGCAAATGTTCTTTTTATGTTGTTTGTAAAATTTTGTGAAATAAAAAACATTGAACAGCTTGTCTCACTTATCCCCGACCCCCCCTCCCCCTACATAACGGGCACTATGCCTAAGGTCTGGTGAGTTCCCAAGGTTTGTAAAATCTTCATCTGTAGATAAAGATGACGGTTGTCCGAAGGAACTCACCTGCCTAAATAAATTGGCCTTTAGGCTAAGATCAACGTGTAGTATCTGTTTCGGCATTTTATTGCCTTGAGATCAAGTGTATTATCTAGTCCTATCCGATAGGTGTCGATCTTACAATGTCGAATCAAAAATCAGATTATCATTTTATTTTTTAATCCCTTTTCCTGTGGCGACCTTCCTCTCCCCTAAAGTACAGGCTGATACGCTCCCACGGTCGGGATCTCTCTCTCACTGACGAATACTCCCCTCCCCAAAATTTGGCCTGAGGCGCTCATACCTGCGAATGCCGACATTCCTCCTCCCCAAATTTTGCCTGAGGCGCCCTACCGCCGAATGCCGACACTCCCCCTCCCCCAAATTTCGCCTGAGGCGCCCCACCGACGAATGCCGACACTCCCCCTCCCCAAATTTGGCCTGAGGCTCCCCACCGCCGAATGCTGACACTCCCCAGATTTGGCCTGAGGCGCTCATACCGGCGAATGCCGACATTCCTCCTCCCCAGATTTGGCCTGAGGCGCCCCACCGCCGAATGCCGACCCTCCCCATCCCCCGAATTTCGCCTGAGGAGCCCCACCGGCGAATACCGATACTCCCCTCTCCCCCAAATTTGGCCTGAAGCGCTCACACCGGCGAATGTCGACACTCCCCCGCCCCTAAATTTCGCTTGAGGCGCTCACACCGGCGAATGCCGACTCTTCCCCACTCCAAAATTTTGCCTGAGGCGCCCCACCGACGAATGCCGACACTCCCCCTCCCCAAATTTGGCCTGAGGCGTCCCACCGGCGAATACCGATACTCCCCTCTACCCCAAATTTTGCCTGAGGCGCTCACACCGGCGAATGCCGACCCCCCCCCCCCAATTTGGCCTGAAAGGAGGAGGTAATGCCTATCATGATAACAGAACGGCCATAGGAAGGGAGGGGGGAGGAATATTAGCGTCTATTAATAATTAAGAAAGAAAGTGTGGGAGTGAGAGGGAAAAAAGAAAGAAAGGAACAAATGGTTGTAGTGTGAGTGAATTTCTTCCTGCTACTCTCTGACGTCATTTCTGGTTTATCGTGACTTTGCATTATTTTTCAAATTATACATGATAGCATTGATTTATTCTTAAATTAGTACTAAACAACGTTGAAAAATGGAGTTAAAAGCCACCCCCCATTGGAGAAAAGTGCTCAGTCGACCCCGGAAGAGTCAATTTTTTTCTTCCGGTTCTGAGATATTACACGCGCCTGGGCTGGCTGGTCGGAATGATGTCACCCGTGTGACCGTTTGTTGGGTACTTTCGGAGGAGAAGCTTTACATACATACATACATACATACATACATACATACATACATACATACATACATACATACATACAGGTGACGTTTATATAATAGATTCATTTCGCACAATAACATCTTACAACATAAGTAGTCGTTGATAAACATTATAATATATATATATATATATATATATATATATATATAAATGCTCACTTACAGAGGGGAGGATGAATTTACAGATCAACCGTTCTTTAATATTCCATCAGGTAGACACCCTAATATATTTTTTTTAAATTTCATGTTTACAGATATGTATATTTGCATTCACTCAAGAAATATTTGACATGAAACTTATTTAAAACCTGATTTGATAAGCTGTGCCAAACGTATATTTAAAAACAAAATATAATTATGTAGTAGGTTTCGTTTTCGCAATTTGCTTACCAATAAATATCTTGTGAAACAAAACGTATGTGAAAAATGTGTTTCTTATATAAGAATACCATTAATTACTGTCAAGGTCTAAATTTCATGAACCAGTAAATCAACTCTCTAGCAAAGTAGCTCAACAGTAGAATTTACATTTATTTTATAATTGAGATTTTTCGATTCTTTTGTTAGTTTAGTCACTTTCTACTGACTTGAAAAGTGACACTTTACCAAATAAAAGGAGGATACTTAATGTATGTAAAGTTAGTATGGCAGTGTAAATTTAACGGCTGTCACACAATTCTTGTGAGAAACACGTTCATTTCTGCAGCGGAAGAAAAACATCGTATCTCAAATTATCCCCCTTTATTTTGCATATTAAGTCACACAACTATCCGTCTTACGTGAATTTAGTTTACTTTTCTTCTTTTTTTTTATATTCACATTTATTTTTATCTTTCTTCATTGTATGTAGATTGGCCGTATTAACTTGCCTTCTCACGAGGAAAGAGTTAGGCACAAAATCGATTTTTAATGTGGGGAAAATGTAGCTCCCCAAAAGGAGCAGTTTGGCTTGGGACAAATTAAAACTATTGCTTTCTCCGTTACTAACAGGTGAAAGAAAATATTAACTGTAACATCAAAACAGGTATTACACTTTGGTCATAGCCAAAAAAACAAAACAAAGGCGTGTACATATATTTAAGAATGTGTACATCTTATCAAAATGTCATATAAAGTGCAAGAAATTGGAAAGTTGTCGATCATGGTCGAGGGAGATACAAAGGCTCAATTAGCTATAACACCAAGGGGTAGACAGGTTCAAATTTATTCGTTATATTCAGTTTATAATCATGAGTGTTAAGCCAGGGGGACACAACTACCATATTATGGGAGTTTGATATGACTTAACCGAAGATTGAACTCTGCCTTCCCGGCCGATTAGCATGTTAAATAAACCGGTTAATTGAACTGAATAAAACCTATATCATCTAAAATCCATTTTCTTCAAATACTATACCTTTTATCTATGTGAGCAGTGTGACCGTATGTTTCACAACATGGAAGCTCTCAAAAGCCAAGTTATACAATAAACATCACTGCACTGAAGCAGTAAAGGCGGATTCGGAGGTACCAAATTGTTCCGTAATGTCCGACAAGCTCCAGCCACTGTCGCATCGCCACAGTGTTACATCTCTGTGCTTTTTTTGCAAATACGTCCTCATGCACCGTATAGCATTTTGTACTTGTTATTACCTTAACGGAAAATACCCCCGACCCACGCGACTAGCAGTAAAATCGCACATTTTACTTTATTGGTCCCTAGATACCAAAATGTTTTCTACTCTGATAGATTCTTTAATAAGGCGCCTTGCCTTTGGAGTTCACTTCCAGCTTCCGGTTCTTCCGACAGTACAAACATCTTGTTGCCCAACTTCCCACCGATGTTATCTTCTATATATCCTGTTTATTACGTATCATTGGTAATACTCTTCGTTTCTGATGACGAAAAGTAAAATAGAAAAGTTAGAAAAGAGTCATTTTTAAATTATCGACGATTAAGTAACGCAGTTACAGAGAGACATCGCTTGCAATAATTGGAAGCTTTATGAGATCCTGGAGTATGGGAATGCTAAATAAATGATCATAGTAGGCTATAACGCAATCCAAACACGCGGTTCATTTGAAAAGTAAAATCAAAGTTTATTATAAACTAGCAGGGCTACGCGGCGTTGCCCGGGGCGATAAAAAACATACAAACATAGACATTCACCCTCTTTTTGATGAGCATAATAATCAGAAGAGAAAAAATGTTGAAATAAAATAAATAAATTTGGAAGAAAAAGAAAGAAAAACAAGTACCATGCCCGGATTAATGTACTGCACAAATACCATGCCCGGGTCGTATACTGCAAAAGTAAAAAAATAAGATTTGAAGAAAATAACGGAAAAAAATATTTGGAAGGAAACAAAAAAAAAAAAAATTAGAAGGAAAAAAATATTTTGAAAAGAAAATATATACTCTACAAGTACCATGCCCCGGGTCATATACTGCACAAGTGCCACGCTTGGTCATATACTGCGCAAGTGCCATGCCCCCGGGTCATGTGCTGCGCAAGTACCAGTCCCCGGGTCATGTGCTGCGCAAGTACCATGCCCCCGGGTCATGTGCTGCGCAAGTGCCATGCCCCCGGGTCATGTGCTGCGCAAGTGCCATGCCCCCGGGTCATGTGTTGCGCAAGTGCCATGCCCCCGGGTCATGTGTTGCGCAAGTGCCATGCCCCCGGATCGTGTGCTGCACAAGTGCCATGCCCCCGGGTCATGTGCTGCGCAAGTACCATGCCCCCGGGTCATGTGCTGCGCAAGTACCATGCCCCCGGGTCATGTGCTGCGCAAGTGCCATGCCCCCGGGTCATGTGTTGCGCAAGTGCCATGCCCCCGGGTCGTGTGCTGCGCAAGTGCCATGCCCCCGGGTCATGTGCTGCGCAAGTACCATGCCCCCGGGTCATGTGCTGCGCAAGTACCATGCCCCCGGGTCATGTGCTGCGCAAGTGCCATGCCCCCGGGTCGTGTGTTGCGCAAGTGCCATGCCCCCGGGTCGTGTGCTGCGCAAGTGCCATGCCCCCGGGTCGTGTGCTGCGCAAGTGCCATGCCCCCGGGTCGTGTGCTGCGCAAGTGCCATGCCCCCGGGTCATGTGCTGCGCAAGTGCCATGCCCCCGGGTCATGTGCTGCGCAAGTGCCATGCCCCCGGGTCATGTGCTGCGCAAGTGCCATGCCCCCGGGTCGTGTGCTGCACAAGTGCCATGCCCCCGGGTCATGTACTCCACAAGTGCCAATCAGAAGAGAAACCTAGATGGCGTTAAAATATTATCAAATACTATCACTCTGACGTCACGTACCTATCACTCTGACTTCAATTAAAAAATTGCGATCACATTAAACGAACTAAAAATGACTAATAATGGGGTTGGAGCAACCCTTGCCTCACTATGTGACCCTCTCCTCCTCCCTCCTCTTACCATGGCGTCATTTCCAGTGACTCAGAGTTAAATAATATTAAAAGTGATTTCAAATTATTAAAATAGGACTCATCATTTTCATTAAAAACCATAAATTGGTTTATGTACGTGAGATATAATTTGCCGGACAACGCCGAATACTTTTCTTTTATGTACGTACAGAGTGGCGGCTAGTGGCGGACCTTGGTGGAGTTTCTTACACCGGTCCATGTAAATAGAATGTACGCTAAGAAACATTAAATAAAATTTAAAGTTATTTCAAATTATTACGTAATTAAATTACAATATGACTCAGCAATTTCAAATTACTATAAAATATGATGAAAAAAGAATGAAAAGCCCCCCCCCCCCCCGATGCAATATGCCCCATGGACCCCTAAGAGATAGGTTACCAACACGTTTTTCACTACCAAGCAGGTCCTTGCTTGGCAGAATGTCAGGGAAATTATGTACCTAGAATTAGAATTACGACAACCGGCAATACACAATGTGGTGTTGCTTTAATTGAGGGAAGAAAAAATTAAAAAAAATAATAAACATAAACTGAAAAAATATAGAGAATGTCTTAGAAAAATATCTCGCAAGATTTTCAGAAACATTGTTGCTTCTAGGCGAAATAGCAAAAAATTAGTCCCAA
>OY744521.1:156715658-156758158 GCA_963556195.1 Sepiola atlantica | reverse complement strand
ACTACGCCCTGCAAATTTACTTCAGTATGTCTACAGCTCAGTGCATATATAGATGCATTCATAGTTTGCAGAGTTTGAATTACCTAGTAGAAACGATCCGGGAGTATATTCGGTCTCTCTGTACAAAGGTTTGTCAGGACAAACTGACATGGGCGTACTTCACCCTAAAAGTAAACCCTGACCAAATATTCAAAATAACATAGTATACGAAGACCAAATAAGATACCCTCGACATGGTCATACATTGGTTCATACGAGTAATTGCGCACCTTTATCTTAGTGATGTTGCCTAACGTAACAGCTGTGAGCTTGATACTCCACCAGACAAGATGAATTCTTGTCCTGGACTCCGGTAAGACCAAGAGACCAAAAGAAATAAATACTATAATATGGTTAACTGGTCAGTAGGGGAGAGGAAAATGAATGTTCACTTCTTTACTAAGTCAATGTTTGACACGTAAAGTATAACTTTATTGGAGTATAAGATTATCTATGTATCTCATATAGAGATCAAGTGTTAGCCCCAGGAAAGGGCCCCTTCATTTCTAAAAACTTCGATTGAAGTAAATCGAAACTAAAACGTGATACATACTTTTATTGCATAAGATTTTAGCAGGAAGATACAAAGTATTAAACGCAGTTTGATCTCTGTGCTGGACCCAGATATGAATCTGTACCTCAGCATAGTGATCGCCGTCGGCCTCTGCTTTAAAATCAGATGTGAACAATGTCACTAAATATACCGAAGAATTATGATAATCTTGGTAACATCAAACTAGCCATTGTTCCACGACAGAAAAGATAAGATTGGAAAATAGATTAGATTACGAAAAATGTAAATTTATGGATGGCTGGGTCAATTCGCGTATATTTAGAACAAAAACAATATTCCAGATGAATAATTAGATTCATGTTTGTATATACGGATTTAGATAAGGCGTTATTACTTGCGTATTCGTTTGAAAGTGATTTTCGACTTTTTCTTTGTTTCTCATCCCCTCTTTCTTTATCTCTATATCTCAATGTGGCAATCGTTCTCACTCCATCTGCCCCTCTATATTTCTTTTTGGTGAACACTCTCCTTCTCTCTCGCTCTCTCTCTCTATCCCTCTCTTGCTCTCTCTCTCTCTCTTACTTTGTTTGTACCTATCTGTCTATATAGATGTCAGTATTACTCTCCTTCTATCTTCTTATCTCTGTATATATTTAACTATATCGCACTCTTTCTCTCTTTCTATCATGCGACTATATATGTATCGCCATGTCTTTCTTTTGATCTTTATTTGACGTGTTCTTTAATTTTTTCTTTTTTTCTTCATGTGTGACTTTATTTATTTCTCTCCTTCCTCTCTATCTCTCTCTCTATATATATTTCTCTAATTCTCTCTTATATAAAAAGGTAAAGGTAAAGGTCGCATAGCCTGGACGCGCACGAGTGTCGTTGCCGACATCGCACACTGCCCATGGCCGTAGCGGCGATGATTTGTTAAGAATCACTGTGTCTAGGGCACAGCATATGGAAGGCGGAGCCCATCCCTCTCCTTCCGCTACCTTGAACCTTCCCTGAGTTTTAGTCAGGTACCCATTTACTGCTGGGTGGACAGAGGGAGTTTTCAGACCCGAAAATTCGCATGCCGTGAGTCGGATCGAACCCGGGGCGTCCAGCCCAAAGACAAGTGCTATAACCACTCGTCCACAGGCCCTCCCTATATGTTCTGTCGTTATTAACCCCCTGTGTTCATATGTCTCGCTATCACTATGTGAAAGATTCGGTAAGTATATATGTGGATGCCTGCTTACTTGTCTCTCTCGCCCCTCTCTCTCTCTCTGTTACACACACACGCACATGCACACACACATATATATATGTGTGTGCGTGTGTGTGTATTTGTATGCATTAAATCAAGAGAAATGTCGCAAAATATAAATACAAAATGTGTAAACATGGAAATGTGAGGGAGCATCAATTGATTTAATCCAATACTTTATTTTTAAAAATTCCTACTTCATGTTGTATCTGTTGATTAGGTTAAGTCTGCCAGTTATATTGGAGAGCAAAGCATTGGAATTTATTTAATTTCGAAATGCAATGCATATTGTAAACAGTTTAGCGTATACGCTTAATTCAATACAAGTTGCTATTTCATGCGTAGGTTCGACTACATTGTGACGCATATATTCCTTGTGTAATTGAACACTAGATATCCCATAACATTTGAACCGAACATAATCGATTCCATAGTCCGTGACGGTATCTATTGTACCTATTAATAACGTGAGTTCAAGTGTGTTAATCTGTGACGTATGTGAATAAAGATGTTAATAGCTATATAAAAAGAAATGGTTAATCTGTTGACTCGAGTTGTATGTATGTATATATATATATATATATATATATATATAATGCTCTTTGACATATAATAGCTCATGATTAAAACAACTTAGATAGGTGTGTTAAAGAATTTTAGGTATGGCGATTGATGATCTGATTCTTCAGGCTACTGTTGTTATCTTGGATGCTATGATCACAACGTTTCGGCCGATATAACCTCCACCGTCTATAGCGGCATCTCTTTTAAGTCAGAAATCGCCATGTTGAACTCCGGAATCCATTTAAAATTTCGAACGGGACTCTTTCGAAATTCCGTATAGATTCCCGAGTTCGACATGGAGATTCAGAAATACACAATACACACTTTAATATTGACAGGGGTGTACATCGGTTTAAACGCTGTGAGAATAACATCCAAGATGAGAAAGGTAGTCCCAATCATCGAAATAATACAAATTAGATTTGTGTATGTTAATATTTTTTATGTTTCAAAGATTTCCTGAGTGTCTATTTTTTTTACTTTCCCTTCTGTTTTTCTGGTCGTAGGATTGAATCTCGAAAAAAGCGAAATATTAATTAGAATTTTCTACAAGCTTTATAAAAAAGCAGACTTTTATATTTACGCGACCAACATTCCATATACTTTCCTCAATATTTATAGGTACAATCTAACAATACTAAATTAGCAGTGAGAATATGAGAATAAGAATGCATGCATATAATCTAACATATTGATTTAAATTAGTGGTCTTAAGACATATACTTATATATACATCAAATTGAAGTTTTAAAACCTATGAGTTTTAAAAAGGAGCTAGCATTAAAATAACTATGAGAAAAACAGGGCAAAGAAATCGCGTGAATAAAAACTACAAAAAAATCTTGAAGGTATATGTATATGTTATTATAACAGCTGGTTTAGTATCTTTAGGCTGGGTCAGTATTCAGGAAAGATTATAGAAGCCCACACACAATATAGCTTATTATAGAATTTAGTTACTAGAAACATTCGAATGGCATAACTATATGGGTGTAGTGATTGTTAGGGGTACGTATTAAATACATGCTGGTTGGAATAACCGTTTAAATAAGCTAAAAAATGGGTAATTTGGCTAAATATGTTTACAAAACCACTTGCTTTGAACTAATCTTGACGAGATGAGTATCGTTAGATTTTTCGTGTAATCTTTCTATTTATATTAAGTTAGGTATGTGCATATGTTTGTATATTTGTCTATACATCATTCGCTCTTAAACTATTTCACCGATCACTATGAATTTTAAAACATATCTGCTAAGTGTAAAGGCCCAAATGGGGGCTATGTTTCGTTCAGTTTAGTTTCATTTAAACGGAGCAAAGAGAATCAATTCGTGAATATTCAACAATAGGAATAAACTATCAATTAATAAATAGTAACTAAATTTCAATTTCCCAGAGTATTTTAATATTATTAATGCGAATAATATGGATACAACATCTCTTTTGAAAATTCAAATATTTGACCTTTGCATTAGATTTGATACATCGACATTATTCCTTGAATTTTTATTTTTTTCTAAATACCTCTTAAGCATCTTACATTTTATAAAATCAAAATAATGGAAGGAATTTTTATCAAAATCTGAAATAATTCTAGACATAAATTTTGTAGAATTCTATCTTGATTTTAATTTTCATAAGAGGACATAAAAGTGGTGCAAAACTGTTCTGTACGGAGCATTCATGTTTCACACACCAAGACAATGATTATTCTAGTTGAATACGAGATTAAATGATGGATGCGGACAAACTTAATAATCTTAAATCTATCAGTGTGAATTAAAACAACAGCGTCGTCGTATACATGAAGGAATTTACTTCTTCATGTGTTTAATTAATCATCGGAATGTTTAACATTTTTTCCATTCGTATGACTCAGCATTGTTCGACTTTTGTTCGTTTGTATTGCATTGTTTTCATTGGTTTCCCAAGTGCTTTCCAAAAGCTGGTACGTACAAAAGGGATCCCATGAAGATTGAAAACAACCATAGTAGAAATGGTTTCACCGAACTTGACACGATCAAATCGTCATTCCATATCAGTACCCACTTCATCTCCTGTTATTTCGATATAATATGATTAATATTCTTTCAGACTTAAGCATTAATGTTTGTCCTAATAAAAGAACCCGTTTTTGAGGAGCTGGATTCCCCCCATATGAATAACCGACCATATGTATAAAGCTGATCTCGTGTAATGTGAATAGGTAATATTGATCCTCGAAACAAAGTTTAATAAAGGTTTCTCAAGAAAAAACGATCTTTACGCCGGAGTTGATATAAATAGTTTTAGCGTTAATAATTGAACGTATATTTACGACAGTAACACGTCGTCTTGCCACCTTGGTAATTCGATTAAAACGTCGAAGACGAACATCGCCAATTAAAAGTGGTTGAAAATAAAATGTATATTTTACTGTTCCGAACCTTTTATCAGCAATAAACTTGCCCCTTTTTTTTGTAAAACAAGCCGATTTAAAATTCTCAATTAAAATATAATACTTGTGAGAGAGAAAACTGCGGACTGAAAGTTGCAAAGTCGGAATTGGTCGATGACGTCATAAGTTAAATATAGATATTTTGAAATACGCAGTTTGCTAATGCATTTGGCGAGAATCATGAAACTGAAATTTACTTCATGGATTAGCTCTGCTCGTTTGCAACCTGAATAAGTATGTGATAATCCGAGCTCATGGGAACCTCCGACGCAACACACAAATTGTTAGTAGAATTATATCAGCTTTTCAGAATTAAATAGAATGAGATCTACGATCAACGGGAATAGTCAGTGTAGACATTTTTATTCATATCGATTGCCACACTCGAACCCCGGAAAAGGAGTCCTGTTTGAAATTCAAATTCCAACGTCTTAGCCCACACGGCCGTTATAACAACCCAGTAAATCAGCGAGTGTGTAAACCTATGTAAAGGCATATATAATATATATTTGTGTGTGTTTTAGAAGCCTACACGTGGCGGATATATGTAGATAAAACGCTATCACCAAACATATATTTCTGTAAGACGTGTATGTATTCCTGAACAGTACTAAAAATTACTCTTATTGTTAATACGCTGGCTAACTTCACATACCAAAAATCTGAGATAATTTGGTTATGTGATACGAAGCAAACATTGTAATTTGATTATCCGTTCTTGGTCGCTCTGTCAGAACGTTTAATAAATACTAAACTAAAAATCTACTCATATAAATCAAAGCTGATCGACAAAATAGAGAGGGTGTCATAAAAATGTCATCTTAATCCAAAGCTTTTATTTATTTGACCAGTACCATAAAGTCCAAGACAGACTTGTTCATGTTACTTAGGGACATGCCTCCTAATATGTGAGAGAATTGACATGTCCAAGCTTACTAGATAATAAGAAACATTTGCACCACGTTGTAATTGTTTTCAAATTTAGAACTTTCCATGTAATTTTTCTGACGAACTTGAGGTGAAAAGATGTAATATTTACATGTTTGGTTTACTTTAAGAAAAACGATTCGTAAACTAATCTTCAGTGCCAGATGCTTGTTTGGAAAATGTTTTGTAAGAAAAATAAAAAAAAAAGTCTTGGCTTTTAGAAATGAATTGAACTTTGTTTAATTATATATGCTCTGTTGTATATTAGCATTCATCGAGCTTACATTGGAAGAATTCGCTAAATATATAGTATTGAAAGTATATTCTAAAACATAATATTTCTCATTATTATATATATATATATATATATATAATTAAATAGGTTCAAACATATTGATAAAATTAAATCAGAACTAATATTTCTTTTCAAAATTGCTCAATACAAGGTAGAAATTTATTAATAAATTGTATACAGGTCTTCCTTTACCCAGGACTGTATCATAATACATTTTGTTTCTGCTAGCACAGATGCAGCACTCTTACTAGATTCAAGCGGCCAAATACATGTATTTAGAGATTTTAATGCAAACCACCGTATTTGGCTTGGATTCTAAAACTATACAGGTGCAGCTACTAAGTGCACATATAGTTTCTCTATTGCACATTCCTCTCACAGACAGTCAGCTTCCCAACCCAGTCTATAGATAATAAGGACCAGCAAGCCCAACTTCTCGACCTGTTCTTTACCGGACTGTCAGAAACTTGTGCAATCAATCATCTATAGTTCGCTCGAAAACGCTGATTACCTTATGGTAATGATTGATATCACCCTAAAATCTCCCCTCGCAGCCGATCAGCCGTTACTCAAAATGACAAGATACTCCAAACAGGTTGATTGGCAATCTATCAGAGATCACATCAGATCTATAGCAATCCCCCCTCCACCCAATGGCTTACCTCGAACTGTGCAGCTAAGATGTAGCAAACATTCCGCCAATTTAACCGCCACAAGGCAACCCAAAATAGACAGAAATGTGTAGCGTCACAGATCATTATAAGATTGTAATAGTCGTAGCTACGAGAATATACAACTAAATGACCAGAAAACGCATGTAGTTATAGAAACTAGGAATTCGCAATTTCTGGAAAATGAATAATAGCATGCGGAACAATGGCACATCTACAGTTCTCCGCTGTCCAACTACAATAATATTGTTTTCACGGCAACTGGCAAGACTGAACTACTTGCTCAGCGGTTAGCCTTTAACTTGGCTGTAGATACCATAAAGCACACGCTCCTAAATTACCCATTGCGATCTAAAACCACACTAGCTGACCTTAACATACCCCCTTCCCATGTCCAGGATGTCACAATAAAACCTTGATACACGCAAAGCATGTGAACCTGATCTTATTCCAGTGTTAGTAATAAGGAAATAGTCTGCTGCGTTGGCCACTGTCCTTTCAAAACTCAATAACAAATACCTTGCCGAATCTTACTTCCCTGATTGATGGAAAATTGCATCCGCATTACCAGTCTTCAAATAGTCTGGTGATAGAACTGATCCTCAAAATTATCGCCCTATCGGTCTACACTAGTTTCTCGCTAAAATGTTTGAATCTTTAATCAATTTAGCGATAGTCTGTAATGTTCTTGATGCTACACTTATTTCTAATCCTCATTATGGATTAAGGCAAGCACGTTCTACTACGGAAATCCGAACCGTCATCTCTGAATGGATATACTATACACTGGACAAAACAGGTGAAACAAGGGCAGTATCGCTTGAAATATCCAAGGCCCCTGAGAAGGTCTGGTATAAAGCTCTTCTAATAAATACTTGTTCGTATGGTATTTCTGGACGTATACTTAATATAATGAGATATTTCCTATCCCAAAATATTTAGGTTGTATTCGACTGTCGTTCATTCAAGCAACATCACATAAATGCGGGTGTACTCCAGGGATCGAGTTTTGAAATGTTATTGTTCCTGATTTTTATAAACGACCTCCCTGATGACATCGTGTCTGAGATGGGTATATTTGCTGAGGACGCACCTCTCAACTCTCGTCCTGTGGGTAAAATAGACGCGCACATATAACTGAGACAATGGCTGAATCCTGAGAAAGTGACCCCCAGTCTGTAGTGGAATGAGGTCATAAATAGATTGTAACATTGAATGCTGCTAAGACAAAGCTTTTTTCCTTCAACAACAACAAACCTTTTGGCCTAAAATTCACAGGTAACATTAATTGGAACAATTACATAGAAAACATTGCCAAAGCTGATGCCAATAGAGGGGGATCCCTCTACAGTTATTGAAAACCTCTCACACCTCACAGTATCCTATATATTTACAAAGCCACAATCCGCCCGTGCATAGAGTATTGTTGTCACATCTGGGCTGACGCACGATCAACCAGTCTCTCCCTCTTGCACAAGGTAAAAAAGAGTGTCTAATCTGATAAGTCCCTCACTATCAACCAAGCTCCAGCTCATGTCGCATCGCCACAATGTGACATCCTTGTGTTTGATTTAAAAGTACTTCAATAGTGTCGCATAGCCCCTTAATAATTCATACCTTCGTTTCTTCTCGGTTTGCTCTGTCGTCTAGTGGTTGAGTACTTTCTTCGCCTCTGCACTGTAGCTGCCATCTTCGTGAGCTGTCTAACAAAATACCTTTCTCACCCGCTTCATAAGACAACAATTACTTTTTATTCGGCGTCAGTTTCTATTTCCCGTAGAGATGTTTTGCTATCGTTGAGAGAGAGAGAGAGAGAGAGAGATTTACGAATATCGTGGTTAATTCTTAGCTAGCTTATTGTTTAATCAGTCCTTTGTTATTTTAGGAGACAGGGGGGAGAAGGACACATTTTACGCCAGTATTCTTTCTAAGGGAAAAACATCTCCCATTCTGACTTGGCTACATCGTAATTCCTTCGTCCGACTTCTGCGCCTCCTAAGTCCGAACTCGTTTAAAAACTCTAATTTTCTCACATATCAAGACTGTACCGTAATATCACGTGATCACCACACAGGTGCAGGATGACCTTTTGAACTAGGGTCATCCATTATCTCGTCACTTGTCACGTTTCGATTCCTGGAAACAGCATCGCACTCTATGCACTCGGCGGCACGCACTAAATCGCACAAGCCAAACCAACGACCCCACACCCGTTCTCCACCACATACGTCCATTATCCTATAACATTCTCATAAATGTTTTTATGATCCCACAAGTAACGTCCATCATCATATAACAATAGAATGTGCTCTGATTAACTTGCTCCTTTCATGCAGCCTAGACGATAATACACCTGATCAACTCCACAAACGGATAAACCCATCCATTAACTGTGGAAGTCCCGAAATGTATGCTAGCTTTCTACTCTAATAGCTTCTTTACTCTAGCTACAATATATTGGAACTCTTTTCATGTTCCCTGTTTCTCTGACTGTACCGAAATGCAGAAATGTAAATGAACAACTTCACTGCATAACTCCTAACTAGGGATTCCCACTTTAGTTTCTGACCCATAATTCACAGTAGGCTCTTACGTCTCTGTGGCAGTATGCTTTCTCTGGGGAGAACTCTAGTAAGAAAAAACAACAAAAAATTAAAAGAGGTTACAGACGTTAATCTATGTGTTATATCTATGTGTTATATCTATGTGTTATATCTATGTGTTATATCTATGTGTTATATCTATGTGTTATATCTATGTGTTATATCTATGTGTTATATCTATGTGTTATATCTATGTGTTATATCTATGTGTTATATCTATGTGTTATATATATATACAAATAAATACACATTAGTCTTAATTATATAGCGATGATATGTATAAAAAGTAATTGTGACTAATTTATCTGTGTTTAACATTATCTTTAAATCTTACTCATGTAAAAAATGCCTAATTTTCCTTTTACTAATCCTTTTAAGGTATTAATATTATATACATATATGTCTCTCTTTCCATATATACATATATGTATATATATAGAAAGAGAAATTGATGGAGAAGAGAGATAAAGAAGAAGGAGAGAGAGATATAAAGAAAAAGGGGAGAGAGATGGAGGAGAAGAATGAGAGAAAGAGAGAGATGAAGAAGGAGAGAGAGATGGAGAAGAAGAAGAGAGAGATAGACAAGAGAGAAGGAGAGATATATGGAGAAGACGAGTGAGGGAAGGAGATGGAGAAAGGAAAGAGAGAAGAAGGAGTGAGAGAGATGGAGAAGAAGAGACAGATGGAGAAGAAGAGACAGATGGAGAAAAAGAGAGATTGAGAAGAAGAAGAGTGATAGTGAGAGATGAGCGAGCAAGAGAGCGAGCAAGAAAGAGAAACAGAAACATATATATAGATATTTATATATACATACTCATATAATTATAAGTTTATTATTATGAGTTTATTTTTATAAAGCTTTACTTTTATTGCTTCTAAGTTCATCTTATGAACTTAATAAATTTATTAATACACACCCATTATCTATCTATCTATATATATATATATATATATATATATTTACATGTCTATTCAGAAACATCTATTTCAGCGTCCTTATGATTCATCATTGTTGCTGGACTGAGCGTGATTCGAAGCCGGGTCACAAGTGGTTGAACCTCTAACTACATATATCATAAACACAGACACTGATACCCCAATGTACCGCCATTCAAAAAAATCCGAAACAACATCTTAAATTTAGAACAGATCTTCAATACTTGATAGTTTGTATCATAGGATAATTGTATTATAAAAATTGTTAGAAAATGTTATACAGTGAGTATCTTTAAAAGAATTGGATTTTCACAATAGGACAAAAATCTTTTTTCTTGGAGAGGGATTTTAAAAATAAATATTTTTAGAAAAAGTATTAAATAATTTCAGTCTGACAAGAGGTCGTCAAACATCGTGTTCTAACGTGCTTGCTGAAAAAGACGCACATATTTTTATCTATTCCAAAAATCTATCTGAACACACATTAGATTTTTTAGCAATGCAGGAAGTAAGTGATTCCATCTAAAATGCCCTATGAATGACACATATTAAATAGCGCTCCTATTTTTAAGCTCAATTCAAGGACTTTCCATGTAAAGTCAACTTTCCATCTGACAAATCTACAGTGATTTTACCGTACAAATATTACTGACTAAGAAGCAAGGGTATCTCTATCACGAGACATATTAGTGTTTTGATTAGCTTTATCTATGTGCGATCAAGGAAGTCAGCGTCTAATGTGGTAAATCTCTTCGCGAATTATCCACTGAAGACATATCCCCTTGCAAAAACAACATTCAGCTCTTAGTAAAACCCGGCAAGGACGAAATAGTTGCGAAAATAACCTGAATGCAACGAGACAAAACGAACACGGGGTAATTGTCGACGCTCTTCTTACTGTTATTTTCTTAATGCTATTTCAAAAGAGACTGGTGTTTAGGTTATAAGTCGTCGGTCGTCACCAAAGGTAATTGAAAGCTATATAATGTGTTGACTCGGATGTTTTGGAGATCACCGAACCGGTGGATACTTGAACCTGGCTATTTAAAGTGTTCAGCTGAGCGGACTTGCCACAAGTCGATAAAATGCTGCGAGGCTAATGAAGTGGAAAGGCGAGCACTGATTTTCCGTGATGTCTTCCGATTTAATTTCTTTCTTAAAATAAGCATAGCATTTTCTATAAATGCAGGTTTTGGAGAGCGCCTCTTTTTATTGGACGTTTTACAAGAGACTTAACCTGTGCGTTTATGCTACTTTTTTTCGCCTTTTCTTTTTATTGGCGTGATGCATTTCATGGGATCAAGGAAAAAGATAGGAGGGAAAGATAAGGAAATAGCAATTTGTAGTTCTTTTCTTCTAAATGGGTTTCGGGTTCGATGTCTAAATATGTCGAGACTTTCCTTACCTAATCTTTGTTGGATCAATAGATGTGGGAAAGCGACAGAGCTGGGGACATTAGTTGTATGTAAAATATTACCAAAAATATGCGTGTCCGTTTTGTTTAATACACAAAGTAACTGATATACGTAAATGCACATTGTGATTATTCATCAAATAATAATGGTCTTGTAATATACTAATCTCCCCCTCATTCGCTCTCACTCTCTCATACATACATGTTAATACATATGCATTGATTCATATGTATATCGGTGTAATCAGTCAACGGAAAATCATAAGCGCACAAGTGGGAGTAAATATAATAAATAAAAACTGAGAATTAATAATCAAATACACTGACAGCTTATAATTTCGTTCAAAGTTTATCGGACGATTTTAGAAGCAAAGTAAATCAGGATTTCAGTTTATCATTTTCCTGTGTGTTGGGATCGTCTATAGAAAATGTTAGGGAACTACACCCTAGCTATTACAAGATAGTGATGAAATGCTCTATGTAAAATCCGTTAGGGGCAAAGTAAGCCTCATTTTATGCCACATCACTTTTTACAATTATCTTTTACGTACTGATTCGGAAGCTTATGTCGTTAATTTGACTTAGCTTTCAAAACTTTAAGAATGTGAGGGAAAATCTTGCAATTGCAATTGTGTGGCATTCATAGGTGACGCAAAAGGTTACATTTCAAAGAATCCTTCTATAAATGTAGGTTCGCACTAATTTGTAAAAGGTTAACTAGATCAGACCAATGCTTGAATTGAAAATTATTTTTGTTTCAATCTTTCATTGGTTGTCTCACAATTCATGAAAAAATACAAAAGTTCATTATTGAGTTAACGCAAAAATGCAATTCTATTTGCTTTAATTTTTATCATGAAATTAGAACAGAACCTTGAATTGATTCGATAAATCGACATAACCAATTTCATCAATTTTATATAAATAAATGTGTACTTTCCTAATTGCCAAATAGTTTCATTACTTTTTTCTCATTAGAGAACAGAACATCTACAGACAGTAAAACATAAGCATTAAACTGTAGATTTTTTTTAATGTACTGCATTTGATTTCAGGTGTTTGTTTCTTGATCCTTTTGATGATATTAAAACTATTCAGTTGATGCTTATGCAACTTATACCTTGTTTTTATCTCAAACCATTAGATTGCATTTATATCAATGATAAATGTAATGCGGCTGTAAACTTTGCCAGACATTGTTTTTAAGTAAGCACCATATGTCCATAAGCACATTAACCTGATAGCCAAAGTTAAATATCGTGCCTGATTTAAAGGAACAATTTTCCAGGCAGTAAAGTTTGCGTCAAATTTTACCCTAGAAATCTTTACTATATATTCTAAGAGAAGTATCTGGTTCGAGCTCAGTTCATGTATTTCCTGAGGCATTGACTCTCATGAGTGTGATAGGGCAAGTGGTGGTGTTGAGGCTCAGTGTGTTGATACGTTCAGAGCCGTCCGTAGCATGTTGTACCATTTTTAAAATGCTATTCCTTACAGCAAAGCCACCACCATGCTTCCACTCTCTCATCCTTTGGTTTACCATGCCATGTGTCATCTATTTCGCGCAGGCTAGCAGCCTCAGCAAGTCGCGTCTCTTGCAGTGTAGCAATATCGATGTCTAGTCTATGGAGTTCGTTGCTGATAACTATAGTTTTCCTCAATTCATTTATGCTCATCAAGTCGTCTAAAATGCCAGTAAGCATAGTCCTGACATTCAAGGTTCCCAGTTTAAGAGATGGACTATTTGGTATAAGTTTTGTTTTATTGCCTGGTGTAGTCGATGCATCTAATTTTTCGGATTTTGGCCTATCTCCACACACTACGATGAAGCAGGTTAGACGAGCACGAGAAAGCACCTTTTTTTGTTAAACATATTTTACCCCAAACTTAGCAGACCGCTACTGTAGACGTAAGAAGCTACTGAGCATTAAGGTGTAGGTTTTTGGCTGCCGGCTTGAGAAATGGGCGGTAGCTTTCTAATGGGGTGCGAAGTATCCTCCCATCGTCGAAAATAGGTCCCTGCACTTCCTCATTGCGGCTCTTAGTCAGGGCTTATAACCGGTAAACTGCCTCTCATCCGTGGTGTGCTCTGCCAAGATCAACTCTATGGACTAGAGTGTCCTCTCTAGTGCAAATGCTGCCAGGACAAGAAAGAAAACAAGAATAGGAATGCAGACGCTGCCCAGTTATCAGCATTCCTTCTATTCCCCATTGATTACACAAGTGAAACATACGGAATGACATCAATTCGTCACAAAAGGACGCAGGTTTTTATAGAGTTGATCTCTCTAGGCATTGCTTTAATAAGGCGGGTAACCCCGGCTATTGTCCATCAGAGTGGATCATCTGCCCGGCATTGTGGGTTGGGACCATAGGTAACAGAACTGCATTAGCTGCCCCTTAAACTTACAAGTCACATGCTCTCATGACTTTACCTTTGGTCCTTGGACGGCCATGAACATACACCTGAAAGCGTAAGGAATTTTGAAGCCACTACGTGGGGCGCTCATATAGTTTGCAAGTTTAGTCGAAACCTGGTGCTAAAGTCTGTCTGCCGCGTTCATTGCGACTTTGTGGAGCCATACATGAGCTAGATATGCAGAGTGAAACAGAGGCTGCTGACAGATACCAAGGTATCAGCGGCTGTCTTTCACCAAGGCTGCTACCACTCCTCCATATCCAACACGAACTCTTCACCGTATCCATGGCAAGGTGGCTTTCAGGTGCTATGCATAGCCGAAGGTCAACCCGCGATTTTTTCCAGCACTAATTTTTAGATATTCGCAGCCAACCTTTATATTTAAACGCCGTTCTCTTTTCCGCAACGCTAGGATCTGGTGGATGGGAGATTTTTTCTCTACACCACAAAGTTAGGTATGTGTATATATTTATATGTTTATATATATATATATATATATATATATATATATATATATATATATATATATATGTATAGAATGCTTAACATAAGGCGATTTGTCTTGTGATATTATCTAGCGTTGCTGAAGTTAAATCGTCAATGACTTCCTTAAACAACGTTAAACTTTTTCTGCACGTTTTTCCGCTGTCTTTTTAAAATGTTCTTCTTTCTCCAGCTTTTTGTTCATTTGCATTTGACACCTGAGCAGGATTTAACGAAGAATCGAAAACGT
The DNA here is from genome assembly GCA_963556195.1 of Sepiola atlantica. Taxonomy (NCBI): domain Eukaryota; kingdom Metazoa; phylum Mollusca; class Cephalopoda; order Sepiida; family Sepiolidae; genus Sepiola; species Sepiola atlantica. The sequence continues at coordinate 156,743,351 of OY744521.1, read as the reverse complement.
TTGTGAAACCTATGGAACATCTATTTTTTTTATTTTAATACAAAAAACTAATCAGAAAAATTGAACAAATAGACAAATTAAACTGACGATTCTGTAATTTTTAACATTTTTTGCATAAATGAGAAAATGCAGCTTACATACTCACACTGAGAGAGAGAGAGAGAGAGAGAGAGAGAGAGAGAGAGAGATCGAAGAAGTAAAATAGCCGCGAACTGTAGTAATAGAATACCTTCAACTCTTGATGGCCACCTATGACTTGGAAAAAATTACCAACTTAAAAATAAATTGCCTGAACACTTAGGTAACACTGGATGGAATTGTGTTTCGGCGGATGAGAGTAAATAGTTAGTGTAAGTATAGACAATAAAAGTAAACGATTTCATAAGTTGGTTAAGTAATTAACGTAAACATTTGCTCAATATAAAAGAGAAAGTAGTGTATCGACTTCAAGCACATACAAAATAGCCATACTATATTTTCATACAACTATCTATTATCATACTAAAGCTGAGTAAATCAAGGTTCGTTTTCCTAGGGGTAATATTTTAAGCTCATTCTGAAGTATTCCACAGTTTGGGTATTAAGTAATATTTGAAAAAAAAATCAATGTAAATTTGTTCGAACTAGTGTACACTCGCCCCATGAGCGGTGTTGCTACAGTATCTGGTTGTGACAATTTCTATTTTTAACTAGCTTTTACCGCTTTAAAAATGATGTGTGTAAGCAAACGTAATTCGCTTTGAAGTAATGTCGAATACTGGTCCGATTAAGTGACCCGCTTCCGTGTTTCGGCTTCTGTTTTCGGTGCAAGTTATGTAAGGGCTATGACATAATTTTTCACTAATAGCTTTAGAATAAAAGTATCAATCCATATATCTACCCTCCAGCTATGTATTACATAGTAGATTATACTAGATTATCAAGCCTTAGTAGTGCAACGAATCTAGAAGAAAGAAATATTGAAAAATTGCACTCGTCTTCTCTGATTGTCCCGGCATTTTTTCAAGTCATGCCGAAAATCTCTTCGCCACTGGGTTCAAACAATGCCTTTTCAAAAGCGGCGTAGATGTGATTGCGTAACCTTTGCTTCACTAAATACTCCCTGTACAGCGGCTATTCATTATCTCACGGTAGTGACGAGAGGTGTTGTTTAATCAGAAAGTTACGATATTTTCACTCGATATAATCAGGTACACCCGAGAATAACTACATGAATGTTCGAAGCATCTATAATGAAACCGACAAGCCGATGCGTCAATTCGCGGCCGTATCAATTACCCCTGCTTTTTCTGAACTTACTATTTAAAAATCCATTGCTCTAGCGTTGTTAAACTGTTAGTTGTTTGAACCATCGCAGCGTCGTATTTCTTAGCCATCCAATCTATTCTCTAACATAGGTTGCTATGGTTATTTTAATGATAATATAATCGGAATCTACTTGAGAGTAAAACATTCGCCAAAAATAAACCTACGTGAAAGTGATTAGAATTAAAACAATAATAGACAGAGACTGGCGACTACAGCCTCTAGAGGAATCCGTTCACACAAACACATTGGAAGTCAATTTTAGATGAAGTGTTTACGACATCAGTGAAGAGGCTGATCACTGTTGTTCGGTCTTGAACAAAGACCTAAAAATGGCGATATTCTTATCAATCTTTGTTTACATCAACCACCGAAGACACCACTTCCGAGCGCCATGCTGTTTAATCTAGCGAGTAGATCGGCTTTTGCCAAACCCACTCAGGAGAGCTCCTTCGATTTACTGCATTGCATGGACACCTTGCTTTCGAATGAACTGTCAATCAACTTGATATTTTTAGTCTTTTCGCCGCTGCACTTTCGTTTTATCCGCTCCCTAGACACACCATAAAAACAAAAGGCGCGAGTTTATATTCTTATCTCTTTTCAGTTGAACTTGCCTTTTGGGAAAACATACACACACAAACGAACGCATATCATCCACTTAATGCTAAATACCAATGTTGTTTTATGTATATATTTATATATTTATATATAAGAGAATATGATAATGTAAATTATATTTTCATATATCACTTGATACACAAAAATATCTAATTTCAATTACAAATGTCAAGCTTGATATTAAGCAATTTAATAGAGCTTATAAATGTATTAGCTTCAAGATTTTTTATTATATTATTTTATAATAATTTATACTTAAATCAACTAATAGAATAAACAATTGTTTAAAAATATGTATTGTAAACAAAATATACGGGTAGATTACTATGAAAGAAAACTTATTCTACTCGTCGGAATCTTTTTAATAAAAAATATGAACAGAAAAAGTGAGGTTAATTTCATGTCATGTTATGAATCTCACTCTGCTTTGTATAAAACACATTTCAGATTGTCGGCTGGAAAATGGTTACAATTGGTATTCGTTAGCAAAGCGGGCAAAATTTCCAGCATTTCCGTGAAACTACAGTTATTGATGGCTGATCAACTTAATGTATGGTGTTATTTTTAATAATAATACTAATGATAATGATTATTATAATAATAATGTTATATATATACATATAACTGTGAAAAGAAAGATGAAGATCATGTCTTTAAATTATATCCTATATTTAATAGTTAATGCTCGATATACGAGATAGAGCAATAGTATTAGTAGATAAGTAATGAGAATAACAAATGGATAAAATGCAATATTATTAAATCATAATTTTTTCAAACTGTTTATTATGTATAATCGTTGTTTGAACAATTGATGATTTAATAAATATTGTATGTTATCCAATTGATATTCTCATCACTTATTTACTTATATATACACTTATTTACTTATATATATAACATTTGGCTAGCCTACGCTAGACTAACAGAGTTTCGATGTAAGTGCATATCCTCGGGGATATAAGATTTGTTAAATATTAAATTGTTTCAAAAGAAATCAGACAATAAAATTGGCTAGAAAAAAATAAAGTGTTTACAAGTTCGGAACTATCAGGGTGGTTGAACTAAGACTTATATGCTCTTAAATAGAAATCAACCTCTCCTTGCAGCCCTTACACATTGAAAGGACCTTGTGTCACTCATATGCATGTATAAGACACACACAAACACACACACACACCACACAGTAATCGTAAAACTCCTTCCTCCTCCTACCATTGCACGTATTGACAGAATATACACTCGAATTAATTGTTCAACGTAGATTCACACACATTCTCCTGTCAGTCATACATGGATAGAAATCCGCCCACACATACATCTGACCATATATTAAATGTTTACATATACAGAATATAAGGAAAATATTTGTAATAGTACAGACACATACATTTATTTAACTCCTGGAGAGGAGTAAATCAATACTCATTCATATATATCTGTGAATTAATAAAAGTATACGTAGTTCAACGAACGATCTATCTAAAATTATGCAGTCACTTAATTTTTTTATTACTATATTAAACTGGTCTTTAATATATACATTAATATTCAGGCCAGTTATTAAGAGGATTAAGTTGGTGTTAACTAAAACTATTGATTTCATACCAAAAAGGGTAAATAAATTAATGAATAAATATTTTTCAAATCTTTAATTTCAAGGAAATATAATTAAATAATAATACTAAATCAAAATGTTGTAAACATTATATATAATAGTATATCCACAAAGTATATCGCCCGCACATAAATATGCAAATTAAAGTTAAATCCAACAAGCTGCACAATGTGATAAAACTTATCAATTGATCCCTACTAGCGTATAAAAATAGTGGAAGTGAGGCAGATATTATTAGATATATTATTCATTAAAAGCAATTAAATTATTAGCTTAATTTAAAACTATAGTCAATTGACTTAAGAAATTCTACAGTCCACACAGCCTTTCAGTGTAGTTTATACATTTAAATTACCTATAAATTAGTTGCACAATTTTATTACAATTATTAAATGATTTAAAGTGATATTAGTTGTATACTTTATATAGAATGTTTTGTTATGTCATACCAAAAACTAAGTTATTACTGTATATATCCACAATGGACTGTTTGACGTGTCTAAAACTAATACCTATTTCATCACTTGTATTCAGTAATTTATCTTTTTCAGGCAAACAAATAACAGCTTATTTTTTTTATTTAGAAAAATACAACAAGGGTTGTGTAGTGTAGGGGCTGAAGCTTTTTTCAATATGCTGTATTTTCATTCCTTAGGAACCATATGTGTTTGGACAATGAGCTGACCTTTTTCTTATTAAGGTTATTAAAATGTATTTCATTATTTCACTATGAATTGTATATATAAGGAAAAGATAATGAATAAAAAAGTATTGAATCACCATGGGTTAGAGTCATCCATATATAATCTAACTGAAACATTTATATCCCCATATGTCACCGAAATATTTCAATGTCAAAATAATTAATAAATGATATCAGTCAAAGCATTGTTATATTAATAGGGTGCATTCTTAAATTTCAAAATATATTAATTATAAATGTTCCATGTCCATTGTATGTATGCGCGTTCCTGAAAATTATTAAGCAGAAAAAGGCAAAAGAGGAAAAGGTAAAATTAAATTACTTTTTATGATCATTGATAGACAGAAATATTCCCAACACAATTATTTTTTTAATTACAATGTTTTGAAATCCCGTGCAGATTAATTTTGTGAGGAAAGTGTGATACTATAGACTGCTTAACAGCCACGGCCACTTACTCGAAGAATCTTCGGAAAATAAGTAAAAAAGGCAAAAATTATGGAGAAGTAAAATAAGTCGGCGATAATGAAGATTCCACGAATTTATTGCACATCCCAGAATTGCCGGCTACCTGGATTTATCTGCAGGGGCAATTATATCGGGGTGATTCTTAATCTTGTTGGTGAAGTTATTATTTTGATAATAGGATTGGAGTGCTTATTGCGTTTTTTTTAATTTAATACATATATTTTTCATATATTACATCACATATATATATGCCATCACATATATATATATATATATTACATCACATATATATATCACATCATATATATATATATATTACATCACATATATATATCACATCATATATATATATATATATATATATATATCACATCATATATATATATATTACATCACACATATATATATATCACATCATATATATATATATACATTACATAATATATATATACATTACATCATCTATATATATATATACATTATATAATATCATATATATATATACATTATATCATATATATATACATTATATCATATATATATACATTATATCATACATATACACAGTACATATATATATATACACAGTACATCATACATATATATATATACACAGTACATCATACATATATATATATATACACAGTACATCATATATATATATATACATTACATCATATATATATATACATATATATATATATACATTACATCATATATATATATATATATACATTACATCATATATATATATATATATATATACATTACATCATATATATATATACATTACATCATATATATATATATACATTACATCATATATATATATACATTACATCATATATAACATCATATATATATATACATACATTACATCATATATATAACATCATATATATACATACATTACATCATATATATATATACATTATATACGTAATATATACACATTATATACATATATATATATACATTATATACATATATACATTACATCATATATATATATATATATATATATTACATGCTATATATATATTACATGCTATATATATATTACATGATATATATATATATATATTACATGATATATATATATATATATATATATTACATGATATATATATATATATATTACATGATATATATATATATATATTACATGATATATATATATATATATTACATGATATATATATATATATTACATGATATATATATATATATATTACATGATATATATATATATATTACATGATATATATATATATATATTACATGATATATATATATATATATTACATGATATATATATATATATATATATTACATGATATATATATATATATATATTACATGATATATATATATATATATTACATGATATATATATATATATATTACATGATATATATATATATATATATATATATATTACAGGATATAGAGATATAGCATCATGTATATATATATCACATGATGTGTATATCTATATCATATGATATATGTATATATGTAATACATAATATATATATATATATATATATTTATATATCATTTCATGTAAATATATTAATTATAGCATAATAAAAAATAGTATGCGAATAATTTGCAGTTTATATTGTGAAAGTGATCAATGAAACGACAGGTTTATAAATTATTTTGATAAACATTTGGATTTTTACGGGCTAAACATCCCTTGTCATTACGAAATCTGGGATCTATCTATCTATCTATCTCTTTCTCTCTCTCTAATATATATATATATATATATTTATATATATATATGAGAGAGAGAGAGAGAGTAGCCGTGATTGAGATGCTTACGAAATTTCCATCAGTGAAAGCATGTTGTTTTTCTCCTGATTTCCATTATTCTTTATCTCTAGAGACTTGCTACTTTTTTCCCCTATCGATTATTGAAATCTCGTAAACAGCTTTAAAAATTCATCATAATTTTTGACGAGAAGCAATGAGGTATTTTTATTATCCTTTTTTTAATTATGGATGTATATGTTGATTTATAATATTGTGTGTGTGTGTATTTCTTACCGTTTTACGCATTTTTGAGCCATTTTTCCAATTTTAATTACTGCAAGCTGTGACCTTGAGATTAGAATACTTATTCCAATGGGAATTTTAAAAAATATATATACACATACTTAAATAGTCGAACTTAATCGTAATTGTTGTATGATTTAAAGAAAAAAGGTATAATCGTCTTCAATGCGTAATAGGGAAGTTAAGTCATTTAAATATATGTTCAGACACATTTTACTAGGGCTTACAGCTAGGATAGATTCTAGTATCGGTTAGTCCCTATGAAACCCTGCCCACTGTCCAGAGTTGATTGTCTTCTACCTATGAAGAACTCCTTCCACCAGATTAAGACCCGATCATATGTTTAAGGTTGTCCTGAGTAATATACGGTATAATTACGTTGACACGCCGCTTCCTGTTAGATCACCGAAGTTAAGCAACGTTTAGCTTGGCCACTACTAAATGGGTGACTATTTGGGAATACACGTTGCTGTGTGTGGCCTGGGAAGGACATGGGATCCACCAGGTTACTCCATGCTCACTGAAAACGTATGACAAGTAAAATATATCTGCATGATTCCCGACGACGTCCCGTGACGTTATTGGCTATGGATGGATAGATGAGTGATGAAGATAAATACACACAGACACACTCACACACATTATATATATATATATATATATATATATATATATATATATATATATATATATATATGTAAGTCATTTAATACTAATTTATTGTCAGTTTCACAGCAAAGAAAAGCGAACACGTGTTTCAAGAAAAATCAAAAACAGTTAAATCAAATTCAAGAATGAAACAGAAACTTCCGTCGTCAGTGCATTGTTGTCAGATGAAAACCGTACCCCATCAAAATGAAATTTAATGCAAAATCCCCCAAAGTATATATGAAAGCAACACGATAAAACACAAAGAAAATATGTTGGAATGGGAATTGACAATATTTGAATTATTCATATTCAAATGTTTAGAAATAATGTCGCTTGCACATAGAAAACGGCTCATATGGTTTAAACTAAAAAGAAATACGGTATTCATATACAGAATTCTAACATTTAGCATGCCGAATCCGATATTTACTTCCATTCAGTAGATTTTCAAATCGGATGGATTAAATTAACAATCGCAGATCATTCAATAAGTTCATGAGTAACGTGTGAGTGAGGCAAGCATGTCAATCGTGTAAAACGGTGTTTTTAAAAATTGTGAATCAGTAATTAATGTTACTTTACAGAGAATGAAATACCAAATAGTATTATATGCCATTGCTTCAGGTCTATGTATTCCTTGACTTTTATTTCTGTTTTATAATATAATTGATTATTCATCGGTTTCATTCGCAGATGCAACATTTAAGACGCTAAAACTATGTTCATCTAATATTCTTTTTTATTTGACGACAGTTATGTTCTCCATGTAGAGTAAGTCTATTCTAACAAGACTGGTGGATAAGGGGGGAGGGGTTTCTCACGACTCCTCTCAATCACATGATATGACTAAGATTGTTAACCAACCCCAGATTTCTTAATTTCGGATATTTTCCTGATAACTAAACAATGCACATCTAATGTTATATATCCTCCATAATTTTCTGATCACGCACTTGTCTCATTTAATGTTGTATTCAAGTTCAAGAAGACTTCTCATACCACTTTCCATCGCAGAGTGTATCAATATTAAAGGGCTGATTAAGACAGCTTCAGATTGTTCATTTCTGGTGCCCCTTTCTATTCAACTTCCAAAAGGAATGTGTCTTCTGTTGTATTCGATATATTTATTTAATCGCTGATTTATAGTCACTAGTATATTCCAACAAAACTAAACCAGTATTTCTCGAAGAAACTACTATTTTAATTATCTTCAATTAAACTGTCTATAAAACTGTCCCTAACCCCTTCAAAAATATTATAAAATAAACGCGGCGAAGTCATATGCCCAATCAGTTTAATCTAGAGTGGCTGACAAGAGGCTTCCTCACCATGACATTTGGAGAATAACAAACAGTGCCGTGAACAGAGGTAAGACTGCTATTACAAACACCATTAATTTACCTGAGATGATTTCTTGAGCATCTGGTTTTGTCAAATGTTTAGCTAAAGGTTCCGCATCAAATTCCACCCTATGCGATTAGGACAACTGGCCTGCACTTATTACAAAAACACTTAAAGCGATATCGATATATCTGTTCAAAATGTTGCCAAAATTATTAAGAACCTTAACGCCAGCATGTCAACTGGTCCTGGTCACATTTAAGACTTTGTATTTAAGAATCTGAAACAAGATTTAGCTCTTATCCTTACAAAATAGTCCAATTGTCCCTTAAAAAAGAAATGCCCTCCATCACATTTGAAAACTGCGGGGATCTGCACAGTAATTAAAACAACTAGAGATAGGCCGTATGTACAGCGATGCGGAAGACCAATCCCCTGTGCGTCATGAGTAAGTTTTTCAATCAGTCATTAGTCAAGAAGGTTTCTCCTATCTCAACAATATAAATATACTTTGTGGTAACTGATATGCATTTCATTCTTTAAATTCAACAGCTGGTGTGCTGACTGTAACGTCGCACATGATCAGTGAATCCGCTAAGAGGGGTTTCGTTGCGAGAGCGATAGTAATTAATATATCAAGAACTATCAACCGTCCATGGAAGAATCTCAAAAAGCATTGTGCATCATGAATAAGTTATTTAAATTTGTGAGAATAAAATAAAGTTACAACTATTTCAGAAAAAGTAATCTACTTAATGATAAGTAATATGGATTTAGTTCTGCAACATCAATAGCTAATGGTCTGACTGTATCTCGCTAAGGGCAAAACAATTGTTTCGTTTCTATGGCGATAGTTCTTGATATATCAAATACCTTCGAGATGATTTTGCACAACGGTTTGCTTCACAAGCTTGCTAGCAATGGAGAATCTGGAAATGTCCTCCCAACGATCAAACCCTTACTCTCTTATAGATCTATAACAGTAGTGTTTATTAACATAGGTTTGATCTTCATGAATGATATTCCAGGTCTTATTCTGAGAGCGTCCATTGACACATACACAGACGAAACAAACGTCTATGACAACATCTCAAAGAGCATTTATGATCAGGTTTTTGCTGATAGTTTTATCCCGACCTTATCACTAGTTACGTCTTAGTTTAAACATTTCTAAATACAAACGTTATTCTTTAACACTCACGCTCGGAGTCTCGTGTTGGTCTAGTATCTATGAAAGGACCTCTACTTTAGGAAGCTGCATGCTTTGATAAGCTCCTAGGATTGACTTTTACTCCAAACACTTAATGGAATACTTACGTCAAATACGTTTCTATGATGACTGGATAAATTATTGGATAATTCTTCCATCCCAGAAAATATTTGACTTCTGAAAAAATCGTCTACCTTAATAAGATACGTATACGTCCTGAGAATATTTTTGCCACATCTTTGGATGTGCTTGTCAATGCATTATCTGTGGCCTTGCAAGAGTATAACATTGACTTTGTAATCTAGTTAGAGATGAGCTCTTATCTTTTTACATGCACTTCATCACATACGAAATGTTGCTAGCCTCTCTCTAGTCTATCGTTTTTTGTTATAAGTGTTCGACTGAGCATCTATATTTTGGATCCACTATAAAACATTTACAGCAAACACAATGTGTACAGTATTCACATCAAGAACTGGTCTTACTATGACAATTGCAAATAACTTTCTTTTTTTTATCAGTGCATCTAAACCAAAAGGACACTTTTAGAAATATAGCTACTTTCAAAGAACTTTCCACGTGTGGAATACTATACTGCGAGGCTGCTTTATAACGGACTACCACATAGTCGCTTCATATTCAATGTTAGCAAATACTTATCGAGCCCTCTTTTTAAATGATAAAATTCTGCCCATTCCACTAATCGTTTTGAGTGCCCTCATAGCATTATCATCTAACGTTAACCTGTGTCATCGAGTGACTTTTGGTCTTGATAAGTGGGGGGTACATTATTATATAAAAAAGATGCGTAGATATTTCAATGATCTCTCAACTAAATATATAACAATGTGAACATTAATTTATCTTTAACCAAAAAGTATTTTGAAACCGTCGTTAAATGTATTTTAGAATCTCTCTGTGTATGACAATATCCTGTGTTTATGTGTAATTGAAATGTTAGAAAAATGAGTTTTACTTGTGATTATAATAATAATAAAAGAGTCTAAATATATTTATTGTAAAATAAAATGTAATTCTATTTTAATTCCTAAGTTAATATTTAATACTATGAAAAATGGAAAAAGTCGAAATTTGTACCTTCAGTTATTAAACCTGAATAATGTAATAATTGAAAACATGATATTAAAAGAAAAAAATCATATATTTTCAGAGATATTTAATTTAACAATTTTGTCTCTGACTTGTCTAATTATCAAGTCAATAATCCCAGAAATATCGGTGTACATTATCTAGATCCATAAATACGGCAGAGCATAAATATATAATTTACTAGTACACATCCTCTGTCAAAAACGACAGAAAAGTTGTATCGCCCAGTGTTCGTACTAATATTCATATATTAAGAATAAGGTCAGTAATAAAGGTTTTCATATATAAATTCTTATGAGTTCTTATTATCGTGTCGTTTTATTTAGAAGAAAGAATTTTATTGCGAATTCACTTCAGGTGGTGGGGGTCTAACTTGCTATTTGCTTTCTCGCTTCCATTCATAATGGTTTCCTCTTGTAGCACTTTGTTTACGCATTAACTGGTGTGTGAATGGTCTGGTTTATTTTTAGTTATAATCAAATATATACCTAGTGGTCTTTATTCTAGATTTGAGTATAAGGATGGTTTTACAATTTTAACTTTTAAAGACCCGGTGCGGCTAAAATCGAACTGAAATTATTGCACCAGAATGTGATAGCTTTAAACAGATTCCATGTTTGAACAAAACGTGTCAACGGCTCAGGATAAAACTATATCATTTCATTTGGTCTTAAATAATTTAAAAGTATCATTTGTTATTTGTTTTCCCCGGTTTTTCAGTTCCGTTTTTTTTTTCAAATTCGACATTTAATTACATTTGTCTGTTTCGTGTTCCATCAAATTACCTGTTGACAATAAAAGGAATATAATTACCACTGTGGGCTCCTGTAGTTTAAAAATAATACAAGAACAACAAATGTGTTACAATGTTTACAATAATGGCATAAACAAGACTACAGATTTTATTATTTTTATTTTGGCATATTGAGTCATAGAATGATTTGAAATGGCAATAACAACATAATACGAATATTTCTAACCACCTATTGTCAAAGCGGACAGTAATCCTCCCGAGCGTCCAACGTTCAAACTTGTCGGTCTAACATTCACAGGTAACATGAATTGAAATAAATACATAGAAGATGTTATCAAGTCTGCTGAAAAAAGTAGGTTCTATCTACATGTCTAGAACACTTCATACACCTGCCAATATCTCATATCTCTATAAAGTCACCATTCACCCACGCATGAAATAGTGTTGCCACATCTGGGCTGCTGCACTAACTAACCAAAGCGTATCTAACCAAATAGGTCCTACACTATCTTCTAAATTCTAGCCCCAGTCTAATCGCCGCAATGTTGCACACCTGTTCTTGTTTTACAAGTACTTCTTCAAAATGTGTTCTGACGAACTAACTGCACGTCCGATTACCCCCAACTAGCAGCAACATTACCTCTTCACTGTAGAGATCCCCAGATGCCGCAAACCTTTCTACTCGCATAGTTTCTTTCCTCGGAGAGCTTGCCTCCTCCCTATTTCTCCGACTGTACTTATATGCAGATTGTAAATGTAATGTAAACAAACATCTTGCTGCAGAACAGCCAACATAGGGTGCTCCCTATAAATCCGAGTAGTAATATATTGAGGTTGGATGTAAAAAGCATATGCCGCTGATAAGGGCGAAATAATTAGAATAGAACCTTACACATTAAATCAATTATAATAAGATTTAGAAAGAAATATGATAAAATCTCTACTACCAAATCTATTTTTTTCTGTTTCATGTCTCGGTGTTTAATAGGTAACTGACAATATATTTATACGAAATGTTTACAAAATAATTCATATCATTTTAATTGCTATCTAAATAACCAGAAAAAATAAAAATGCATTGGTTCTATAGTTTTTCTAGAAAAATCTAATAGTTCATACATTCATGCTTAAGTATGTGTAAAACACAAAATAATTTAAATATAAAAAACGTACTTTATCTTAAATTTCCCCATTTGGTTCTTTTTTAACTTTAATTTATCCTGTTTAACATAATACATGAAGGTTTTATTTGCGATCGAACATTTTTCCCATCGATTGTTATTCTCCTCAGGTTTCGGCCGACGTAACCCCCGACCTTCTTAAGATGCGTCTTCACGAACCCGGGAATTTTTATGTCGAACTCGGGAATCTCTAGGGGGATTTCAGACAAAAACATTTATTCGATCTACAGTGTTATCTAGCTCTCATTCCTTCAGTCATTACCGGGAAAAAAGTGTTAAGTAATTCGAGATTGTATTCTTAGTATAGCCCGTACTAAGGACTTGATCTTAAACCACCAGAACAGTGTTTCTTAGCACTTATATCCGTTGCGCCACTGGTTCTTGCTGAAACGTTGTTAGAATCACTTTTAAGATGAGAACAGTAGTCCGAATAATATATATAATCTAAATAATCAATCCTTTCTAAAAAAATCCAAACCATTGTATGTTATTTCTTAATTTCTTAGTCACGCCACTGATTTGCAGTATCTATTGCATTTAACACCATCGGCGCCATCTATTTGTTTATCAAGATCGTAATTGGAAAATGAAACTTTTATGTGCGTTATTAATCTTGACCTTATCAAGTGAACGCAATGTCGAATCTTGAATAGGAAGCCTAACGTTCGTGAGACATTAAATCGTGTGCCAGGCAGCCTTAGACAAGAGAACAGGACGTAAATGCGCCATCTGGCAGTTTATCATTTGTTCGTCGCCCTGAAGTAAGTTCTATTTTCTTTGTCTCAGACATTTCAAAGAATTAAGTTCACACACGAAAAAGTTGATCTAATAAACCAAATACTTTCGCCTGAGCACATTAAAAGACACCTTAATTATGGAGCGATATACCAGTCTATAACAAGATTAACGTCGCATAAGAGACAAAGACAAGGACTTTCAGTTTGATTATCTGTTAGTCCTTGCTACTTAGTAAACGACGAAAAAGTGTATCATATATATATATATATATATATATATATATATATATATATATATGCTAAAGATACTAAAAATAATATTAAATGTGTATTTAGGTAAAACTCTTACAATATGACGATAGAATCTTATGTTTCTAGAAAAATACCTGTTCAAGGGGACTAAAATGTATTCCCCAAACAAAACATTTTTGCACGATTTTTTATATTCTTACTAAGATTAATATCGAGATAAAATGCTACCAAATGTTATGTCTAGAATCCTTATTCTAATATTTATAAAAATGCATTACACGATTTTGTTTCAGGAAAGTAAAAAAAATGAAGGTATCTGAATTTTCAGATAAAGCCCCTACCTTTTCTTTAGGTTTTTTTGATAAAACTAAATTAACATAAATAAAGCACAGATTACGACACTTTACACCTAACAGCTGTATTCCAAAATTATTTATCTTCGGTTATTTTTTAGGAGGAAAATCTGTACATAAATATATATAAAGATATACACATACCTAAATTTATATATATATAAGTTACTTAAATCTGTAAAAAATGAGAAAGTTGTCAACATCCTCAGTAAAAGCAACCTACGTAGTTACAAGCAACATAGATTTTATACTTCAAGATCGACAGCTGTCGTGTTGACTGTCGTATCGCACAGGATAAGTGAATTCTCGACGACGGTTTCGTTTCTTGGTCTTGATATATCAAAGACCTTCCGATGGAATTTGAAAAAACGTTTCGCTGCCAAAGTTTGTTAGCTATTGAATACCTACTTCTCAACCTTGAAATCCTTTCTCTCCACTAGGCCTATGGAGTAGTTTTTAACGGACAGAAGTTTAAAGCAGATAGTATAAATGTCGGCGTGGTTCAAGGATCCTTTTTTGGCTCAACACTAGTTCTTATCTTTATGCCTGCTCTTCTAAATCATATCATGGGAACATTCGTTGACATCTATGCAGACTTCACAACCATCTATCGCAGCACCTCTAAGAGCATTGATGATCAAGATCTTCATGACCTTCACTCTATTCCGACTTAGAGCATATCGTACACGGGTTCTCTTGCGCAACTAATTAATCATAAATAATATTCTGGTCATCCCCCATATTTATATTGGTTCTCTCGTGGAGGCGATCATGATTTAATTGACACTCTTCAACCCTTTTCCTCGAGTGGCCCCCGGGCCTTGATAACGCATTTGTTCAGACCTCATGATTATATCTAACGTATAAGTAAATTTACACTATACTTAAAAACACTACCATAGATTACTCATCAAATCAGTTATTAAAAAAGATAGCACCATTAGACAGACAACCAGTATAAGAAACAAAGTACTTAACACCTATTCCCATGATATGTACTTATGAACGACATATGCATAAACTAACCTTTCTTGACTAGATCACAGCAACTATCTTATTTAAAATAACCAATCCATTATTACTAAAATATGAACACTTGCACATACACTAACAACCACCTAATACATTTACGATGCTCTCTATATGCCAAGAAACACTTACTCAACGCGGTAAAACATGGCAACTATACAGATGCTTAAACGTTGTTTAGTTTGTCAGCATTTAGTTAGATGTTACAGCTTACAGTCTTAAATACACGCATCCAAATAACACCGGGTCATTTTACCTGGGATAGCCTCAAATGTCATATATTGCATATTTGGCATGACATATTCCAATAGTGGATACATTGAAGGGAAAAATGTGACCTTTCAGATTAAGATTTAATAACCACAAGGTTACTATAAGACAAAGCACACAACATAGTCAATTTTAATAGGTGTATTTTAATTGGCACCAATATCTTGTCAGAAAGAAAACGAAACCGAACAGATTTTAAAAATTAAACACAAAAACAGGTGTGCCTCCGATGTGGGTGTTTTCTTATGTATGTGTTATTTACAGACCGGAAATAATTTTGTCTTTGAATGAAACTTTGTTGCTGTAAATAATTTGTTGCTCTTGACGGTAATTTGTGACGCAAAAAAACAACATTATAATATATGAGATTAAAAAGATAAAAACATAAACACTATATAAAATCGGAAATAATAAGAGAAACACCAGTTTGCAGCATAACAGTAGGAATTGCAGATTGTTCCTAGAAGAAAAATATCACATAATAAGCTTGAGCTTGACACAAATGCAAAAGCTCTTAAATAAAATACATATATTTGCTGCACAATTAAAGCTTCAAGAAAACATTCTCTATGCCAAACAGTAACAAACAAAATGAAAATAAATGTATAAAGCTTACAAATATCGAGAGAAAAGAAAACAAATTATCATGTAAGCAAATAAAATTAAATAATAAATAGAAACAATAATAAATATAATAAACACACAACAATGACAGTAGTATAAAAATGTTTTAAAAGTGCTAAAACCAACCGTCTAATAATAAAATAAAAAATAATACTTACAAATAGATTTATAAATAAACAAAATGAATGAAGACAAATTAGAGTATATAAAAAACACAAAAGTATTAATGAAAATAACAAAATTAGAGCGAGTCAACCAAATACTATCAATTACAGATTTAAAAGAAATGTTAACTCGGTTTGACTGCAAAAGTAAGTATACATGAATCAAGGGGAAATAAGTATTGTAATTATAGTAAATATTACAAGCCACGAAGATTAAAATTAACAACAACCAAATGTATAAACACTAAATAATTATCAAAGGAATCTATCGAAATATAACAAATAAAAACAATAAATAAAAAACAAAAATTAAAATAAATTACGAAGTTTAGTCTTTTTAGAAACACAGGATAAGACTAACTCGAATGTAAGTTCGGGGGAAACATCCACTGCAGGTCGATAAGCTGATGGGAGAATGAAGGGTTTAAAACAATCCAAAATTCATGCGTTAAGCCAACTGAAGATCGCGAGGAGTGTGAGACCGTTGCTATCGTATATTAAAACACATATTCTTAATTAGAATAAAATGCAAATCGAAGACTCTGACCCGGTCGAAATATGAAGTCGCAGTTCGGATTGAATATTTACATATCAAATTAAAACCGTATGTGTGCGATGGTTAAAAAGAGTATGCGGCTAATTACGTTAAAATGCGTTGAAATATATTTCAATAATTAAATAAATGCGCGGTTTCTTTTTCGTGGATGTTCACGCATCGCGAATTGGTTTGAAACGCATTTACCATTAAAAATGTGAATTTAAATATCTTATTGCATAATTTGCTATATTTATGAGATGACAGTGCTCACTATCGGCAATAGACTGTTCTTACTCTGATCCGTGTTGTGGTTGTTTTAATCTTAAGATGTATGTTGTAATGCCGGCGCTTCAAATTCTCTAGTAATAAACTAGTTCTCGCTGTCATGAGGTCTCTAGTTAGGACGCGTGTTGGCACGTCCTTGTGCGTATAACCTCTTCATTGAGTTACGGTAAGACTACTCGAAACAAGACATGATTTTGGAAAGTAAGGTTTATTAACAGAAAGTTAAATGAGTCAGAAGTGCAATTAACAATTAACTAAGACAAAGAAAGAGAGTAATCCTAACCTTAGATAACTATTGGGGTGTGAAATAGACAGAGAGACATATAGACAGAGAGGAAGATAGATACGTAATGGCCGAGTGCGTATTTATAGCATTGTTCCCAATGACTGGTTGCGTCGAATCAAACACCGGTACTCCTTCAACATGTAACCGTTTTTCGCCGTTTTTGTCCCACGTTACGTCATGTCCGTAGAATCTCATTTGCATAGCGCGTTGAGTCTTTCACTTCTGACCTTACATTGTTTTCAGGTTATTCCCAATGTACTTTTTCAGCTTTCTTTGTTTCGCATACAGGCAAGTTCGCCTGCATTGGTACTTAACTGTACTAGCAAACGTACACACCCGTCATCCAACAAGTGCACGTCGATGTAATTTTAAATAGCATAGAAACAGTACATACAGAACCTTAGATATATTAACGAAACCTCAGAGCATGCCAGTCACCATGTGCCACTGATAATATATTTGCGCTCTTAAAAATCTGACCCCGCGCCATTCTCCTCCTCTCTCTTTCTATCTTTCTCTCGCGTCTTGCTATCTGTTCACCCTCCCCCCCCCCAAATATATATATATATATATATATATATATATATATATATATATATATGAATATTAAAATAATTATAAAATCATATTCAAAATGAAGAGGATACACATAGGTATTATAGTTGTTTACAGATTTTTTTAAGGTAATGAACTAAATCATGACAGTCAAACTTAGGAAAATGCTATTTTAAATTTAAGCGTGACAGACTGACTACATGCTATTTAGAACGAAAATGTTATTTCGAAATTAAGCGTCACACACCACTGAAAATTCTATTACAAACTAAACCTTGAGAGACGTACAAAAATTATATTTAAATTTTAAGACTGACAGACCGATGAGAATTCTATTTTAAACTTAAACCTTACAAACAGACGGAAATGCTATTTAAAACTTAAGCAGGACAGACCGACGACAATTCTATTTAAAAAGTATGCCTGACAAACCGACGGACAGAACCTCGTATATGGATTCTTGTACGCACCTAAAATATTTCTGTATAAAATAACCTAATCAATAGACAGATATTTTGATAATCGACTTTGGCAATATTAATATTGAATTTTATTTTCTCTTCACATTCATCGAGTAATTCGAAGATTGATATCAGTCATGCTTTTTGAATTTCAATCGCGTTTCATATCTTTTTTATAGTCGCCATAATTTACCGCATAGCAGACATTCGGTTTGGTAACTGATTAGTTCTGAAAAAAAAACAATGTCATATTGATGCTACCAATACTAATGATGAAGAAGGCCAGATGATACGATCTACTATTTCCTATCCAATTGTAATCTTCTGTAGTTTATTTTTCGTTTCTTTTACTGATTAACTGAATTATATCTATTCAGAATAGCGAGACGTATGCGACGACGTGTACATTTTCAATAACAAGACAACAAAACGGATGAATATATATTTGGATTTAAGATCGGTTAATTGGTGCACACCTAGAATAGGTTTAATGCCTCTGTTATTTATGGTAACATATACATTATCTAAATATGTGTATTGTCGATTATACACGTGAACATACACGTATAAAAAAACATAGAGTAAAGCTGTATTTACAAAGACATTCATTTAATTTTTTTATTTTTTTTATTAGGATTGATAATTTGTCCGTCGATGTATCTTCAGCCCTTCTTCGGATGTATATTTTCAGACTCGAGAACTATTATATCGAACTCAAAAATCTATAGCAAATTTCGAACTGAATCCTTTATTGAAATCACGGTGCTAATTTGTTTTCTTACGTAAGTAATGTTTAGTGTATTCTTAGATAGTACCAACTATATTGAAAAGTGAATCTTCAAACTCCAAAACACATTTATTTAGGACTGAGTATTACTTAGCACGTGTCTATATGGCTAGTTCGAGATTCCGTATAGATATCAGACTTCGGCACAAATAATTTGAACAAGATGCACCTGTAGAAATTCGGACGGTGTCTCGGCTGAAACATTGTAAGAATAATATCCAATATGAGGATGGTCGAACAGATGATCGTAACAATAGGCATGAACTTAAGATGTGTCTGTTCAACAAAAATACGAGGCATATTTTTGAGTGAAACTGTATTTAACAATTGTGAAACGAAAATCTGATGGAACATTTCATATGTAATGCATGCACTAATGAGGTCGAACAGAAGTAATAACTTTTTTGAACTTCAATAACATTTAGTATGTTTTAAAATGGCCGCCACAATTTATCGCAGAGTAGACTAAGAATTTATAAACCTAGTGTTAAATAAAAAAAAACGATATTGCATTAATGCTACTCATGCAACACTAGAACGCTTCGTTTTCTACAGGCAATCTAAATATGAGTATTTCCTACTATACTACATAACATAAACTTAAGAAAATAATAGAATGAAGCTGTATTTAGAAAGACGTAAATTTAAGTCTCGTATATTTTAGATAAAAATTGATAATGTTTATTATTTGGAGTATTTGGACTACTATTCTCACCTTGTATATTATATCTTCGACCTTCTTTAAATGCATTTGTCGAACTCCCTAATCTTTACGTTTAACTCGGGAATCTGTATGGAATTTCGAATTTATTTTATTTAATCCACCGGTTTAGATTTCCTCATTCCATTAGTCATTGATGAGTAGAGGTAAATGTCTGTTATTCTTCGTTAAGATAGACTGTAGTTAAGACTGAACTTTAAACTTCCAGAATACTGGCACTTAGAACGGAATACCGAGTTTTATAAGATGCATATGACGAAGGTCGAAAATTACGATCATAATATCCAAGATAAGAATAGAATTTCAAATAGTCAAAATAATGCACACAAACTAAACATGAGTTAAATGCTTCTAGGCGATTTATATTAAAAATGAAACTGTATTTAACAATTTAGAAATAATAAGTGGAAATAATACTTAATACGTAATGCGTGCAGCAACGATGGGGGCAATAACCTACAGATATGTGTTCGGAGCTAAAGTAAAAAACGAATGTAAGTTTCTAAAATATTGAGATGACGATTGGTAATTTATATCATTTGCATTATTCGGACTGGTATTCTTATATTCGTTGTTATGTTCACAAGGTCATGCTTTTTGAACATGAGACTCTTTATGTCGAACTCGGGAATCTAAACGGAATTTCGAACTGAACTATTTATTCACTGCACGGGTTTAGATGGTTGTCAGCCATGCCCTGGTGAAATATTTAATTAATTATTATGATATTATTAGTTAGTACCGCCTGTAGTAAGTATTGGACCATCGTTGTGTTAAGGTAACATTACCTAAACACTGACATGTCAGAGTGAAATGATTCTCAATGAATAATATATTAAATAATTGTTTAATTTCTTCTTTCCAATCCTAATATCATCCAATCAGAATCTTACGCCCAGTTCAACAACACTAAACAATGAATAGAAAACTCATCTATTCATCAATACGTTATAAATAAGAATATTTCAGTGCAAATAATAATTACAATTAAAACAACCTGTTTTGGCATTAAAAAATAACTAAATGTGAATTATAAATTATATATTTATGAACAATGATTCAGTGGAAAATATTGTTAAATCGCTGATTTAATGGAAAAGTAAATTATATTCTGAATTCTTAGAAATCATATGTATTCGTAACTTTAATGAGCGACAAATATTAGTGCATTTCAAGTGAATTTCATGCTGGTACTATTAGTCATTTGTTTATAAACACAATAGTTGTATTTACGGAACAATTTATCTCTCTCGTGTTCATGCCTACACGTTCAATGCTTTACTATCACAGAACGAAAGAAAAAGAAGGAAAATGAAAGTAATACAACTGTAGAATGGTTTTGCGTAGGTGAATATAAGCAAGCGTTCGTTAGTTACCTACTTTGACTTTACTCACGTCTGATTATGATGATGACGAGTCTTAATGTTATTGCTTTTTCCTGACAGTCATATTTAATTAAGACCGCTCACGTTTCGACCTGGAACAAAAGCTTATCAAAGAGATTACGACACATTTTGGCGGTTCACACGTTTATTAATATTTCTCGAAAACGAGTAATAAACAATGTTTGTTAAATAACACTCATGCTTAGTCGGGGAATATGGTTTACCTCATAACCGTCGAAGCATGTGTGTTTCGGGCAAGATCAAGTAGTAGATGAGAGTGGAAGCTTAAACGACTTCACTTCTATTCCGATGCTGATTTTCTTCTTGCAACTCGCTCTCTACCAATTACTTTGAGAAGTTGACAGCCTGTTTTCAGTCGATTGCAGTAGCGGCAAACAGAGTGTCTGTGTGTGTGTACATGTATGATCGACTGACTACACTATTATACATCAAAGTAGTACAAGAGTATTTTTAATTAAAGGTAATGTACCTTTACTAGATACATTGCAAAAAATTAAAACAACAATGTCAAATATACAAAACTTAAATTGATTTGGCTAAGGTTTGAATGGTTTAGTTATCTTCAAAAGTCAAGAATTTTATAATTAGCCAATATTTAAGTTCCACTGAACCTCATAATGTCTATTTGAGTATATTGTGGTTATTTCGCAACACATTTGAAAGCAAGAGCGTGAATCAGTCGTGAGAACATAAAAATGAGCAAAAGTGTTATTTGTGTCTTGCTTTTCCATATTCTATGAAGTATTCCTGAAGCTATGTCATGAAAATGTTGATAACTTTAAAACTATGTATATTATCAGGCTAAAGTATTGCATGCTATTTAGTGTTAGCAAAGAGCATCGGATCCATATATGAAATGTAAAAAACTTATTTATATCCAGAAGTGTGATTTTCACCGTTCAGTGACCTTGACCTTTGACCTATTTATCCTTAAATATAATCAGTTCTAAATTAGCGCATTACAAAGATCCCGACCGCGTTTAGTGACGATTGATCAAGTTGTGTAAACGCTAGGCTCCATAAAAAAACAATCGTAACTTAAAACATTGCTCTCTATTAACAGAGGGAAAATATATAAATCTGCAATGTGTAAAATCTTAACTTGTGTTTAATTAATCGTATACAATAAATCTATTATAATTTGTCTCGCGATTAACAGAACATAAACAGTGTTGATATGGCGTGAAAAAGACAACATAAGAATTCTATCGATAAATCCATAGTTAGCTTCTCATTGCATTTTTCGCACTTACGGAATACCTTATGAAAAGTGATCGTGTCCATCAATGTCCGAATTATCGATCGATGCTGTTTTGCCAAGGGAATTCGTTTCCGTGTCAAATCTATAATTATATGATATTCCCTTTTCTTTTTGAGGTCGGATTTTATTACACGCCGAATATTGTGAGTGACAAAGTTACACACGTGAACTTTGACCTACAATTCATTCTCTGTCGGCACATTTTTCTGCCCGATTCAATGATATGTCGGCTTTCTGTAAAATCCGTTTTGATGTTTCGGTTTTCATTACGACAAATACAGACGGCAACATGAAAATTAAAACCGCCTTCAAATGGAAAAACGCCATGATTCGACAGCTGCCTGCCTTAGATGCCAGCTACATTGAGATAAAACCTAGCGGACGTAGACGTCACTTGCCGGGTTCGCGATTATAACGATTATCTTGGAAATGTTTCTTCTGTTCTATTAATTTTTGACAATATCTCTGAGAATGTTCGGGTTGTTGCTTTCATCTTGTTTTTATTCTTTGGATTATTCGGACTACTATGATCACTTGAATGTTAGTCTCACAACGTTTCGGTCGATGTTACTTCCGACCTCATCTAAGTGATTCTTGTTGAACTCGGGAATCTTTTCTTCGAGCTCAGGAATACATAGAACATTTCTGAACCAAACACTTTATTTAATACACGAGGGTAGCTTGTTCTCCTTCCGTCAGCCATGACCGGGTAGAGGTCCTAAGTAATTCGTAATTGTATTCTTAGTATCGCGAGCTCTTAAGATTGAACCTTTAACCTCTAGAAACGTGTTACTTACAACGGATTATTACTTGGCACGTATGTTAAGTACACCGTGAATCGTTGCGGTTACAAATAATCGACATAATACAAATTATAATCCTCATAAAAATATATCTTTAATTGATGATTAGTAGTTCCTTTCAAAAAATATTTAATCTTTTATTCTCCTTCGAACTTTATTGATTGTGAACATCATTAAAAGAATTGATCCATCAAGCTAATTAAGTTTAAAAACCATCGTATAAGAAATATATAGAATTTTCCGATATTAGTTAGATTAAAATCATTTTAAAAACCTATTTCACCTCAAATAAGGCAGGCCGCCACTGTAGACGTAAGAGGCTACTGAGATTTGATGCTGTTTGCTATTTCCGTTATTTACGTGGTTTCGATTGTGATCCATATCCTGCTGTTTATGACCACCTTCCGTTCACATTACTCCTTTGACTTATTCGTGTGCTTTAGTTCTTATTTACTTTCCTCCCCACGAGGACAAAGTTTGACACAATGTTGTTATTTTTTTTAATGTGGGGAAACTCCAGCTCCGCAAGACGAGGGATTCTGGATTGGAATAAAGATAAACATTGCCGCAGTCTTTCACTGATCGAAGACAGGGTAGTATCAGAACAATTACTACACATTTTTCTCAGCCGAACGCAAATTTCCAACGTAAACGTTTATTTAATCTGTCTGGAAAAAGTGTACACATTCCGCGTCACATTTTTTTCATCAATCACCTATTTGTTAAATCTTTTCTTTTAATACTGTTACGAGGAATTCAATTTGCAAAGTCTAGGCATACTACGCCCTAGACTATAAAAATCAATACTGGTAACTACCAGACAATGTCTCCAGTATAACAACCTAGGATACATCTCTGGCAAGTATAACATGTTATTTAAACAGTAGGCCAAATTACTTATAGCGTGTCAATTCACCCAACTGATCTTTATCATGTTCGTGGTCAGAAATGTGTGTATACATTCGGTTTTGTTTTATTTCTTTTGTTTTACCACATAGAAACAGCAATGCGTTTTTTGATGCCCAACAAAAGTAAAAATAGAATACATATTAATTCTAATTATTCTATTTGGTAGAAAATCATTTCTACTTATTTGTAGAGGAATAGTTTATAAAAAGCAGGTAGAGTATTTATAGTTTTTGTACAATCTTATTTCTTTCAATAATCTAAAAACGGCATTCAGATAAACTTGCTTAAAAAGGTACTTCGTGTCATTCAACTGGTAATATCTAGAAAAGATCGCTTTGAAATAAATAAAAGTGTGCAATCTATGTTCAACTGCAAATGGAGCACGACAGCCAACACAGAATAGAAGAGTTTCTTTTTTAAAGATATGAGCTCAGTAAATATGTTCAGTAATGCAATGTTTCTCTCCTTTTTGCGAACTTTTTTTAAAATCTGGTAGTTCGCCTGTACCATAGATTCGATTTTTTCTAATTCACTGTTCGTGCAGTTATTCAAAATAGCATTCAATGTATTTTGATGACGTCTTAAATTAATTCAGATATGAGTATATAATGTTAACGTTAGTTGTGTAGTCGGTACAACCAGAAAGACAGACATAAGGAAAATTATCGTATATGAGAGAGATAGAAAGAGAGAGAGAGTGAACAGAAATTAGTCACTGGCGATAGTTCTTTTTATTTCTGAAAAGTATAAGTTTATATCAACGTGTACACACTGGTTCTTGTAATATTTGTTCATGGTAGGTGCTTGAGTCAGATTTAACCATTGTCTCACCTACAAAATACTTACAGCGAGAAACCGTCTAGCATCAACTACAACAGAGAACCGCCTTTTCTCTCTCCGTACAAAAGACCAAGCAGAACTTTCATTAAAAAGTATATTTCTTAGATCGTCGCATCTATGGAACGAAATACCACGAAGCTGCTTCCCAGTCGACTAAATATGGTCGTCTGCAAGTCTAATGTATACAAATACTTGTTTAGCCGTTCTCTTGGACACTCAATTATTCTAACCCTATTCTTCTAACCCTAACATCTTAAGAAATATTCTGTCCATTCCACGTTTGTTTCCAATCCTAAGGTGGTTGACTTCATCGTAGAACGGACAAGTTGTTCAACCCTTAAGTGACCCGCAGGCTTTGATAAGCTGTTACATAATAGATTGGCGTATGTGAAGGACAATTACATAAGCTAGTATGGAGTTTGTATCTAGGTGAACCAGTGCCAATAACTTGACATGGAAATCTGAAACACAAGTCCGCTCTCCGGACTAAAATGTAAACAGGCATGAACTCTGGATTAAATTTAAGTTGGGAGATTAAAAAAGGTCAGACAAATGTATTATGACAAACTCAGTGACGTGAAGATAGCGTGTGAAAGAAGCAAAGACGTTTTCTTTCTACGATCAGTTTTTGGGACCGGTGATGAACGGACGGAAATTAAGGATGTGATTTAAAAAAAAAGAAAAATGGGAATTTAATTCCTAAAATAGTTGATGGCGCCACTTTTTGTATGCCCACCTCTATTCTCCCTTGAAACTAAGTAGTTAAGAAAGACACTTTTGTCTTCTCTCCATTTAATGTTAATTCCTAACTTTTATTTATACGACGAGAATTTATCTCCAAAATATAGACCCAGTTTATATTCTCTGTTGATCTGGATTTTTTCCTTTCTGTACATGGAAAGTTTTTCTTTTTTTATTATTACAGACACGGCTACGATGATCATGATGATGATGATGATGATGACGGCGATAACGACGAGGAAATGCAGCGTCGGTATACATAAAGAGATAAGACTACGAGAGTATTTTAAGTAAGTGACGTTTAATTTTAAGTTAGTGTTTAATAACAAATCGATTTTCGGTTATTACCAAAGTAAAGCGGCGGTTAGTACCATATTTCAATAACGGGTACTGCATGTGGGTAGACGACACCACATTCAAGAGGCCCTACCTGTCAAAATAATGTCGTTATGGTTTTCGCAAATTGAGATCATCCTCTATATAATGTCTGCCGTTCTAAATAGCTACGGCTGTAAAAAAACTGAATACTGATATAGGAGGTGACACTAACATCCCAGCAGAATACAGTTTTAAAATTTTTTGTATGAAAACAAAATAATATTTTTTGTAATAAGTAATTAAAGAAGTATATTTTTCTTTTTATATCTGTCTATTCCCAACTCGGTGTTCTAATTTATTTAGAATGTTGATATTTCCTTTAGAACTCACTGCGTTATTCTTTCATAAAATGAATAATATGATCTACACGTAAACACGGATTCTACCACCTGGACATCTAATGATTAGCTTTTAATGTCACATGTTCCATTTGTATAGCTACCTATGACGCTAAGTAAAGCAATTATAGTTATATACAGGTGTGATGTCACGAGTTTCTTTGTCGCCTGCTATTGACAGATTGTCTATTGAAAACAACATGGTGTTCTACCATTTAAGTGGGCGTTACTCGTTATTGTGGAAGCCAACTGAACTTGATAAATATGCCGAAATGGTAAATAAATATGATAACATATTTACATACAGACTTGATAAACCGTTGAAATCGGATTCGATATTCCTGCTGTCTCAGGCAATTAGATCTTATAAACATGAAAATATGGTTTCGTCGGGATTTATTTGAATGACTAACTACAGATGAATTTGGCAGCACAAATAACGTCATCTTATATATTAAATACTAGTAGACCTATTCGTGTACGTTGGGCGTCTCAAATTCATCCTGAAATTTATGAATTCTGTTCAGGTGCAGCATTCACCCTTGATGAGTCGAAGAGCAAAGCTCTAGGGAATATTAAATAAACAAACGCCCACCCAATCGCATATATACCCCTACTCAAGGGAGATAATTGTGATAATGTTATATTTAGCAGTGAGAGCTGCCCACTCTCGTACATTTAGCGGCTGACATTGCCAAATAGTTAACCCTTTGAATAAGCATCAGGGTGACGTCGCTTAACGCCGAGTATCTAACGAGACCGGTATATCAACATGGTTATGTGTGATTAATATCTACCAGTCATTAGAAATAGAGTTCACAAGTTCGTCAAGAAATGAAATTATCTTGATCGATGTGAAAAATAATGTGTACTGTATAATTTTGGTTGCTTTAGGTAAAGGTATTTAATGATCACATATAATCCTAAAT
>OY744521.1:156708158-156710658 GCA_963556195.1 Sepiola atlantica | reverse complement strand
AGATTTTAAAAAGTCATCATCTATTTAAACATATTAATAAAATAAACAATAAACTTAAAAGAAGTAAAAATTTAAAAAAATATTTTAGTATATAATTTTCATTACGCCATCTTGTTTTCTGCCATTGTGGTTTACGCCACCTTATACTACGTCCTCTTTTTTAGCTTCATTTAGACTTTCGATTAGGCGAAATTGTCCTTGCGATGGCCTGCAAGCTCATCAGACTTGGCGCCTCCTGAATTCTTCTTGCGAAATTTTTTAAATAATCAAGTTTCAGAAGAAAACAAATTTATCAATTGAAACCATTTATTTCAGATGAAAGTTTGAAAACAACTCAAGAATTAAAAAAAAAGTGATGCAATAATTTCCGAGCCGTTTAGAAAAATGTGTCGCAAGTACGGGTCATTCGTATGAAAGACATATTTTTACTATATATTGTTCATTGTGTATAAGTTTTGTCATTATTAGAAATAGAGTTCTGTTATTAAATTAAGGGCCATTAGCCTATTGGTGTTATTTAATACGGGAACATATACAAGTTGTAGATGATACATTGTATAAAATTAATTAAACGCAACTTGTTAGTTTTGTAGTATACCTCTCCGATGAGTATTAATGCGTAATTCAACACAATGGATCAGATAGGATTCTAATTCAGTATAACTGATTCCATAGTCAGCGGTGACATCCAATAAACTAATAATGTAGCCCCTTGGCAATTCTAAACCGAACCCTGTATTTAATTGCAGACTGTTTACAAAGGTACTAAATTGGTGTAAGTAACAAGCGCAATGTGGACAAAAGTCCGAAATAAGTAAATCGTGGCAATTATTTAGAAAGATGTCTGCTATATTTACCGCTTCGAAAGGAAAATGATATTATTTTCCATGACACCGACGACCTCATTTTTCCCTATCGCTCATCATTTTCTTGCTATTGGACAAAATCGACCTGAACTGGAAGCAATGATTTTTAGATGCGTCCAAACATATCTATCAGTCGGTCTGTTAGTCTCTCAGTCTTAAGTTTGAAATACAAATACGTCAGTCTGTCACGCCTAAGTTTTAGATATTATTTTCGTCTGTATGTGACGCTTACGTTTAAAATGTTATTTTCCTGTGCATCCAAACATCTTCATAAGAGCGCGGTCTGTTAATATATGACGTTTAAATTTAAAAATGTATTTTTCATCATTAAACGCGTAAGACAAATATGCGTATCTTACGAGTTTCCGTTCTTGTTCTTCGTTCCATAACTGAATTCGATGACCAACTGAGCGTGGAATTCCCAATTTCAACGTCAATTGAGCTTCTCTTATTTCGCTTTCAGATGTCAGACTGTTTCCTCGTAAGTTTTCTTTCGAAATTTGATAAGTCTAACACAGTTATAATATTGGACATAGTGAAGTAAGCGTATGGATCTACCTTAAGAATGCCAGACAATCACACAGATAAAAGTGCACTATTTTCTTATTTCAGACTGTTTTATTCATATAACGGTTCCTAGCATTTCTCTAAAGTTCCAGCCATATACTCTTCTGTCTTCGGTGTACTTTCTTGGGGTCGGTAAACGAATCAGTTCGTAATTACGACAAAGACAACCTGAGAAAGGCCGAAATGTACAACAGCGGAAACGTGTAAAAGACTGAGAGAAAACTGATAGAAACAGTTCGAAAAATACAAATAATATAAAGAGCAATACCTTACTTCAGGATAATCGTCAACTATTAGATGTAAAGCGCTTTCATTTTTTTTTAAAAATAAATGCCATTGAAAAAAGAGGCCGACTAATAATAATTTGTTTTCGTTGTTTATTATTTAAAAAAAAAAATCAAGTAAGTAATAGCGTATGGAGTATTTTATCTTTATGAAAATTTAAATGATTAACTATTTATATAGTAAATAATACGGTTGATTTTAATTTCTTAAAGAACAAAGTTTTTTTATATCTAAAAATATAGAAAAATGAATGATCGTGTACCTTACGCAATATATATATATATATAATGTCATTCATGGACATATTTTTCTCGTACGTTTACTACTAATTCATGTGCCTAGCCTTTGCGAGCGCAATAAGCCCGGGTATTCTCTACTCAGTCATCACCAATAATGACCGTTTGCGTCTAACTCTCTACCTTCTGTACCACCGAGTGTGTTACTATTAATGCAAAAATGGATCGCTTATAAATGAACAGTTATTCATTTCTTTTTAACCTTTATACGGTACTGATAACCAAAGGATTCAATTTCTTTTTCCGCGATCATCTTGTTTTATGCTTAAGACATCAGTGTTCCGCCCAATAGGGGAGCATATATATATACTACGTTAGATCACCGAAGTTAAACGACATCGAGCCTGGCCAGTACTGAATGGATGCCAATTTAGGAATATCGTGTGCTGTTTGTGCTCTCTGCTTATCTCGGCATTGTTTCCAGTCGTCTAGAATTGCTTGCCATTGGAATCAAGCAGTGCCTACTCACTAGAGGGGTTGTTCGGA
>OY744521.1:156665658-156698158 GCA_963556195.1 Sepiola atlantica | reverse complement strand
TCGATTTAGTAGTGATCAATATGTTTAATGTGTATTGAGATGCTATATTGTTTACACGTAATACAACTAGTGTGTGCTTTTAATCTTCAGAAGTTAGAACAGTTGAATGTTTATATCTTTGTTTGGACTAATAACTGGATCACGTGCAACATTGCTAGAAGAAGTGTTCAGCCTAGCAAATGATTTTCGTTATCTGTAACTAACGTGAAAGAGGCCACTAGTAAGAGTGTAATGAACAATCAAGTTTTGATTAATTAACCTTCAGGGTCAAAGTATCTTAATTGAAATGAATTCTGGTGGGAAATCGGAATTTTATGCCTGGTAAAAGGGAATATTTCAATGTGTTAATTGTCAAGTGTATAAATATATTGATGCTTTTGTAAAGTTTTGAGTTATACACAACCTAAACATTTAGTCTACAACGTGTTTCACAGATATCGTATAATTACAGTAGATCATAATCTATACTTATATAAAGTAGGTATATATAAAGGTTTGTTTATATCTAACATATTTGTGACCGACGTACGGTCTGCGCCGATTGTCCAATATAAATTTGTGTTCAATATACAAGCTCTCCACATGAAAAACAAAGTAACACGACTGAATTCGCTATGAAGTTGTGTATGCAAGAATGTGTTCAACAAAGCTCTGTAGAATTATGTGTGTGTGCGTGCGTGTGTGTGGGGGGAGGGTGTTGAGAGAAGAAACCTTACATAACAAATTGTGTGTGTTTGTGTGGAGCGCACATGGTGTGTCGGGATCGTCGTCAAAGTATCCAGACTGGTGGAAAACAAAGTATTATCTACAACCGGTTTTGGATCTAGAATAGAGAAGAGAGGTTGCTGAAGTTTGCGGTCCAGCTGATAAAAAAGTGGCTGTGGTGTGTTATTCCGAGGCCCGGCCGGATGCAGGTAAGAGGGTGAATTTTGTCGTGCAGCGCTTCTTGATGATCACTGGCACAGCGCCTCTTGGCATTTCCAAAGGGCATATAACTCGGTTCCGAAACCCTCCGATGGTGAGTCTGTAATTGTGTTGAGAAAGGGAGATAATGCTATAATTTAGTTAAACTATTTCATGTACAGGATTCATAGGTAAAACGATCACTATTAATTTTTGAGCATATCAACAAGGTTTAATATGGGCTGTACTTAGTTTTATTTGGTCTTATGTAAAAGAAAATAAAAAGGGGGCGGAAGCCCGTCGTAAAAATCAGGATCATTCCGATTTTTGTGAAATAATAGCAACAGGTATTATACATCAATTCATAAATAGTACCTGAATTTCAGTTTCTTTGGATGGCACAATATGGGCACACGACTTTATTTGAAAATTCGAATATTATCAGATTAGCATTGAATTCGATTCATAATATAAGGAGACATAAATTGATGCAAATCTGTTCTAATTAGTGAATTCATTTTACCTGTCTTGAGACGGGCATTTTTCTAATTTGGTATTTTATTATTACAGTTTTAAAATCTACAATAACTAATATTTAAAATTAAAATTTTAGATTACAATTTCGTTACCATTTGTATCACTCAATAATTATGGCAATTTGTCTTACAGTGAAACTGTTGTAATCAATTTTCTTTTCTGCGTGTTTTTTGTTTCAACCCAAAAAATTATCTACGTTTATGTTTCTGCTAGGATAACCAAACACAATATTTAATCACATCCTTCAAGTTTCGTCCTGCTTTTATTTGTTTCCATTTTATTATTAAATTTTGAAAAAGGATTTAGAAAACGTGCATCCAATTTAAAATAGGATTATAACTCTAAGCATGACCTTGGAACTTAGTTTATTGTTATGATACGCCCATACTCAATTGGAATAGTAGAGATTTAACATTTCAGTTTTTAATTAAAAAACTTTAGCTTCATCATTATTCACTTTTGACAATAAAATTTATGGCCACCAAACTGCAGTAAATAACCGTTAGTTTGTTTTTTATTTGTGTGTTTGTTTGTTTTTTTTAATATAAAAAATAAAAATGGCTTCTTTTCGTGAGACGCGGAAATAAAAGTATAATCGAGATTGATAAATAAGGAACGAAATTAAATGATGAGATTTTTTTAAAAAAACTTATAATCATCACCATCATCATCACTATCAGCATTATTATTATTATTATTATTATTATTATTATTATTATTAATACGATATCGTGTGTCACGCTTTCGGCAAAAGCTCTGCGCATTTGTGCCGCACCTAGATATTGAAAAACATTCAACTCGCGTAATGTTCAAAATATTTTCAAGTAGTTCCCTTTAGCGCGACGGTTAGCGACGTAGTATTTTTGACTTCGGTTCGACTGGTTTATAGTTCGATCCCAACCAACCTCTAAGATTTTTTTCTACATTTCGAGGGGAAGGGGAAGAGAGGTATGGAGGGGACGATCGCGAAGACACATATTAATACAATAGCTTGTGATGTTGTGTGTCATGCTTACATCAAAAGCAACGACCTTCTGAATCTTTGTGTGGCCAAGATCACAGTGTAGTATCTGTTCCGATGGATACTACACCCCATAGACTGGTATCGTCTTGACCTTCGGATCTTGATTTTCGCCGGTCTATGGGTCTGTTCTGTGCAGTTCTAGGAGGTCCACCCTCCTAGGCTTCACCTCTCCTCTTTGGGGAGGAGTAAGTTTATTGCTAACTACCTTGGGCGCCCCTACCGGGGACTGCCAACGAGGCTGCCCAGGCAATTTTTAATGGCCAGTGCTCACCTTCTCGAGCGCTGGCTTTTCAAACCCTACATTCTCGACCCGACCTTGGCTCACATCTTACTTGTGGGAGTAAGTTAAACTGGCCTTTTACCTAACTCCTGGAGAGGAGTAAATAAATATTCATGAATTGGAGCCAAATTTAATTTAATCGAAGACATTTACAAAGTAAGGTTTAGTCGTCGAAATATTACCTTCACTAGAAATATTGTATATAAAGAAGTTTTGTAAATTGTTTCATGTATCGTTCATTTAAAAAAATATATATATACAAGTCCAAATCTTATATTTCATTCAAACATGTATAGGTAAAAAACAAGATAATGAGTATTAAAAACATCATTTCGTGTAATTTACACGGGTCCCGCTAGTCTATATATTAATACGATAGCGTGTGTGTTCGCGTGTCACGCTTACATCAAAAGCTCTGCGCATGCGTGCCACCTAGATTTGGAAAAACATTCAAATCCCCTAATTTTCATAATATTGTAAGTATTTCCCTTTGGCGCAACGGTTAGCGACGTAAGATTTTGACGTCGCTTTTTGACGTCGACCCGACTGGTTCATAGTTCGATCCCAACCAACCTCTGAGATTTTTTTTCTACATCGAAGAGAGAGGATGGAGGTAGGGGGACGACCGGGAAGACACATATTAATACGATAGCGTGTGCGTTATTTTGTGTGTCACGCTTACAGCAAAAGCAACGACCTTCCGAATCTGTGTATGCTACTCATGAATTAGAGCCAAATGTAATTTAATCTAAAGCATTTACAAAGTAAGGTTTAGTCGTCGAAATATTACCTTTACTAGAAATATTGTATATAAAGAAGTTTTGTAAATTGTTTCATGTATTGTTCATTTAAAAAAAAAAACAAGTCAAATCTTATCACATTTCATTCAAACATGTATAGGTTAGAAACAAGATAATTAGTATTGAAAACATAATTTTGTGTAATTTACACGGGTCCCGCTAGTCTTATATTATAGAGATTTGAAATTAGAATACATGGTCTTAGTTGAACTTATTGTGTTCACATGTAATATAATATCTTGACTGATAATGGTATAGTAATATTTAGATACGCGTGTGTGATATAAGAATTCAACTTAAAGTTTATTAAGCAAGATAATTAGATTTTCTATTAGAATTAAAGCTAGAATAAGTTTAATGTATCAGAATATTTCGTTATAATAGAAAGTCAATAGTGATATGTAATGGATAAGGTGATGACATCTACATCTTGTGTTCTGGATAGTAAAAGAGAGCGTGATTTGGCATAGCCTTTCTACTTGTCTATCGGGGATGAGGTTAGTATATATGCATACATTTGTAAAATTCAGCAATTAATAAAAGGATCCCACTGTATTAGGACTAAGAAATGGCTTTACGCTCGAAGAATGTATCTATTATTGATCGAGAACAGAATAAAGTGTGGTACCAGAACAGCTAATACACTTATATCCTACCCAACAAGTTGTCTGGTCGTTACTAAGATGTGTGATCGTTTGGGAAAACCAGAAGTATGTATGATCTAAAAGTAGTTTTTTGTTTCCAATATCTTTTATAAAAGTGTGTAGCCTATTTCCTAGTTATAGGTGAAACAGTAGGATACACGAGATTTTCGAGTCTCGATGAAGAAGTTACTCTCGGAGAAAATAGATTTCAAAATAACACTAGTGCGTATGTTTTCGGATTTTTTTAGATGAGGATAATAATTTCTGTGGACTCGTTGTGCAACAGTTAAAGTAGTAAGTTATAATCAGTTCTTAGCGATAATCTTCTGTCAGTTGAACGTTCGATCCTCAGTAAAGACTTCTACCCGTTCATTTTATTTGCATCTTTGGTTGGTTGTTTTGCTTTACGGGATATCAACTGTTTCAAGGTTTTTAATGGCAAATCTGGTCATTTTGATAAAGGTTGGTATGCTTCAAGTTATTTACATCTCTAAATATTTTTTTATAATGTTTAGTTTCTTTTACTGCATATTAACCCTTTTCGGTTATTTAATGCCAAATCCGATCATTTTTGTAAAGGTGTTTATGCTTTAAGTTCTTTATATATTCGAAGATTTATTCATAGTGTTTATTCTAGCTGTTTTGTAGAGGAAATTGTTTGTTCTTGTTTGGGGCTTTGCAGAACATGATTGAGTTTTTAGAATGGATAAACAAACCAAAACAATAACATCAATGTTTTGTGCATTTAAAGTCAAGTAGCTAGATAAACTGATCTGTTAGCACCATATACCTCCTTGGAGGTTAGACACAAGGTTTGTGTTTTAGAAGACAGCGCACTAGATTAGCAAACTCTGACCTACAAAAATGTCTCAGTAGCCCCGTCGCCATTCTCTAGTAAACGCGCCGCAATTGAGTACGAATAAAATAACCCCTTCTCAGAGAGAAGATACAACATGAGAGGGTGAACCTCCTAGTACGAAACAGAGCCATATCCCAGACCGATTGAGAACAAGGTCACACAAGTATGACCCAGACTACGTAAACTGCATTAGTGCTTTAAGGGTTTTTTGTCGCTTAAATCCCTACCACAAGCAGCCCTTAGATTAGGGAATATATATATATATATATATATATATATATATATAAGGTAAATAACATACATTTTAAGAAAAAATGTTCGGCGTCTCTATGTATATGAGGGTGTCAGTTCATTACAGATGAAGTATAAACACGAAACAAAAAGCCGACAATCGCATGTTCCGCATAGAGGAGAATATAACGCATCTGTCTTTTGGTTTCTAACGGTTTTTTCCTCCGTGTATCTTAGAAACATACATATACACCTTCATTAATTAATGCCTAACAATAAGTTTCAGCAAGATTTTTTATTGTTAAAGAAAAAGTTCATCCTCGTTCTACAGAATCTTCCGGGTTCGTTAATTCGTTCCTGAACGAATGAATGTCTTGAAGCTTTCTGTGTTATTCCCCCATTAAAACGCTCTTAATAAAAGAAAACGAAATGTTCTCTAAACTCTGCAAATAGATATCAAGGTCTAAATTAATTACTCGAACGGGTGAGGCCCGTTAATTCATTTTCTTTTTTGCCCGCCAGGTGCGAGGGATGCATTAAATGGTGATAAATGAATCGGGATACATCAGATGATTAGGACGTTGACAACTGTGTTCGCCTTTCAAATATAAACAACATAAAATAAGAAATGAGCGTAATAAATATATGTCACATGATAAGAAAATCGTACATAAAAGCACTCTATAAATTTCCGTTAAAATTAAATTTTCTTTTTGCTTCTAACTTCCACTCAGAGATTTATGAAATCAGGCGGAATCTAGTTTAAAATAACAGTAATACAATTGTATTATGTTGTTGTCTTGATTTTTTTCATCAAGTCCTTTTTCTGGAAAATATTACTCTGTAGAGATCTATTTGAAATGTGCAAATCAATATTATATAGGTATTGCGTTAAAAACTTGGATCATACTGCAAAAAATACAAGTTGTCATCATTATTACAAAAACACATGAAAATGTACGATTATTCTGTCTAACTTGATAGCTGCGTGTTCTTGTACCGCATCCCACTGAGATCCTTCCCGACTGAATGCTTGCCGTCTGTAATCAAAGCTCCTTATTTACAGTTTCGAATAGGACAAAATCAACACTAAACTGATGAAAGACAAAAGAGGTTTATTAAATTTGACCTCCGTTCCAAATTACTGACAACTGGGAGGTCAGAGAGAGAGAGAGAGAGAGAGAGAGAGAGAGAGAGAGAGAGAGAGAGAGAGAGAGAGAGAGAGAGAGAGAGAGAGAGAGAGAGAGAGAGAGAGAGTGTGATAATCACTGTTTAATTATATATTGTCAGCGCATCCCAATTGCGCATGTTCACTCATCACTTGCTTCCAAGAAATAAACTGTTTCTTTCTTACTAACTCTCTCTCTCTTTGAGCCATGTGACGTCATATCCGATTCTATTAATTCCTACTGTACAGTAATCATAACCACTAGTTCGGCAAGTTTTTCCCGACTTAACTGTTTTCCTTTTTCTTTTTCTCAATTAAATGAATTGCATACTATAGGGTTATTGGGTTTATTGTCACATTTTGAATTTCATGTTCAAAAACTTATTTAGCTGAGTTGGTGTATCCAATACTGTACGATATCTTCTTATATAGAAATGTCTGGAATGGGGATCTGGTTTCCGTTGAGTGTACCGATTTTGGATGCGAAAACGCAATACTTATTGTAAGCGATTCATTGTATATGAAAAATTGAACACAAACTGCTAGAGTGATATGTTTTTGCTTAACAGTAATAATGACCCCGCCATGTCTGACGCAACCAGAACAAGCTACCACCGTAGATTAAATAAAGGGTTCTGTTCGAATGTCTGTAAAATTCCCTACTTCGATAGAAATTACCCTGAGTTTGACAAGATACACCGAAGAAGGTCGGAGGTTACACCGGCCGAAAAGTTCTGAGAATAATATCCAAGATGAGAACAGTAGTTCAAATAATTCAAATTATACAAATTATCATCTTCATCTAAAACAATTCCGGAACATAACACAAAACCGTTGTTCAACATTTCTGTGCCAAACTTATCGTTCATTCCCAACATTTTCTCAACTTTATTTAACGCCGCGAAGTGCTGTTGTATACTGAGTTGTGAGGTTGGGCAAGATTTTATAATCACGCGTTGTTGTGACGTCATGTTTAGCCAAAACTGAAGCATCCACGATTTTTACGTCGACTTAAATTAAAACTAACGAGACGCGTTACTTGGATGCTGACAAGTAACAACTCCCTTTCATGAGTTGTGAGTTCATTTAAAAGAAGCGATAATACGTAATGCTTTTTTGCGCCCAGAAAAAAAAAGTATCAATTAAAGAATCAGAACAATATAATTGTGTTCTTGTTATTACAAGTGTGAGGCACATGACAGATGCCAGAATTTGCATACGACGACTCAGCAATGCTACACTGTACGTGTAAAATTCGCACAGATAGAATAATAAAAAACATACGTGTTACTATACTCAAAACTGTACGCTAAGTATAAAATGTATCTACGATTTTTAAATATTGAGAATCACTAATTTAAATAGTTGAGTGCACATTTCTTGTTCTAGCTGGAATTTATTACATACTTTCTGCGAAATATTTGCAGATATTTCTTCCACCGATACAGAATTCCATTGAAAACAATTGGAGTTGTTTGATTTTGATCTATATTTTTGTAATGGTTATTTATTCTATTTCTGTCACAAATAAGAAAGACCTCTCTGTCAAACTTTTACTTCGGTACATTTTGTTAATACACCTTCTTGTATTTATTTTCGCGTAATTTCTTTCAGTAAGTAAATAACACACACATTATTGTGGTCTTACAGACAGCAATAATTTGCATTTTATTTACTTATTTTTTAAAGAAATCTAGAACAGTCGATTGAAAATATAATATTCGGAAATAAGACTTATTTAGTTCATAGTGTTTCTTTACATAAGAAATATAATATAAAATTGTTGTATTTGTTTATATCACATCCTTCTATTGCCGGTATTTTGCACTTCTTAAATCTTCAATTGACTGTATTGTATTGATTAGACATGACATTTTAAACACTAATTTATTACCACAGAAACTACTTAATTATAACATTGTTAATATCAAGATACAATTAACTAAACGAAATAAAAACTTTGCACCAGACCAGTCTTACATGAACAATAGACTATAGGATTGCATATATATATATATATATATATATATATTCATTCAATTTTTCCTCCCGATATGTCTACCCTACATGTATCTGTACTTGCATGACATTTTTTCTCTATGTTATCATCCTGATGAAGTTTTATAAATAAAGACGAAACGTTGATGTACACATAAAAAACATCCATTTTTTTGGTTTTCATTTTTCTTTTTCCCATCACGTCGGATTACTTTCATCCTTCTCTTCCCATATATATATATATATATATATATTGTATAAAAAATATACTTATGACAAGTTAGCTACCCAGACACATTTGGTATTCATCTGTGACCGTATTAATCAGGCTAAATGCAGCTATTTACATTAAGCAATCAATTTTATGAGTAAGCAGTGTCCGCACAAACCGACCAACGACAAACAAAAGTTATTTATTTTATTTCTCATATTTAGCCTGATGGACTAAAATTATGTTTAATAATAGATTGGGTGAATAGATTTTTGGTTGGCATACACCCCATATTAACAATACTCATTTATTTTAAACCTAATTTTAGTTATATTGAGTGTAAATTTTAGTAATAAAATGAATCATTGTTTTATAGGTTAAATAATTTATTATGAGACGAAACACAAATGTTAATCAGTACTTAACTTGTTGTAAGTATAATTTATACTAATGCACCTCTACACATATATCGATCACAGTTT
This sequence comes from Sepiola atlantica, assembly GCA_963556195.1. Lineage (NCBI taxonomy): Eukaryota > Metazoa > Mollusca > Cephalopoda > Sepiida > Sepiolidae > Sepiola > Sepiola atlantica. The sequence continues at coordinate 156,689,021 of OY744521.1, read as the reverse complement.
AACAATACAGAAACAAATATTCCGAATACATTGCGTTTTAATATAAGTATATACAGGTTAGGGAACCAAAATTTACAATGTACGTAAAGTTGTTCTTTCTCAACAGCAAGCACTAAGTCAATTGTTTTGAAACATAGCATATATTGATGTAATAATTATACCTAAACTATTATCATTACCTTTTCAGAATCTTTTTGTCCCATATGAGTAATCAACAAAACAAAAGATCAAATATTTGCTGAATGCACTCGTCCAATCAAAAGAGATTTAAAGAATGGGTGGAGTATCCATAAAGAATTTGTATAATGTACTGTATATAACTACTATGGGAAAAACTATTACGATGAAGTTTGTAAGGGAAGGAAAAAACAAAATTTAGCAATTTTTTTATTACAGCTCTCAAATCAAAAATCCTAAATTGTCTAACAAAATCTACGGAAAAATGTAATAAAACTTTAGATGTAAAACAAGGCCATAGGAAATGCAGTAAAATATGATTTGAAGTTAAAATATTACGTAATAACATTACCACACTTGTTGGCAACAGCTATGAAGGTAAAGAGAAATGTGAGGTGCAATACAATCATTATATAGTTCTAGAAAATTGTCTTTCGTTGTAAAAATATGTTTATATATAAGCATATTCACTGTCGATGTTGTTTGAGACCGCAAAAATGAAAGATTTACTACGAAATCGACAGCTTGGGTCGATGGGATAGTTAGAACAGGACATACTGCTCAAGTTATGGCTCTTAGTGTTGTGGCTTCTAATGGAAAGAAAACGTTTATAAAAGTTTACAACGCCGATGAACAGATCAATGCTACTACCTACTAATGAGATACCAGGTATTGCCATGGATTTAAGCAAACTTCCCAGACGGTAATTATTATGTGTTTACAGAGGATGGTTTTCTAGCCCACACAGCTAAAAAAATACAAGATTTCTGTAAATCCAACTTCAGCAATTTTCTGGAATTATGTTTATGGCCGCTTTTTTGACAGATATAAATCCTCTGGATTCTGCTATTTTGAGCGTTTTAGAATATGTTTTTAATAGAACATCAAACAACAATGCTGATCTCTTTAACATACTATTAAAGAAGAATGGAATAATCATATCCCCTATATTGGAGGAACTATTGTGCAACTTTCAGGAAGTGTGCGAGGGCAATTAATAATAAAGAAAGGGAAACATAGAATAAAAACATTTTCTATTATGTGAATTGTCTTGTAACACATAAATCATCATGACTATCAAAAAACTAATTTGTCATACACTGTCTTTCAATTCTTTTTTTTCACAATATTAGTAATTTGCTTTCTCATGAAACAGAAATTGTACGCATGTGGGTTTATGTGTATTAAAATACGTCTGTTAGGCCAAGAGTTAAATCGGTTATAATTAAGGAATAACACGTGATGCAAAATTTGAATTGAAAATTATTGTAAAGTCACTCTTTCCACTTACCTTAAGAAACTTATACGGCCTTATTTTTAATTTAGTTATGAATTAAATAGTAGAGCAGACAATAAACATAAGGTATGGTAAGCGAAGTAGTCTACATAAAGAAAATCTTTGACAACAGGCATTTTTCAGGCAGAATCCATTGTCTATCGAGACGGAATGAGGCCAGCCAGTCACGCAGATAAGGTTTAGATATAATGATGTTAAACGAGAGAGTGCATTAAAAGTGTTTTACAATGTTGTCTAGTTGGAACATTTCCAGTCTTTAAAGCGAAACAAAAAAGAAAAAAAAGTTATTCTCCAATTTATTTCTTTGATTGGCAGGCAAACGGAATCTACTGCTGTTCAAAGACTGGCATGAAACGCGCACAATAATTACAACAAAAAAAACCACAAAAACTGGAACTGAAAACAGATATATCGTCATTATAAAGCAATGATTTCTCACTTAAACTATTTGTCGATGCGCGTTTCGTTCGGTTTGCAATACAAATATAAATAAAATAAGACAGCAAAAACGCAGCTGCATATATTTTGTCCGGTCCATCGATTACTTTCTATTAATGCTTTTATTTTTACTATTTCTCTTTCTTTCTGTAGGTATAGTTTGTATTTGTTATGGCGATTTGCTTTTAAATTGTACTTTTTGCTTAGAAAGCCAAATTCGATTATTTACAAACGATTCGATTTTATTCGATATTTGATTGGAAACGAAGCAAGAATAAATTAAATATTTTCTCTTATCAATGTACACTATCCATACCTGCACATAATATATATGTACATATCTAAAATGTACATACATGTACATATTATATTAATGTAAATGTTATATATGTATGTATATGCATATATGTATGTATATGCATATAGCTAGATACAACAGATGCCCCACGTTATTTTGGTTCAGCACTGTAGGAAACGACATCGTTAGTAGAAATTAGCGATAATGCTTAGGTTGTCGTATATCGATGGCACAGTTTTAAATCATAGCTAATGATTAATATATGAATCTAGATGTTAGTTGCTCTAGTAATCTTGTGATTATTCTGTCATGATTAAGACGTCCGATTGTTGTCATACTAGTTCGGTTTCACATTCAGCTTTAAGTACTTTCTTTAGAGAGCGGTAGTACAGAAAATACATCTGTTTGTGAATCACTATATAGATTTATACATATATATAAATATATATATATATATATAAATATATATAGTTTTATATATGTGTATATAAGATGTATATAAATATGTATACAATATGTATATATGTACATACTATGTATAATATATATATATGTATGTACATATATATATATATATATAAATGTAACATGTGTGTATGTATGTATATAATGTATACATATATATGTGTGTATATATATGAATGTAACGTGTGTATATATGTATATAATGTATACATATATATGTGTGTATATATATAAATGTAACGTGTGTATATATGTATATAATGTATATATATATATACGTGTATATATATATATATGAAAGTAACATGTGTGTATATAAGTATATAATATATATATATATATATATATAGGAATGTAACATGTGTGTATATATGTATATAATGTATATATATATAGGAATGTAACGTGTGTATAATGTATATATATATGATTGTACCATATATGATTGTACCATATATATATATATATATATATATATATATGACTGTAACATGTATCTATGTATATAATGTGTGTATATATATATATATATATATATATATATATATGTATATAATGTGCATATATATGTATATAATGTGCATATATATGTATATAATGTGTATACATATATGTATATAATGTGTATACATATATGTATATAATGTGTATATATACATATATATATTCATATAATGTATACATATATGTATATAATGTGTATATATACATATATGTATATAATGTGTATATATACATATATATATATATATTCATATAATGTATACATATGTGCATATCATATGTATATATATGTTAATAATATGTATACATATATGTATATATATGTTAATAATATGTATACATATATGTATATAAGTTGTATATATGTATATATGTGCATGTAATATACATATTTATATATAAATCCATATATATAATATCAATATATATTATATATAAAATAAAATTCGATTAACCCTTATTTCCTGAGCGGTATATCCTTCTATCAAAATTTTGCATGTACAAATATGATTCGGCATCGACGTAAGCCAATAATTGATGCATGATTTTTGTTTGCTATTTTTATTACACATACGTTGGTAGCACTATTATTATTTCATATTTCGATCTTGCAATCATATCAGATACTCTGCATTTTACACTTAAACAAAGGACGCCCTATTGTTTTCTATTTTTTAACATAGTTCACACCAAACAAAGTAAGCTGCCAATGTAGACGTAAGGGGCTACTCAGAATTAGGATTATAGTTTTGGAGGGTCATCTTGAATCGGGATCTGTTCAACAAGATACTTGTTCACATTAGATTTTAATTTCTGCATGTCGGTACAGTCGGTGAAACAGAGAGCAGGGAGGGAGTTCTAAAGTTTGGCAACATGAGGAATAAAGCTATTGAAGTAGAAGGCTCTTCGGTATTTAGGGACCTTTACTGTGAATTAATGGGATTTAGCTGATTGTCGGCTTGGTCGAGTGTATTTACGTCGAGAGGGCAACAGAATAGCATGTTCATCGGAGCACATCCATTGATATAATTGTAAAACAAGCACAATGATGCAACATTCCGGCAATATGACAGGGATTGAAGCATGGTGGATAGATTGGAACATATTAGATTAAATTCTCTTTTTTGAACCTTGTCTAAGAGAGAGGGAGATATACTATTGGTTAGTGCACCAGCCCAGATGTGACAATAATACTCCATGCATGGGCGGATAGTGGCCTTGTAGAGATACAAGATACTCTCAGGTGTTAGAAGTTTTCTAGATCGGTAGAGGGAGCCACCTTCTTTGCAGAAACTTTGGCAATGTCTTTCATGTATGTGTTTAATTTATGCTACCTGTGCATCTTAGGCAGAGGAGTTGAAACGTTGGCTTCTAAAGAAGAGTGTTATTTGCTATGGCAATCGTTGGGTGAAGAGGTTTTTTGTAGTTTTTTTTAAAGAAAAACATTGTCTTGACATCATTAAATGTTACAATCCATTTAATACCCCACCCACTAAAGACTGGAGGTCACTTTCTACAAATTCATCAATTGCCTTGGATATGTGTGCATCCGTTTTACCTACCCGTAGTGTCGTCAACAAATATACTCATCTCAGACACAATATCTTCAGAGTCGTTGTTTATGAAAATCAGGAACAATAAAGGTCCAAGGATCGATCTCTGGGATACACCTACATTAATGTCATATAGTTAGGAGAAACCTTGATTTTTTCTTTGGTAGGAAAAATCTAATATATTAAATATTCCTCCAGTAATACCATGTGAATTAATTTTCATAAGAACCCCTTTATGCCAGACATTGTCAAAGGGTTTTAGCATATCTAGCGCTACAGCTCTAGCTTCACCTGCCTTGTCCAGTGTATGGTATATGCGTTCATAGATGACTGTTAGGATATCCGCAGTAAGACCGTGCTTATCTAAACTTATTCTGATGGTCAGAAAGAAATGTTGCATTAACAAGATGTCGGGCTATCGCTAGATTGATTAAGAATTCAAAGATTTTAGCGAAGAGCGGGAGTGTAGACTGACGAGGCGATAATTCTGAGCGTCAGTTTCATCTCCAGAATTCTTGAAGACTGGACAATAGATACAATTCTCCAGTTATCAGGGAAGCAGGATTCGGCAAGGCATTTGTTGTCGAGTTTGAAGAGGGCAAGTGCCAGTTCAGCAGAACATTATTTTATTACTATTCGTGGTATAAGATAACGCCTACATGCTTTGAACTTGTCAAGGTTTTATATGATGTTCTTGAAATCAGATGAGACGATTACAAGGTCATCAAGAGTGGTTTCAATGCGCAATGAGAATAACGTGAGTGAGTTGTTTGCGGAGTTCATCAGCTTTGGGACGAGACTTTAGAGTGATATCAATCATTACCACAATCTGATCAGCGTTTCCGAGTGTGCTATAGACATTCGCCACACATACCTCGGGCAGTGAAATAAAGAACAGTTCGACAGTGAGGATTGATGGTCAACACTATCAGGGAGGTGGGTCTGGAAAGTGACAGTATGTAAGAGGGAGTTCGCTATAGAGAATGTGTACGTGGAGTTACCATCCGCGTCTATATATATATCACAGTGATGTGCATTAAAATCCCCGAATACATGTATTTAGGTAGTCGGATTAAGTAAAAGTGTTGCATCTATACTTTTAGAAGCAGAGTTAACCCGGGTACAGTCCTAGCTTTAAGAAGAACGATATAAGAAATAAAAGTAACTAACGCTGTGCTGTAAGCTTAATTTAAAGCACATGTAGGATTAGTCATCGGATTCTAGCTTATGTTCTCTAATCAGGGGAAGGGTGGTCTAAACAAACACTCTTAGGCCGTGCATATGTTCGTCAGAGTCTTTAAGGTAGAGTGGAAGGTATTCAGTCATGTAAAAATGGTGTGAGGAGATTGAGGAGTTTAGGTTTGTTTCACTTACTGCTAGGATATCCGGAGAGTCCAATTAAAGAAAGATTTCTACGTTATTGATGTTGGTTCTAAGCCCCCGGATATTTGGGAATGTTTTCCTTAATGGCAGAGGCGAAGATGAGTTTGATGGGTGTGTAGTTTAGGTTCGTTTCTTTTTCTTTGTAGTGTCAAAGTAGGTACTGGTTTGATGCCAATACGCGTACGCATCTAGATCATTAGTCGAGTTTGGTCCATGGGGATTGGTGCTTCGGGAAATCCTATCGTGGATAGCTGTAGAGTATTTTTTCTATGAGCGACATGACAGGTACAGCAGCCCATGATATTGGACAACTGTAGATTAAGTAGTCGCTACCTAAGAGTTGAGGCTCCGGCACTACCAATCGGAAACAGCAGCCATACAAGATGTCTAACATGTACCTTTAACCTGTCGGAACAAGAGCGACGCAGACTAGTCATGTGAGAGTAAGTGACAAAAAGTGTTCCCCACTTTTCCCAGATATAGAAAAACTGAGACAGCGTTTATTGACCTAGTCCAGAGACAAGGCCATACACTAGGTGACTTTGAGGTGTTTCTGCGCTAGTCCATATGCGGCTGGCTAATATTTAAAGTAGGAGTAGAAAAACCGGGCGATATGTAGAGCCCACCTACTACTTAAGCAATTTTAGGCATTGCAATCCAGATATTTTGTTCGAGACTCCAGCTCACGGAATGATGCCGATAAGGATTAAGGAGTCATGTCTCACCCAACGAGTTGCTGTCTAGACGTGAGTAGTCAGTAACACAACTTTTATATCAGAGTTGTCCTTCTACTTGACGGATGACCTGACAGCGTATACAGGTCCATCACACCGAGAAGGGTACTCTTGTACAGTATATTAATAAGGTATTTCAGAGCCTCGTAGGAGAAAAAATTAAAAGAAAAGAAAAATAGCATATATATATATATATATATATATATTATATATATGAAGATATAATAAGTGTTAACGTCACCTAAGAGATAAAAGAAAATTGAAGATCGGTTCCCCTCTCATAAGTAGTATCTACTGAGAAGACATTTCACCGACTAGTAAGTTGGGTTAAAGAGTTAATCTACTATTGTATAAGTCAAAATAAGGAATACTAAGCTATGATGTCACAGAATAGAAGCAAAAATAGGAAATACATCACATAGAGAAAGGTATGAATGAAAAATATAATTTAAATAAAGTAAAAATCACAAGAGTTAGGGCATCATTACTTAAGAAACAAAAAGCAGAAACAAGTTAAATTTTCACTTTTATTTTGATGATTGAATCACTTAAGTGTCATTAAAATCAATCATGGAAACTGACTAAAGACACACAGATTCAGTATTTGCATGTCGCAGAATAGGATAGAGAAAGATGAATTAGAAACACGTAAGAAAAAGGAAGATATGAATGAAAATCTAATTTAAATAAAAGTAAAAATCACAAGGGTTAAGGCATGAGCAGAAAAAGTAAATGTCAACTTAGCTAAGTTTGAAATGCCGAGTTTTGAATCTTTGTCCCCCTTAAAGAACTACCTCTCAGTCAATGACGTTTATTTATAGATATTGAAGGGCAGGCAGGTTTAATAATTTTTATGGAGGGTGAATTTTAGGGTATTTTTTGTTTCAATAGCTAAGGAATTATTTTTGAAACGTTTTTTCATGGGTGAATCACTAAAGTGTAACTGAAATCAACCACAGTTTCATTTTTTTATTATCTTAAAATCATTTCGTTTGGCAACTCTAAATATTGTATTTCGCACGTACTAAAAAAGTAACAGATTTACATTTATTGGAAGCTAGCCGGCGTTAGCAGTCAATAAAATAATCTTACATAAATAGTCGCTTACATTAATCTTACATAAACAATCCCACTTTTTATCTTTATTTACTTTCAATACATTTTATATTAATATTTTCGAAACATTACTTCTGCAAACAAAGTATCCGTGGCCAACGTCAGGTTCATTAAGTTACTTTAACTATTTCTCAAGAAATATTGATTTTTCAAGGGGTTAAACGTAGTATTTTTATTAAATACAAATTGCTGTTTACAATTATAAGTATTACCGCTCACCCCCACCCCTCCACCTTTTCATTTACAACCATCCACATTATCTCTTCTCACCCCCACCCCTCCACTGTTTTCACTCTGAACCATCAACATTTATTTCATTCTACCCGACTGACATCACCAAGACCGAACCTCGGTCCTAATGCTTTCAGTTGTGGCTACTACTTCTTCCCACTCATCAACCCATCATGTCAACGCAATATGTTCACGTACTTGAATGACATTTTTCTTAATATTATCATCCTGAAGAAGTCTTATAAATAAAGACGAAACGCTTATGAACACATAAAAAACGTCCTTGTTGGTCTTTCCTTTTTCATTTCCCATTACGTCGGAGTACCTTCATCATTCCTTTCTCATATATGTATATACTATATATATATATATATATATATATATATATATATATGTATGTATATTCATAGTTGTAAAATAATTAATTTTTGACAAATAAAAATTATGCTGATAGTGAACATACACCTGTTGTAAAACCATAGACGTTATTATAATTTAAATTGTAACATTTTGAGTCGTCCTGAAACTCAACACATCCAAAACAGGTCTGAACTCCGATGTGGGAGTCTTCAAAATGTATAATTATTTTACAGATTGAGAATACCTATTTTTTTAATGAAATTTGTTGGCAAAATAAAGCAATTTCTCTTAACTGTAATTCACGACCAGATGATTTCACATAGTTAATCTTTGAAAAGACAACATTTTTTTCTGCTATAGAGAGACTTCACATGAACGGATTTGCACGTAAAGACAAACAGTGCACACTTCACGAAATTAAAATCGTCCAGTTTTTCAGAACGGTTTCATTTCATTTTATTTTTTGTCAAATAAAAAATTTTTATAAGGAGCTCGAAATATTTATATTTAAATAATAACACATACAATTGTATATGTTTTTATGTTTGCCCTAATTCTAACTTTTTGCAACATATGAATAAATGAATTATTTTAGCCAGGAAACACACACACACACACACACACACACACACACACATATATATATATATATAATCAACATTCGCTGGTTATTTAGCGGATTTTACATTTAACCAGCGAATTTTGATTTGTGCTGCTCTGATCAAATCATTTGAACCCTGAATTTTGAACTTCATGATTTCAACTAAAGTGAGTTTATTGAATTTTTCATTTGATTTGGTTCATTTATTATTCTATTAATTAACATAAACATTGGAGGCATTTTTCGCTATAATGTACTGCATTGATTGCGGATGCATTTCCCGACAGGATAACTTTTTCGGTTTTTCAGTTTTTTCAATTTGTTTGCTTTTGGACTATCACTCAATGCCTGGATCTATATTCAGTCAATTTCTTGGACATCTTTCATTGACTATGTTTTTATCTGTATGAAGTGGTTAGATTTTATAACTTTAACAAATAAGTATGTTTTTGGCATGATATATTTGATGTTTTATGTACTTTTATGTATTTTTGTATATATTTTTATATATTTTCAAAGTGTAATTTTATCACCTGCAGAAACGCCACTGCGGTAATGGTCCTCTGAGGAGAATAATTATCTTTGAAAACTCATGAGTTATGGACTTTGAGTTACTTTGCCTGAATTTTTAATTATAATAAAATTTGATTCGCACCTTATTTTATTATTTCATTTCATATCATGCTATTAATGCTCTACCAGTCTTTATCCGGATGTTTTATTAATTAAAAGATATTAGTTGCCTCTTATATCTTTTATTGGATTTACTTCATATATATATATATATATGTTAAAGCTGGTTCACCAACGTGTACCTGATACTTCTTTCATATAGTATTCAATGACATAAAATACATATCAACATATTTCTTTCGTGATTGTATTGAGTCATGGTTGATTCCAGTTTTTAAAATATAATTCTACCGTAAATTGTAATTAATTGAACAAGTAACGTATCACTGACCTATCTATGTATTTCTGTAGTCCACCTTCACTGTGCGTTGATTCAACCATTCTCTTATAGTTTTTAATGTTTACCTTTACATTAAGAAAACAAGTGACTTTCTTCTTCTAGCTAATTTATATAGTGTATACACTGTAAACACGTATGCGTATTACAAAAAAACAAGTTGTTTCATGTCTGTATTATCTATCATAAAAATGTAGAGATTAAACGATTTATTATTTTTAGTTGTTCAATCGTAATTTATTAATAGATTTTTCACAGATTATGAATTTGTTAATGAAATCAAACTGGCACAAAGAAAGATACCGGTTGTGACCCAACGGGTCACGGGTAGTCTTGGCATGCTAGATATATATATATATATATATATATATATATATATATATATACATATATATAATATATATATATATATATACATATATATAATATATATATATATATACATATATATAATATATATAATATATATATATATATACATATATATAATATATATATATATATATATATATACATATATATAATATATATATATATATACATATATATAATATATATATATATATATATATAATATATATATATATATATATATACATATATATAATATATATATATATATATATATATATACATATATATAATATATATATATATATATATATACATATATATAATATATATATATATATATATATATACATATATATAATATATATATATATATATATATATACATATATATAATATATATATATATATAATATATATATATATATATATATATATATATATTGTTTCCTATTATTTTTTTAAACTGCTGACAAATAATTAAAGCGACAATAAAGCATCAGTTTAATCGACTTTTCGAATTGAAATTATTTTTGAAGAGGTACAAATTTGTAGCAACTATTTTCACTCTTATCAAGAAACTAGCCGGATATTACCGCCACAAATATTCATCAGAAACTTAAGTAAAATATATATTATCATCATTCATAATAATTTAAAAAATGAATAACCGTCGACTGAAATGAATAAAGCAGGTGTATTTTCTTTTACACAGTATTCAAACAAGCGAGTAAAAAAACTTCGAATATTTTGGCGGAATAGAAAAGAAAAGAGCTTATCAGTGGAATAAAGAATGAGATTATTGTTTCTTCTTTGTGGAAGATTTCTTTTACTTTCGCGCTTTTTGAGTCTTACCCTTAATCTTGGCCAGAGAAATGTTATCAAAACGCATCTGATAATCTTTTTGATTTAATGGAAGCTTTTTCCATCAATACTTACTTGAGAGAAACCGCATATGCACATAACTATTGGCGTGCGTGAAGCTGTATATTGAATTATATATGTCCACATGCATATACACACAGACAAACATATACATATACTAAAGATGATTAGAATGCTTACATGAAGAGAGTTTGAATGCCTACTAGACACTAACCACGAGTGTCTTAGGTCTTACTTTACAGGGGTTTGTCAGGACAAATACTTCCCGTATAAGTAACCCTAACCAAATATTCAATATAACATAGCATTCGAAGCTCATATAATATTTCCCTTGTATGGCTATATGATTGCTTATACGAGGAATGATGCATCATCTCCAAATGATGTTGCCATCTAGTAACACCACCAAGCTGGATACTCCACCAGGCTAGATAGGTTCTTATCGTAAAATCATTTAATACCAAGTAACCACAAGTACGCTATATTATAACATAGTTCATAGGTAAATTGGGAGAGTAAAATTAATGGTCTTTAGTTATTTACTAGCACAACGTATCAGACGTAAACGAAAATTTAATGGAACATTTGGCTAGCTATATATCTTATATAGAGATCAAGTTTTAGTCCTACAAACAGGGCGCTTGATTTTTAAGAACTTTCCCTGAACTAAAACAAGGAGAGATACATCTGTATATTTTTGTAATGAAATTGTATTAATTCATACACATATATGTTTCGTTTTAATAAAACTTATCACTCCGGTAAGATAAGGCTATACCAAAAGTCACTGGATTCGAACGCCACAGTAAACTAACCTTTTGGCTTCCATCTGACGTCAGTTACTCCCTCGATCACTAATATAATCAAACTAAATTGAAGAGCAATCGAGCTGTTTAAGATTTTATACAACGTCAATACTTCCTGGTAAAGGGGAGTGAACGAAGCAATATTGCTTGAATCCAGAAGCTTTTCATATTTTCCCTACGCAGTGCTTTTTTTATAAGGAAGCAATTAAATATTTTATAATAAATATTTTTATTTATTTATCCACAAATATGGGTGTCGCCTTAATAAGACTCATCAGTGTGGCTTGATAAGGCGAGATCACCGTTGGTTGCGTTCCAAGGTGTTTGCCCTCTCGGTCACTGATATAAGCTTACCAAGCGGAATGGGAATATACCTCTTTTAGATTATATACGGTGTTCATATTTTATGGTATATATATATATATATATATATATATATATATATATATATATATATATATATAATGTTGTGTGTGTATTGGGGCAGCATTTTCTCACTTATGCAAACAGAATTCTTTTATTTTTTCAACTTTTCTGATGGTATTTTTGTATTAAAATAAAAAATAATAATAATAAATGTTCTATATATTTCACGAACGTTTTCGATTTTTCGTCTAATGACCCTGAGGTGTCAAAAGCAAATGAACAAAAAAGTTGGAGATAAAAGAGACTAAAAAGTCTCTTCTATCTTCAGCTTTTTTGTTTAACGCGCAGAGAACGTACATTTAAATCGTCAACGACTTCCTGGAACAATGCGAAAAACGTTTCTCCGCCGTCTTTTTAAATAGTATATTTGTTCTCCACTGAAACCTATAAACGATTTAGTATTTCTTTTGATTTTAATGCAAGTAAAACAATCAGAAAACTTGAAAAATAAGAAAAGTATAATTAAACAGACGAATTCTGTTATTTTTTACAATGTCTGCATAAATATATATATATATATATATATATATATATATATATATATATATATATATATACATATTCAAAAAAAGCTTTTAGTAAGTTATACAGAAAACATATATGTATTCAACATTACTAATGCAATACAAGCCCAAATAATAATTTATACATAGAAATTTAAAATAAACACACTCCGAAGAAATAGCTCAATCACTAAAAATAAAGAAGCATTACCAGCTTCCGTATTTATACAGAAAGCAGTACTAACCTAACCCTAATATATGAGCTCCAAGAGGTTTAATTTATTGGCATACGTACTAAATGCACATATAGTTAACATAGAAATGTTTTAAGCCGAACGTTCATTTCTAGAAAATTCAGTGTAAAAGAAAAGGGAGATAATCAGCTGTTTACCATGTAACTGTTTCAGATATTAAAAAAGTTCAGATTCATGGGTAACCTACAGTTCTGATCAACATACCATTTTCCCCAATAACCAACCGTGACCAAATAATATTATTTACGATTGGGCAACATAATTATTTGTCACTATGCGATAGTTTCCTAAAAAGTAAGTTTTGTCGCAATTTTCTTGGGAATTACATTTGGCCTTTTGGCTAAGATCAAAGTGTAGTATCTGTTCCGATGGATACTGCACCCCATAGACTGATATTGTCTTGCCTTCGGGGCTTGATTTACGCCGGTCTATGGGGCTGTCCTGTGCAGTTCTAGGAGGTCCACCCTCTCAGGCTTCGTCTCCTCTTTTTGGGGAGGAGTAAGTTTATTGCTTACTGCCTGAGGCGCCCCTACCAGGGAATGCCGATGGGGCTGCCCAGACAATTTTTAAACCCCACTTTCCCGACCCGACCTTGGGTCACATCTTACTTGTGGGAGTAAGATAAAAACTGGTCTTGTGCCTAACTCCTGGAGATGAGTAAATCAATACATATTGATATAGTGATATGTTGCTTAATATATAGCCTCGGACACTTAAGAGTAGCTCAACCGGTAACCTGACTCCCTTAGTTTGGAACAACCACCATCCGAAAAGCGACGCACCACGGATCAAAACTACATCTCACATAAGTATAACATATTTGTTTACCTGAATAGCAGACTTATTAGAGTGTCAACAGTACTACACGAAACAATGAATGTGTCATCTCTTGAAGATGACTGCAATATCTCACATATATCACTGGAAAATACACTGCTATCCATCTTTGCTGGAAGGTTAGGGTCAGTGTTAGTAAATAGTATATTGCATATATATCAATCAAGAGCATTGCATTTTATATTTTAGTGCAGTCATTACGATCATCTATTAGAAATGCAAGGCAATTGATAAAATGCAAGCATCAAACAAGAATGTTGACCTATGTTTAAATATAAATTCAACCCTGTAATATAATATAACTGAAGTTGTCAATAACCCAAGCGAAGAATTAGTGGTTATTTAAATTAAGACAGGAGGTACACGGAGAATTAGCCTCAAAGTTTACAGCTATAGATAATATACCGGACACTGTTCTATCAATGTTGGCTTCCTTCTAGCTAAATATGATCGTATTGCTTCTTACCCGGTATTCCTTGAGTACATTTGCCTGATTAAGCCTCTGTTGCATCTCTTCAGTGTTGGACTCTTTTTCTTATGCAGAATGTGTTACAGAAGAACACCTCACTAACATGTTAAACACCTTTTTAGTGCTCATCCACTTACATTATAATCAGAAACATCAGAAACCTGCTAAAAATCTGACATTTTTCTTGTTCATTTTTTGTGTACTATCTCAACTTCTTATTTCTGATAAACTTAACCCGACCAAGGTGTAAGAAACGACGAAAACGCTTTAAACTATATTTTTAGATACCTTTGTATATTCTTCTCATTTGAGAACATATTTAACTATTTCGCCAATTCAGAGATATTATATAAACCTTCTAAATACAGTCGAATCACATGAAATAAATAAAAAAATGTTGTCACAATTTAAGCGCCTAGAAGGCTTGCCTCACTCTAATGATTCTCACTTTGTGTAAAAGAAAAAACGGTTTCAATTGCTATCAAATATAACCCTGAGATAATTAAAAATCTAGGAAATGATCGACTTAACCTCAAGCGGTAACAGCGGCAAAACCACTAAATGTATGCTTCTCGGTAAATACTCTCATTTCGAAAGGAGAATAAATCACGATTTTTTAAAATTTATCAGATCGAACTTATGAATATAAAATACAGATGCACACGTATCCACATACATACACAATCACACACGCAATAACCCCCTCATATATATATACATATATACATATATATATATATATATATATATATATATATATACATATATATATATATATATATATATAAAAAATTGATTGTAAGTGAAAATCTGACATAAGTATAAGAAAAATGAAAATGGAATAAAACGATCTAACAAAAGCGTATATAAACAAAATAATATTAACAGGAATATATGTGCGGAGAGGTCGATATTTCACCTAAGAAATATAATCAGACTTTCTCAAGATAAAACACGTTTAATTAAAAAAATGTTTTTATGTACAAAGATATGCGTGGTAGAGAAATAATTCAAAAGCTTAGGCGCGAGTGAGCAAGTGTTCGGAGTAGGAGGCAGGCATGTGCGACTGGGCTAGAGCAGCATATGAGCCGTACGATGGTAAGGCAGAAAGTTAGATAGTGTAGATTAACACAGGAAAAGAACAACTTGAATGTTAGCATATTAGCAGGAAAAGCTAAGATGGCAAGTGGGATGTGCGATCATAGCATAGATGTATACACATGAATATACTAATAAACTTCTGAAGAACGAATAGATCATGTAATCTCAGCAACTACTAATCGAAATGAAGCAAATATATATATATATATATATATATATATATAAATGAGATCAATATTTACTAAAATTTTAAATCAAAGCATATATAAATAAACAAAATAAAATAAAATCACAGTGACCAAGTTTTTATTCATTCTTCTGTTCATTTTTTTTCCAAATCGAAAAATGTTGGTATATTTTCACGGACCGTTTCGCCCATAGACGTACAACCAAAATTAATATGTCAGTTCAGGATATTCCGACCATCTGCATTTCAGAAATCCAAGGGTCGCGTCTTGTTTTTGTAAAAAAAACTATGTCTGCTTTTATGGGTTAATAAAATCTATGTTTTTCCTCGATTAAGTATTGTTGGTAAAGGTTAAGTATATGGGGAATACCTATACACACATACAGGCACATACATATACATATATATATATACATGCATATGCATACATAGATACTCATACATGCATCCATATGCACATACATATACATGAACATACAGATACATATACATAAATAAACATTCCTACACATACATACGTGTACATATATATACATACATATACTTAAATTTCATATTTTCACACACATGCATATACATATATCCACAAAACATACCTACACATACATATCTAGATGTTCCACCTTAGGGTGTTATAATATTTATTCCAAAAAGGGGGTGGGTAATTATATTATGCTTGTAATTAAGGATTATTACAGAAAATCAAATATTGACTTAGTCCAAAACATAAATGTTGATAGCAAGGAAATTACTGACAAACTTAAGATTAGTGATAGGGTTTATAAATTAAAGGTGAGGGAAGCATATATACTCCTTAAAGACCACAAACCTGACTTTCAAACCAAGCCTTCGACTAATAAACCCTACAAAAGAAGAAACCGGAAAAATCAGCAAAATTATTCTACAAAAAATCAACAAAAATATTAAATCAACATACAAACTCAACCAATGGATCAACACTACCGATACAATTAATTGGTTCTGCAAAATAAAAAACAAGAAAAATTGCTCCTTCATTCAATTTTATATAGTTAACTACTATCCCTCTATTTCTAATGAACTCTTTGAAAACGTCATGGAATTTGCTACTCCTCTCTCGGATATATCTGAAGAAGATATTAACATTGTGAGAACATGTAGGAAAACAGTGTTTATAAGTAAACATGATCAATGGACTAAGAGCAATCAATCTGGCTCCTTTGATGTTTCAATGGGTTCTTTCGACTCTGCAGAAATCACCGACCTAGTTCGCCTATACATCCTCTACAACTTAACTAAAGATATAGATATGGTTTATATAGGGATGATGGACTACTAGTGGTCGGAAATTCTAATGGGTAAAAGTACGAAAATATTAAAAAGATTATCATTAGAGAAATAAAAAGAATATGCCTCAAGGTTGAAATAACCCCTAACATTAAAATAGTTTACTTCCTAGATGTAACTCTCAATTTTACTAAGGAAACATATGAACCATACAATAAAGAAAATTTAACCCAATCTATGTACACCCCCTCTCCAACCACCCCAAATCTATCATTAAGCATATCCCTAAATCTATCCAACAAAGGATAAGCAACAACTCCTCAAACGAAACAATCTTTAACAAACATGAATAATTTGTAAATAAAGCACTAAAAAACAGTGGGTACAAAAATACACAAATTAAATTAATCAATTCTACAACAACTAACAATAAAAACAATAAACAGGAATATAATATGGTGTACACCCCCTTCAATCACGCAGTTAAAACCACACTTGGTAAAAAAAATTTTTAGACCTTATCAACACACATTTCCCCCCAAACAACATATTACATGAAATATTTAACAAAAATACACTTAAACTAAGTTACAGTTGCAGTGAAAATTTAGAAATGATAATTAAAAAACACAATAATAAAATCCTAAACAGCAACCTAAACCCTGAATCAAATAACAAAAATACAACTAAAGTAAAGTCCTGTAACTGCATAAATAAAAATGAATGCCCCTTGCAACAAAATTGTTTAATAACAAAAATTATTTACCAAGCAACAAAATAAAATAATACTACATAAGTATGGCAGGTAATACTTTCAAAGAAAGATACACCGGCCATAAATGTTCGTTCAACAACCCAAGCTACCAAAATAGAACTTCACTTTCAGGTTACCACTGGGAATTAACTAATAAAAATAAATCACCAACTGTAATCTGGAACACTATCAGAAAAATTAGCACCTGTAGCTCCATAAACTCACCATGTTATTTATGCCTTGGCGAAAAACTTGAAATAATTAAATTTACCGATAGAGGAAAACTTTAAAACAAAAAACAGGAAACATCGATCAATTGTAGGCATAACAGACCACATCTCCTTAGTAATATGTACGTTTACCCCCTAACTAATACCATTAAAACCGAAAAACCGTCAATATCCACCAACCCCCTAATATTAACTCTTATAAACATCTCAAAACCAGATAATGTTAATCCTTAATTACAAGCATAATATAATTACCCCCCTTTTTGGAATAAATATTATAAAACCATCAGGTGGAACATCTAGATATGTATGTGTAGGTATGTTTTGCGGATATATGTATATGCATGTGTTTGAAAATATGACATTTGTAAGTGTATGTATGTATGTATATATATATATACATGTATGTATATATATCTGTGTGTTCATGTATGTGCATATGGATGCATGTATGAGTATCTATCTATGCATATGCATGTATGTATATATATGTATATGTATTTGCGTGTATGTGCCTGCATGTATGTATAGGTATTCCCCATATATTTAACCTTGACCAAAAATACTTAATTTAAAAAATCCCACAAAAGTCAACCACATATTAACAAAATCATCTTTAAAATTATATATTGCTTGCATTACTCAAAATTAATCGCTCCCACCAATTTTACTCCCCCCACCCATGGACCATAACTTCTTTTTAACAACTTTAACTAAAACACCTTACCGCCAATATTATCTTTAATCTTCCGACAAGTTTTAACCCCACCATTCTTAATACAATTACAACTAATAATAACATTTATTAATACCACTGCCACTATTCATATATGACTTATACTAAAAATAAAAGTAATTACTATTATATTATTCATTACTAAATATTTCCTAGAATTAAAATATACTACTTTATCCCCCAAAATAATTAAAACTAAATGTTGATAGGTCGAAATATAATAGCATAATTTATTAATACTACTGTCATAAATCTATATACGATTTTTACTAAAAATAATCACTACTATATTTTATTACCTCTTTGTCAAATATTATCTAGAATTAAATTTATTTATCACCAATAATAATTTAACCGAAATATTTTTTGTCGTGGAAATTTAGCCGTCTGCACTAAATAGGTCGAAAAATCTCTATTCCCTTGACACGCGACAAAATATCGGTCGCGTCAAGCCAGACATCCTAACCCCCTCCCGTCCATAACAACTCTTAAATGGCTATAGACACCCACCCCTAACATTCCTCTACCTCCCTTTCTTTCTCTTCTTTTTCCCTTTTTTTCCTTTCCCTTGCCCCCCTCCTGCCCCAGCTCAGCGTTGAATAAAAATAAAAATATGAATTATTGTAAATTAAACTTTTCGAACGGCCAATCTTTTTTTAAAAATTGGTCACATGACTATTATTCCTTTTTATTCTTTTTGCTTAACTCCATTCTTCCTGGATTCCACCGAACGGGTTGGATCACAAAAAAAAACTTTCTGCCTGATGAGACCTCAGCTTTTGATAGCTGTAGATCGATAACAGTGACATGACAGTGTAGCAGACTTTGTACATGTTTGAATAAAAAATCATCTATATATATATATATATGTGTATATATATATGTATATATATGTGTATATATATATATATATATATATATATATATATATATATATATAAGAGGATATAATTAATTAGAACATTACAATTGTTCTAAGAATTAGAACATCAATTATAGTATGGCGTACGGTCGTTTCGAACACATTCTGGAAATACTTCATTTTATTTATTTTCAAATTAACAAAGCTACTCCAAAACGTCTCTAACATATTGTTATATATATACGCAATGCTGATACATCTGTTATGCGTTCAGGTTATATGGCGAATTGCTAAAAACAAAATACGGCAACTGAAAAGTATTTCACAAAAGATTAACTTAGCATGCACTTACCAAATAAAGCTCTTAATCTTTTGGTCGAGTTGATATATTTTACTTTCCGAATGTGCATGTTATCCAACACAATATCAACAATATTTCTAAAAAGTTAACTTCAGATGAAAATAGTGTAAATAAATCAGAAAGTAATGTAATGGCTTTAACTCAATTCTGTTTAGCCGTTACAAAATATGAAATCAGCTATGCTGAGTTCAAATCCTATAAGATCTATTGCAGTAATTTTCTCACCTATACTTATTTGAAAATATATAAAAGGCAAACCCCTACCATATAAGAGTAAAATTGCACCTTATGTTTAATTTAAGATATACAGTTTACCCTGAAGAATATTGATTGCCCTTGGGCAGTAAATACACCAACAACTTGTTAGCCGTAATTAGAAAGATCAAAAGACAGTTTATGTTTAAATTGTTGAATATATTTGTGACAGACTAGTTTTATGTGTTGAAAGTTTTAGATGAACAAAAAGTTTATTCTAATGATGAGTACTAGACAAAGAGTTGATATCTTAAACCAATTGTAAGATGGATGAAAAATATCAGAAGACATCTACAAACACGATAGGGGTAGCTTTGCATGACTTTTATGATTTCAAAGTCATTGCCCGAGAAAAAGAAACAGCAGAACGGACACAGCGAGAGGAGGAATTATGTAACCCTGTTTACGAAATTAACTTTCTCACCTGCTATAAACGTTATTACACTGAACGTCTCTACTTATACTTAAACTTAGTAATGATAGTTGAAAGATCTTCATGTTTTAAACGTGAAACAGAAGCTAATAAAGAAAGACTTGGACGTTACTGCTCAGACTACTCTTGTTTTGCTTTGACAACGTGCAATAAACAGTAAACTGTAAACTCTCTCGCTCTCTCTTACACAGACGATCATTTTTTCTCTCTCTCACTCTTCTTCAATGATGTAATTAAGATACTTTACTCTCTCTAGTTGATCTATATAACCTTTCTCAGCACGTACTAATTTTACTACAACTACAAATGGAGTTCCTTTCTTCCTCTGTGTGCCTAACATGAAACAATAACTTCCTATCTGTAAAACATATTGCTACTGAACTACTTCCCAGCAAACTGCAACATTACCATCTACATATATTATGGCAATAAATACTTATCAGATTTCTAATGTAAACAGACAACTCGCTACATTGCTCCCAACTTCGGGGTGTCATACAAAACCCGCACCCACATTCTCAGTAACCCTTTACTCTACAGTGGCGGCGTGACTTATTTTGGGTTAAATATGGTAAAAAAAAGTCATGAAATTTTATTAATTCCATTATTTTTTTAAAACCCCTAATAATGTCTGAACATTCAACTTCACAGTTATATATCTCATTAACCCTTGCCCTCCAGTGGATGTTACCCTTGCTAACTTGTTATTTACTAAGAAAAACTTGTGTCGAGGTTATTTTATGTATTACCGACAATCTGTGTATATAACAATTGGTGTGTTTATGTGAGGAAATCTTAAACGACTCGAGCAGTAATTTAATAGATAGTATCTTATTTTGCCGTTAAATTGCATAAATCGATAGTAGAATATTTCTTGCGTACCGTATTTTCTCCGGGCGAGTCCATGTGAAGACCTACTTGAGACAGTCTAATGAGGCAAATAGATGAAGATTGCTTCTGATAGGCGGGGTCTGCTGTTTATTCACCACATCATCGTCTGTGGATTTGATCGTTAGTCTTCGCCCATAATGAACTTACTATTTTTACGTAAACAAATGATGTTTTTTAAATATCGTAGATACATTGTCTCTCTCTCTCTCTCGATAGAGAGATAGTTTGTTTACTAACTACATTTTATTTCAAGCTAGATCTTTCACAGGCATGTTTTTTGTAAGCATCCCACGACATTCGTTAGCTTGATAATCGATAAGGTGGTTCTTAACTCCATTTTCCCGGCATCCTCCCACGTATCTGATGAATGTCACTTATGGATGTTTTCTCTTGTCTTGTTTCGTCCGATCTTTGTTGTCGGTAAAAAATAAACAATTCATGACACAAATCATCTTCTCAACAGATTTCAGACGAAGCATTTCTATTCTTCAAACCGATGAAAACAAAAGAGTTTGCGATCTTTCAGTAAGCTTTATTTAGTTTCTGAATTATATGTACAAGAGTCCATGACTTTCAAGGTAATCACGTTCTGTCGATATTCCGGCCTTTTAAAAATATCCATTCAATCATAGCAAGACGATGAATATCCTTCAATCGAGCGATAATCAATCTAGCGATAGTACGGCACTTAGTTATTGCTAAACTTCTTTCTGACCGCCAGTATGGATTTAGACAAGACCCGATCTACTGCAGACATCCTAATGGTCATCTCTCAACGCATGTATCATACACTCGACAAGGCAGTAGCGTTTGATATATCCAAGGCGTATGACATAAAGGGCTTCTTCTGAAAATATGCTCATACGGTATTACTAGGCAATTACTTAATATTATTAGATCCTTTCTAAACAATAGAAAGATCAAGGTTGTCCTCGATGGCCGATCATTTAAGCTACATGACATAAATACTGGTGTACCTCAGGGATCTATCCTTACACCTTTGTTGATCCTGATCTATATAAACGATCTCCCTGATTACATAGTCTGAGATTGGTTTATTTGCTGACGACACCACACTTTACTCTCGCCATGTTGGCAAAACAGACGCAATCATATCCGAGACAATGGCTGAATCCTTAGGAAATGACCTCCAGGCTGTAGTAGATTGGGGTCATAAACGGCTGGTAATTTTTAATTCCGCAAAAACAAAGCCCTTTCCTTCAATAACTACAAGAAACCTCTCCAACCACCGATTGTCATGGCAAATAACACCCTACCTGAGAGTTCATCATTCAAACTCCTCGGCCTAACCTTTTCAGGTAACATGAATTAGAACAAATACATTGAAGACATTGTCAAGGCTACCGCAAAGAAGGTTGGCTCCCTCTACCGTGCTAGTAAACTCCTCACACCTGACATTATCCTGTATCTCTACAAAGGCACCATCCGCCCATGCATGAAGTATTGCTGCACATCTGGGCTGGTGCATCATCTACTAGTCTCTCCCTCCTTGACAAGGTCCAAGAAAGAGTCGCCAATCTAATAGGTCCCTCACTGTCATTCAAGCTCCAGTCCCTGTCCCATCGCCGCAATGTAGCATCATTGTCCTTGTTTTACAAATACTTCAAT
>OY744521.1:156658158-156660658 GCA_963556195.1 Sepiola atlantica | reverse complement strand
TTCCACAAAATAAGAGTTAAACTCACCAAACTTTATGTGTGTGTAGACTGACCCTTCCGAGATTTTTTGAAATAAACAAAACAAATTTTAGCCGACAAACACTTCTTAAAACTTACAAAAACTAAAGTATTGTTTTTTACACTGTTTTGAGTTTTTTAAGCAAAAATAATGTTTTCTAAATGAGGGTACGTTCCTTAGGGCTAATACGGCTCATGCTTGCTTCGGAAGGGGTCCTTTACTTATTCTAAAAAAAACAAAACAAAATCAATAAATAAAAAAGTAATGAATTTTATATAGGACCCTTATTTTTGCCCACCCTATATATGTATATATATATGTGTATATATATATGTATATGTATACATATATGTGTATATGTATATATATATGTATATATGTATATGTATATGTATATATGTATATGTATATATATATGTATATGTATATATATATATGTATATATGTATATATGTATATATATATATGTATATGTATATATGTATATATATGTATATATGTATATATATATATTAGACCTCTTCAAAATTGACCTGTTTCTTCAAACATATGGAAACTGCTATTATTCCCATTCTCCAAGGTCTGAATTAGCTAAATATACCAGTTATTGTGATCTTGGACGTTGGCTATGCCTGCCTCAAGAGCCATGTAATTTTATTGTTGACGTTTTTCAAAAACGCTGCAAAATATGGGATATTATGCCATTATTTTCATTGTAGCTTTCTAGAGGTTGATGCTATAGCATTGAAAGTGGAACCAAATGAAAGCTAATAAAATTTTCTTGCATATGGTAGTAAGCACAATAAAACACATGAACACCTGTGTAAATTTTAACTAATTTTAATGCACAAACAGCTGGGACACTACAAAAGTTTGGTAGTATGATAGCACTGCACTGACACATATATTGCATAAGAAACTGTCAGATAGGATGTTACTAATACATGTATTATCACTTGTTCAATGTGGCTTTTTTTAAACTGTCAAATTTTTTCCTGTGGTACTTCACAACTTGTAGTAAGCAGCTTCTTTGCTCTGGGTCACTTGTGATCTGAGTTGCAAAGTCACTCATTAGTTTCACACCTGTCTCAGCCACATCATTGGTCACTTTCACTGACTTCACAAACTTCTGTGCATTCCTGTAGCTATCATTGTCTTCCCAGGTGTCAGCAGGAGTGGTGAGCCAGTCACATTTCACTCGAAGAGCATCAAACAGAAAGTGAGACTCTGGCTCTACCAGTTCTGTGAGAACTGTAGCTGCATTGATGACAGGAAACACTGGCTTGCCTTTCCTGTAACTCTCACGTTTCTCTGTTTCTGACAGCTTGACTGCGAGCTTCTCTTTTGCAGACTTGGTCATGCTGGCATGTGAACTGAACAAGGTAGATGTTCCTAGTTCCTGGGTCAGATACCAGCGGTGGTTGTTCATTTTCTTGAGAACAGAGGTTGCCAGTTCATAGTCATACTGCTTGTATTGCAGCATGTTCTTCATAAGCTGAAGGTCATAGATAGGTGCATCAGCTGCAGATGTGGTGGTCACCCAGTGGCTCGTGTAGAATAAGGTCAGGAACTTGTTCATCCTCTCCAGCTTGAAGATAGTGTCCGTGTTGTATTTTAGTTCCTTAGAAAACATGAGCTTCTTCATACAGTAAATGTTACTGCCCATCCAGCGGGCTTGGTGAATGGCACCTGGCTTGGCCCAGTGGATACCTCGAGGAGGTTCCTCACCAAGCAGGATCAGGCACAGCTCTGCCACCTCTCTGTAATCTGCCCTCGGACTTGCTTCCTCAAGGAAATTGATTAAGACTGCAATTGTGCTTGTCTTCTTCTGTTTCAAGTCTTGTTCAACTAGGCCCAGAACTCTTGGGCAGTCCTTAACCAACTTGTCCCACTTCTCTTTCACATTGCTGAACATTGGGTTGTCAGGACTCTTGACCTTGCTGAACACAGCCTCCCATACACTTCCAATTATTACCTCTGATATGTGATGGCGACAAGCGAAGTAGAATACCTTTTTGCCTAGTTTTTCTTCAATAAGCTTCGCTGCACCTTTGTTGATGCCACTGTTGCTTGCTGTGGTATCAAATACCAAGCCTACAATGTTGTCTGTGAGACCCCATGCTTCTATCAGTTCCAATGTAGTATTACACTGTTGGATTCCTGTGGAACTTTCTATGAAGGGCACACCAAGCAGCTTCCCTTCTTCATACTGTGGAGTACCAGAGACGAGCACTGCAAGACTTTCCACTGGGTATCTTTCACCAAGAACATCTCGTAGAAGTTTTCCATCCCAGTGTAGTGTGCAGTAATCTGGCGGACTTTCCTTGAAGTTATTCATGTAACTTTGGCACAAGTTATGACGAGTGTTTATCCTATTTCGTCTTGTAGTAGAGGCTGATATAACAAAGTCATCAAGATCTGTGCCTCCTGCCTTCAACACTGCAGACACCATGGCTGTAGTCTGGTTGTCAGAGAGTGACAA
>OY744521.1:156638158-156643158 GCA_963556195.1 Sepiola atlantica | reverse complement strand
AAGTATGAACCTTTCAAAACTATAATATATATATATGTTTATATATATATATATATATGTTTATATATATATAGTTTTATATATATATATGTTTTATATATATATATGTTTATATATATATATGTTTATATATATATATGTTTATATATATATATATATATATATGTTTATATATATATATGTTTATATATATATGTTTATATATATATATGTTTATATATATATATATATGTTTATATATATATATATATGTTTATATATATATATATATGTTTATATATATATATATATGTTTATATATATATATGTTTATATATATATATATGTTTATGTCTATATATATATATATATATTTAAGTTTATATATATATATGTTTATATATATATATATGTTTATGTCTATATATATATATATATATTTAAGTTTATATATATATATGTTTATATATATATATATGTTTATGTTTATATATATATATGTTTATGTTTATATATATATATATGTTTATGTTTATATATATATGTTTATATATATGTTTATATATATATATATATGTTATGTTTATATATATATATATATATGTTTATATATATATATATGTTTATGTATATATATGTTTATATATATATATGTTTATATATATATATATGTTTATATATATATATATGTTTATATATATATGTTTATATATATAGATATGTTTATATATATATGTTTATATATATATATATGTTTATATATATATGTTTATATATATATGTTTATATATATATATATATGTTTATATATATATATGTTTATATATATATATGTTTATATATATATATGTTTATATATATATATGTTTATATCTATATATGTTTATATATATATATATATATATATAGATGTTTATATATATATATATGTTTATATATATATATATTTATATATATGTTTATATATATATGTTTATATATATATATGTTTATATATATATATGTTTATATATATATGTGTATATATATATGTGTATATATATATATGTTTATATATATATGTTTATATATATATGTTTATATATATGTTTATGTTTATATATATATATGTTTATATATATATGTTTATCTATATATATGTTTATGTTTATATATAGATATGTTTGTTTATATATATATATATATGTTTATATATATATATATATATGTTTATATTTATATATATATGTTTATATTTATATATATATGTTTATATTTATATATATATGTTTATATATGTGTATATATATATGCTTATATATATGTATATATGTGTATATATATATGCTTATATATATGTATATATGTGTATATGTATATATGTGTATATATATATGCTTATATATATATATGTGTATATATATATGTGTATATATATATGCTTGTATATATATATATGCTTGTATATATATATATGTTTATATATATATATATGTTTATATATACATATATGTTTATATATATATATATGTTTATATATATATCTTTATATATATATATATGTTTATATATATATATGTTTATATATACATATGTTTTTATATACATATATGTTTATATATATATATATATATATATGTTTATATATATAGATATATGTTTATATATACATATGTTTTTATATACATATATGTTTATATATATATAGTCTAAAGAAGCTTTGAGTCATTAAAATATATATATATATATATAAATGTAAAATGCAGTTAAAATCCCCAGACATACCAACTAAATCCAAAATATTGCAGACTTAACATTCGTTGGAAAATTAATAAATGAAAAAATATAAGTAAAAAAAAGTTTTAAAAAAAGGGGGGGGTTAATTATCTAAGAGTGAAACAAATACAGGAAACTTTAAGCGTTTAATATTAACACGGGGATCATCAGCTGTTCACCATGTAACTGTTTCGGAGATTTAAAACCAGGACAGTTATAATATTCATGGCTCTCCAATGGTAATGATTACACGACCATTTCCCCAATAATCAAGTGTCGAAATAATTCAGCTTAAAATATCACTAATTTATACATAAATAAATAATAATTATTAAAATAATAATAATAATAATAATATATCACCCATAAAACTACCGTATGATATAGTAATTTGCATATCAAATAACATTAATTAAAACAATAATAAAAAATATATAAAAATAAAAATAATAACGCCATCTAAACACTACATCCAAGAACCATTCTGCAATATATAAGCTAGCAATAAATTATATAGGAATCAAAGTTGCCTTAAAAAATAAATATAAAATATAAAGCTTAAGTACCTTTGGTACCAGAAAAGTAATTACATAAGAGGAAGGAAACCTAGCCATACAGATCTAAATACCCAATATATAGTCTAAAGAAGCTTTGAGTCATTAAAAAAAATATATATATATAAATGTAAAATGCAGTTTAAATCCCCAGACAAACCAACTAAATCCAAGATATTGCAGACTTAACATTCGTTGGAAAATTAATAAATGAAAAAATATAAGTAAAAAAAAGAAAAAAAAGGGAGGGGGGGGTTAATTATCTAAGAGTGAAACAAATACAGGAGAATGTTATATATATATATATATATATATATATATATATATATATATATATATATATAAATATATATATATATACAGGGTGGGCAAAAATAAGGGTCCTATTTTTAAAAATTCATAACTTTTTTATTTATTGATTTTTTAATTTTTTTTTTTTTAGAATAAGTAAAGGACCCCTTCCGAAGCAAGCATGAGCCGTATTAGCCCTAAGGAACGTACCCTCATTTAGAAAACATTATTTTTGCTTAAAAAACTCAAAACAGTGTAAAAAACAATACTTTAATTTTTGTAAGTTTTAAGAAGTGTTTTTCGGCGCCGGATGGTTATGGCGCTTATGCTGGCCTAGGCTTCTACTGTTGGCACATACAACCCCGCAAAAGCAGACAAGGGAGGAGGATCCCCCCCCCCCCCCCGCCGACGGAATCGGTCAGTCGGCCGCCCAAAGATACAGCTTGCACAGGTCCAGGGGGACCTGATGTGATTATATTTTTATTTGTAGTAACCAGCTGTATCCCCCCCTGTGGAAGGTTAGTCCACAGGGGGGTTGTTGCAAATCTTGGCGACTGGCGGGCCCGCATGCCCGGGATCTTGGTCCGTCCATCTCACCCCCTGAACTGGTTAGTTACCCCTAATCTAACCTATTGTGAGTATGGTTCATCGATATTGCAGACTTAACATTCGTTGGAAAATTAATAAATGAAAAAATATAAGTAAAAAAAAGAAAAAAAGGGGAGGGGGGGGGTTTAATTATCTAAGAGTGAAACAAATACAGGAGAATGTTTATATATATATATATATATATATATATACAGGGTGGGCAAAAATAAGGGTCCTATTTTTAAAAATTCATAACTTTTTTATTATTGATTTTTTAATTTTTTTTTTTTTTAGAATAAGTAAAGGACCCCTTCCGAAGCAAGCATGAGCCGTATTAGCCCTAAGGAAAACTTAGAAAACATTATTTTTGCTTAAAATACTCAAAACAGTGTAAAAAACAATACTTTAGTTTTTGTAAGTTTTAAGAAGTGTTTTTCGGCTAAAATTTGTTTTGTTTATTTCAAAAAATCTCGGAAGGGTCAGTCTACACACACATAAAGTTTGGTGAGTTTCCCTTTTATTTTGTGGAAGTTATTTAAATTCAAGTTATTCAAATTTAAAGATAGGACCCTTATTTTGTTTATATATATGTATGTTTATATATATATATATATATATATATATATATATATATATGTTTATATATATATGTTTATTTATATATATATATATGTTTATATATATATATGTTTATTTATATATATATATATATATATGTTTATTTATATATATATATATATATATATGTTTATTTATATATATATATATATGTTTATTTATATATATATATATATGTTTATATATATATATATTTATATATGTTTATATATATAAGTTTATATATATATATATGTTTATATATATATATATGTTTATATATATATATATATGTTTATATATATATATATGTTTATATATATATGTTTATATATATATGTTTATGTTTATATATATATGTTTATATATATATATATGTTTATATATATATATATATGTTTATATATATATATATGTTTATATATATATGTTTATATATATATGTTTATATATATATGTTTATGTTTATATATATATGTTTATATATATATGTTTATGTTTATATATATATGTTTATATATATATATGTTTATGTATATATATATGTTTATATATATATATGTTTATGTATATATATATATGTTTATATATATATATGTTTATATATGTTTATATATATATATGTTTATATAAATATGTATGCTTATATATATATGTATATATATATTTATATATATATGTGTATATATATGCTTATATATATATGTATATATATGCTTATATATATGTATATATATGCTTATATGTATATATATGCTTATATATATATGTATATATATGCTTATATATATGTATATATATGCTTATATATATCTATATATATGCTTATATATATATATATATTTATATATATATGCTTATATATATATATGTATATATATGCTTATATATATGTGTGCATATATATATATATATATATATATATATATATATATCAACATATGTAGGAGCTTACTATTAAGTGGTGAACTAAAAGCGAACTTTTAGGAAAGGTAAAACCTATTATAAAAAGTATACAGCTCAATATCCAGGATAGAGCAGATAGATATGTAGAAGGATGAAAAGGAATTAGAAAAGCAGAAGCTAATTTTTTTTTTCAATTCAGTGGCCTAGAGCAAGGTATATTCCGCATAAAGGCAATTTATTCAAGTTACATTTTTCCTTAAGCCAGGCTTTTCAATTTTCTGGAATTTTGGCCTAGTCTTTAAGTATTAATTCGCTGTTTTTTTGCCAATT
>OY744521.1:156609258-156629258 GCA_963556195.1 Sepiola atlantica | reverse complement strand
AGCAAAGCCCGATGTACTAAAGTTGTAATCAGATTCATTTTTCTGATTTTAGGGGAGGATGAATCCCAGCTAATATACTGAATTGTGAAAGTTGGTTTTCTCTATATGCTGGTGCAAAAACAAACATCCAATCTTTCAACAAGAACGTCTAATAACGGTAGTAAATTATTCACCTCTCCTTCCATAGTGAACATACATTTTATTTAATTTGTTTACTTTTTTCTCAATACTCGTTTGGAAAAGAAGAAAAAATCCTCATAGAGAAAGAAGAAAAGTTTACGAAGTGATTTATCTTTGTTCCCCCTTCCCTGTGTCTATTTTCCTCTTTTCTAATATAAATCATTAAAAAAATCCTCATTATAGATAATAATCGCAGTGCGCCTAACAATATTTCCCTATATATATATATATATATATATATATATATATATATATATAGGATTTTTAGGTTTTTGACGTGGTTGTTTATACGTCTGAGGAGCCATAATTAAGGGGTCGAAATAATTTATAATGTATACAACCTTAATGTGTGTATAGTTTTTTTTCTTTTTAATAATTCTGTTTTGCTCTGTTTAAAGGCACATTGAGCTCTTTTATTCGGATTCTCAACGCAATATTGAAATCTACACACTATATATATACATTATATATATACATTATATATATATATATATATATATATATATATATATATATAATTTATATATATATATATATAATTATTTATAAAATCTATAAATAATATGTTCAAATGAACCAATATACACATTTCTCGTGCCAAATATGCTATCAGCAGTATAGGAAGAGACAATCCCTGCCAGTCGCTCAGTTCAAACAACAATACGAACGTTATATTTGAATCAGTAGTCGGAACGCGTATTGACGTATCTTTCACGCATAGCCGTAGAAATGGGAGAGTAAATTAATGTCTAAATGGCAAATTCAGCGACCATATAAAGAAGCCTTCAAGAAAACTCAATAGACGAGCCTAGAGTATCGCATCACCCTATGAATAACGGCTTGTTGTAAACTTAATTAAAGTGATCAATCTAGCGAGAGCTTTGCATTATTATTTATGAATTATAGTTTTAAGTAACCCTATACACATGTGTTTCATGCAAAACCTACAATCATCAGTATGCGAAGAGACAATACAAAAGTACTCAATCTGATTGAAGTAGTGAAGAAACTTAAGGCTGGCTAATCTCATCAGTTACGAGTACAGGTGATTTAATGCATGGATCATTATTCTCGTTTACTAGAATGTGTGTTCTTAGATATGTCTACGAAATTTATCTTTTTGTCGGTCACACATAAAATCGAAATAGCATTGACATCGGTCTGTCGCACTTAAGTTTGAAATAGCATTTTTAGATATGTTAACGCATCATTATCAGAGACTATGCCCGTCTGTCAGTAGGCCAGTCAACAATTTGCTACGCTTAGGCTTAAAATAGAATTTTCGACGATCCGTCATTCTGATGCTTGAAATCAAATTCTCATCGCTAAACGCGCAAAGTGAATGGGCGCATCTTTAAAACATCATTTATTCTGTTTATCTGAACTCGCGATCATTTTCCGTTTCCTCCTCCGAAGGCTTTTTCCTGTGTCTGACATCTGCATCTTTTGCAGCTTCACGGAAACTTTGCTCTTCTCTTTCTTTCTTTTTCATGTCCATCTTTTTTTCTTGTTGTTGTTTTGTTTTCGAATGTTCAATTTATTTTTGCTTTTGTTTTTTTTTCCAGCTTATTTGTCATTACTTCATAATGTTTTACCGAAATAATTATACTCAAATGCGAGTTACTTTGCCGCTTTTCTAAACGTGACCGACAGTAAATGAAATGTTCTCTTTCAATTTAGATTACTTTACTAGATAAATGAGTTTTGGCTCTGGTGACAGTTTATATATTTGATTTATTTTCGTGGAGGTTAAGAACAAGGTCAGGGTTTGAAGAGCCAGCGAACAAAATTAGCACGCCTTGGTCTATAAAAATGCCTGATTAGCCCCGTCGGTATTTCCCGTTAGGGGCTCTATAATCGATTAGCAATTAACTAACCTCTTCTCAGAGAAAATATACCGCCTGTGAGGGTGGACCTACTAGGACTACCTAAAACCATATCTTTTAGACCGACAAAGAACAAGACCACACCAGCATGACCCAGACTCAACAGAAATAATTTCCGATGAGTAATCCTCGTTTGGTAGTAAAAAAGAAACAGCGTGCTGATTTTGAAACAGTTTATATACTAACACTAATACACTAAAAGAATTGTGGGATATACGCAGTGTCTACATTGAACAAAGGCGTGTCCATTTTTTTTGACAATTAATCCTTTTGATGTCTCTTTATAAGCGACGTAGAACTATTTAACATTTTAGTATCATTTCCCTTGTGGAGCACTTTCTTTTATTTATGATCTATCTTTTTTTAAAACAGATACGAAACCTAAAGTAGAATCCATCACATCTGATCGTTTTCAAAATATGTCTGCATGTAAGAATATACGGTTTACCACGTTACACTTTTTATATTTTAATTTCAAAGATTTATATATATATATATATATATATATATATATATATATATATATATATATATATATATATATATATATATATATATATATGAGACGGTCAGTGATCCGTGGGATAAATATGTGTCATATATTTTATAAAATATTTACGAACACCTTTTAGAAACATATAAATCGGTCCGTGCTGAAACAGCTTTACATCGTGATTTCATAATACACCTTCTCTCTAATTCTCTCCATTGTAATGTCATAATCAATTTGCTCTCTTCTTTTTCCACCTACCCCTATCTCTCCCTTTCACTCTTTCTTCCCTTCTATCTCTTTCTCTTATGTCCCCTCTCATTTCCCACTTTCCCTGGCTATCTCTTCTATTTTTGCATCCGTTCCCTCTCTTCTCTTATCTGTTCCCTATTATTTTAGACACTATGTACATTCATGTAATTTTACGAACAAACTTATTTATGTCATTTTAAAAACTACATCATTTTATATAATTAGTTTAAATCTAAATTAATACAGATTTTTTATCGGTGGCTGTTACATCGTTCAAGATGCCTTCATAAAAAAAGAAGGATTAATACAACCCCCTCTAGAAAAAGCTATATAGATCGGGAAATCATTTATACAAAATGGCGGTAAAAAGTCGAAGTCCAAAAACATACTTATAGCAAACAGACACAGCAAACAGACATACAGACAAATATTTATTATATTGCTATAAATGTTCAAATCATCCACAGATTTGTGAATTATATTTATTAAAAAATATATTAACAAGAGGATAACTGAAATCTCTTTAGATGTCGTGAGAAAATTATTTAGTAGGGGGTGAATGTATTTGCACGTTATTAGAAATGCTTTTGTTGAAATGTGCAGGAAGAATATATTTCGGATACGTTGTTGGGAATGGCATTAACACTTTTCAAGACGTTGGGTTGATAATAAATCACTCGATTTAAGGGCGATAGTCCTAGGGCTTTGGATTTGTATTTTAATGCAACATCCGTTGTTATATCCATTTGTAATTACCTTTCTTACCAGGAAAAAAAATGATTAAGTTAAGCAGATGTGGAAATGGATTTTACATGCAAGAATGGCTTCCATCTTCTACTGAGAAAGTATCGGTTGAGGTGTTACACATATCAAACGAATGTTATAACATTCAAATCTTTGCATTTCATCGGAGAACTCCCATTAAACACTGAAAAACAAACATTTATATCTAACACATCATCTCTCTATATATCAAATGAAAACAACCCTTTCTATTTAACACGGGTCGCCAGAGTACGCTCACACAATCGGCATTTGAAATATTACTGTTAACAACATACAATGTGTTAACTACAACAAAGTGACTAATATGTCTTTAAAAATAGAAAATAATGTTGATTACTTCGAATGAAGTCGTCTTACGCCGAAAATTCAAGTTTTAAAATGAACACATAATTTAATTTATAAAATCGCATTGATTTTTTGGCTTTCAATAAAATGAATTATTGGTTAGAATCCTCTGCTTCTCAAAATAAAAAAAAAGTTAAATTCAAAGTGTAAAATAATAATTATATGTAAAAATTAACGTTTTAAAATAAAAATTATATTGTTTGTTTGGCTTTCAACATTTTTGAAATGTAATATATATATATATATATATATATATATAACAGGAGAATAAAGATATGATGTATATCTTTAAAGAAGAACCGATCATTAAAGATTGATTCTCGATATATGCAATAGAATAATTATATAGACAAGTAAATGATGAGAATAAAAAGTGTACAAACTAAACTATCTATTAAGTCATCCGTTGTCTTAAATTACGGATGACTTAATAGATGTTGCACTTTGTACATTTTTTATTCTCATTCTTTACTTGTTGTATATATATATATATATATATATATATATATATATATATATATGATAATTTTATTTACACAGACATGTACAAAATCTGCGACACTAGCGTGTCGATGTTATCGATCAATAGTTACTATAAACTGAGATCTCATCAGGCAGAGTTAGAATCCGATCTTAACCTCAGATCATATTTGGAGAGAACCTCCAAATATGATCTGAGGTTAAGATCGGATTCTAACTCTACCTGATGAGATCTCAGTTTATAGTAACTGTTGATCGATAACATCGACACGCTAGTGTCGCAGATTTTGTACATGTCTGTGTAAATAAAATTATCATATATAAAGCTCTATTTTGATATTGAGCACTTTTTAAAAACCCGGTTAAAATTCTCTGGATTACCACCCTGTGGATATTTTTCACCTGGATTATTACCATTATTATATATATATATATATTTTAACATTTATTCATGTGTTATTTCATAGTAAAGCGCTGAATATCTTAACATTTGAATTATCTGTATTTTACAATAAAGTCGACATGAGAATTTATATAATAACATGTTACTTACGTATGTCCAACTGGATTCGCGGTATAAAGTGGATGGTGTAGCAGTAAAAAAAACGAATAAAAAGATGACAGAACAACGAGTATACCTGAAGTTAGCTCATAAGCAGAGAAGAGATTATGAAACACTGTAAACCGTGGGCTTAAGTGTCAATCAACAATAAAAGATATATTATTTATCCTTCGCTGAAATTTAAAAAGGAACGGCATCTCAACTTGAAGTTGTGTATGTTCGGGGGCGAAGTAGGAGTGTGAGGAATTATTTTATTTAGCAAATTAATTAATATTTTATTTACTTTTAAAAAGTTGATAAAATGTTAAAATCCAGCTTCGCAATAGCTAAAATATAAGTTAATGAAGAGATGATAACTGCTTATTTTAACGAATGCATTGCCAAAACAAAATGACAAATTTTGATTAGTTTTAGAAAGTTTTAAAAATACATTTATTTACTTAATATACTAGTTTTCTCAGTGAAAGCGAAAAGGGGAGGAGAAAGTTAAACGTTGAAAAACATAAGCACATGTTCTTATCAACAATTAAGAATAAAAAGTATTTAAACCAAATATAAAATAAGGATGTTCGTGGTTTTCGTCATAAGAATTAATTATTAAAAGTCATGTATGTTAGAGAGGTAGAGCGAGCTTAACTTTTGCATAGATATAAACACCTAAAGTGTGTATGTCTCTTCACAAACGTATTTTGAATAGACGCGCTCCAATTATGCTCCTTTAAAATTTGAATCCATCAAAACTGTGTAATAGAACTAGATCCATTATCAAAGAAGATGATGTACCTGTTTTTGAAAACTAAAATTATTATTCTACAAGGTACAAAAAAATTCCAAGACTTCCAGTAATTCCTCCTTTGCATTTCGTCGCTTAAAATCCCCTGCCAATTATTAAAATAAGTTTATAAAACATTAAGACAAAACTAATCGTTAAAATAATTGAGAAAACGACGCATAAAACGTAGACTTTTTTCTCATCGATTAGTTTTGTTTTCTTTTTCTTATTGATTACTTTAGTTTCAATGATTTCAATTACCGAATACGAATTAAATTGCGACGGGATAGAGAGTAGACAAAGCCAGCTAGTAAAAAATAAATAGTATCGTGGACTTTAGTGAATCTACGTTTCAAGCGCGTTTTATGTCTCATATAATCTTCTCATCAAATAAAATATTACCAATGGCGTTTGTAATGCAAATAGAATGCTCATGTCGGTGTGATTCAAATAATAACCACAAACAAAGCCTTTCCGTTTTGAAAAAGCATGTCCTGTAAGTATATCTATGCTAGAATAGAAAAATAATTCAAACATATATAAAATTATCACTGCATTGCTTTTAAAATGTAATTATTTGAACACGCAATATAATGTGTGCTGGTGCACCACTAGTCTCCCTCCCTTATACAAGGTCAAAAAAGAGGCTCTAATCAAATAGTTCTCACACCGTCTACCAAGCTTCAGCCGTATTACCGCAATGTTGCAGCTCTGTTCTTGTTTTATCAATACTCTAATTAAATGTGCTCCGACGAACTTGCTGAACCTGAGCCCCTCTCGACGTAAATACCCCGACCAACCTGATAATCAGCAAAATCTCACGTCTTAACTGTAAAGATCCCCAGAGGCTTTATATATTATCTTAAAACATAAAATTGCATATATGTTTTATTAAGTAAATCACATTAAAAAAAAGAAATATTCAGGTATAATTCTCTTCCATATTATGTCACTATTAATTCTAATAGCTTATTTCATCGACTGCTATTCTTTTGCAACTTTAGAATCCCCTCCCTGCTCCGTCTTTCACAGACTGTACCAACATGCAACAACTGAAATGTTATGTGAACAAACGTATCGCTGCTTTTAATGCTCTAAAAGTCTGGCCCCTAATAAACAGTAGCATCTGACGTCTCAGTAGAAGTGTGCCTTTTTATGGGTGAATACAAGTGAACATAAGTGGTTACTATGTTTGAAAATTAAAAACAGAATAAAAATCATGAATAATGGAATAGACTATTTTTTAAATAAGTAACCCTCATCCTCGAGTGTTTTGGGGCCTTGATAAGCGATAACACGTTGGAGAGATGAACATATAGCCTTTATTGTGTTGAAAATCAGCAATAATATTTTTTGAACCAGACAAATGAACTGGTGCCAAAATTTGAACATGAACATAAAGAACACATTAACCATTCTGAAAATCATAAGACATAAAAGTGCATATATGGTATATTAAGTAAATCACATTAAAAGTAAAAAAACATATTCAGATATTATTCGCTTCCTATTCTCTCACCGTATATACTCTTTATAGTCCTATGAATAGAGTGAGTATGCCCAATCAGTATAAGTGAGTAGAGTAGTGAAATGAGGGAGGAGCCTCAGTCAACCCATTTCTTCTGTACTGTTTGTGAATATAATTCATTGTTAATTGCCTTTTGTTCATGTTATTTCTTCCGGCCCTTTACGGCCGCAACACTTTAAATAACAGATGATATCAATAATAATAAAAAAATCATGTATTTCTTTTAGAATATTGTAACTGTTAAACAAGATACATAAGAACTAAACTAACTTTAATTTATTTGTTATAATTATCGTATTGTTATATATTAGTAAAATACATTGCAGAGATATTACAGGACACGTCGTCTTAAATATAGCATGTCTCGGTGCATTAGGGTTTTCGAGTGTTTCACACCACACACCTTTACACAGCCGATCCGGTTGCTATTAATCAAACATCAACTCGTGAGGTTAAAAACAGCTACGAAAATTACTTTCGCGCCGGGAAATTAAATCTGTTTTGTAATTACTTTCTGCCATCTGATGAAATGTGCTTGGAAGAACTGGACACTCGGAGTGAATCCTGCTTCTTATTCTATTGCGTATTACAAAGTATGGATCAAGTGCGTGTCATCTGATTCATCTTTTCCAAATATTTGATGCTGGTCTGAGCATACATGAGTTAACATTTTACTTTCTAAATCCGTCGAGAGCTCTTGTTCGAAAAATGTTTTAAAATCTTAAAACGGATGTCAGTTTCTTCTTCCTTTTCAGAATCTCCTGATGGCGATTTCTTTCCATAAGTCTATCCGAAGCTTTTTATGGTTCAATGATGAAAATATTACCACACACATAAATACACACACACACACACACACACACACACATATATATATATATATATATATATATATATATATATATATATATATATTTAGAGATAGAAGAAAAAAGAGTGATAAAATACCCGACGATTGTCCAAATGTATTTCAAATTTCAATTGTTCAATGCAAGGTGTATTCAGTAATAAACTAGTTTTTATTATTCTTTCCTTAAGCCAAGGCTTTTCAAAGATCGAGATCTTATCATCGGAAGAGAAATACAGACGGATAAGTTGGCTTTCGTCAAAACCAAAGTTCAAATATTTGAAAAATATGAAAATTATTTTTAAAAAAGGATTTATATTTGATATCACTAACTGTTTTCCTTAATCTATTTCCCCCCCCTTCTCCTTTGTCATTGAATGTCCCTTTTAATTATTCATCTAACCCTTAATTTGGTTTTAAAATATTTTTTTTTAATTTAACTATTCCCTAGCTCCTTTTAAATTTTAATTTTTAATTTCGATCATTCACTCTCTCACATACCTCTATTTATTTTACCATGCTTTTAACTAATTTTATTTTAACCTTTTTAAACCCCCAGAATTCCAAACTGGTAACTACAATTTAATTTGCCTTTAGCTGCCTACTTGTCACCTCTGAAATGTTAGAAGCTCACTCATTAGAATTCTATTTTTAGAATCAGCAATATCTATACTCACATCCCGCTTCAGATTAATCCCACCCTCCAAAAACCTATATCCTATCACCCGCCCACACCCTCAACCACCCTGTCACTTTAACTTCACCCCCATACAAACCCTTTTTTCTTTTTTTCCTCTTCTTCCTTTTTCCTTTATTATAATGTTTATTTCCTCCCAACTCTCAAAGCGGCTATTTAAACAATCCCGAACCTCATAAACCCTCGCACTTTAAACCTCCCCTCCCCCTAACCCCACATCTTTAACGTTTTGCCTTGTTCTGTTTCATTTGGATTTAAACCTTGAACGAGATATCATCTGCGATGTCTGGTCCAGGAAGTATATAAAAAAATGGCCAGTTTCTCTCTTTTATATCCCCTTCAAGTGCTTTTGGACTTACCTGTATTCTGAGCACTTTCTCCACACTGCTCCCACGCAAAGAGTTTTCATCACATTCTACAATACATCGAACTTCTTTTCAACGGAATTTTACCACCCGGACAATCTGCATATCTTTTTCACGGAACTTTTCTTTTCATTCACTGCGTTTTTTTTAACAAAAATCTTTTTTTTAAAATAATTTTCATAGTTTTCAAATATTTGAACTTTGGTTTTTTCGAAAGCCAACTTATCCATCTGTATTTCTCCTCTGATGATAATATCTCGATCTTTGAAAAGCCTTGGCTTAAGGAAAGAATAATAAACACTAGTTTATTACTGAATACATCTTGCATTGAACAATTGAAATTTGAAATAAATTTGGACAATCGTCGCATATTTTATCACTCCTTTTTCTTCTATCTCTACAATTGCTCTATCTCGTATATTGAGCTAATCCTCTTCACAATAGGCTCCATCTACTAAAAGTTTTACTTTGGTTTATATTTGATCCTATATATATATATATTTATATATATATAACATTAGTGGGACAGTTGACACTAATTAATACGTGTTTCGACGCATATGCGTCTATTGATGACAGCGTCCTTATATAATTAAATTAATATTGGTGGGACAGTTGACGCTAATGTTTGTTTAATCTTATAAAAAAAATTAAAAAGCATTGCTTTCGTGTTACTTTTGTCAATTTATTAGAATTTAAATAATATCTATATGTACACATTTATCTCTCTCTCTCTCTCTCTCTCTCTATATATATATATATATATATATATATATATATATATATATATATACGTATAAAATATACTTACAGCAAGTGAGCAACAGACTTATCTGTAAAATAAACTTGGCATGCGTATATGTTATACTACTACTAAGCGTTACTCATATATTGGGCAATGTTGATAAATACTGAAACAAAAAGTCTAAACGTAATATTTTATCTTATAATACAAATTTAGTATGTACATCGCAATAATATATATATATATATATATATATATATAAATATAATAATTTATAAATAATATTTTATATATATATAAATATAATTATTTATAAATAATATTTTATATATATATATAACTATCATTATTTATAAATAATATTTTATATATATATATAAATATACTTATTTATAAATAATATTTTATATATATATATATATATATAAATATAATTATTTATAAATAATATTTTATATATATATATATAAATATAATTATTTATAAATAATATTTATATATATATATATATATATAAATATAATTATTTATAAATAATATTTTATATATATATATATAAATATAATTATTTATAAATAATATTTTATATATATATATATATATATAAATATAATTATTTATAAATAATATTTTATATATATATATAAATATAATTATTTATAAATAATATTTTATATATATATATATAAATATAATTATTTATAAATAATATTTTATATATATATAAATATAATTATTTATAAATAATATTTTATATATATATATATAAATATAATTATTTATAAATAATATTTTATATATATATATATATAAATATAATTATTTATAAATAATATTTTATATATATTTATATAAATATAATTATTTATAAATAATTTTTTTAGAGAGGAGATAGAGTTGATATCCCCAGACGGAGAGACAGGGATGATGAGTGACTGGGAGGGATGAATCTACGACTATAACTAATGGAGATTTGATATCTGTCTCTCTGAAGCCGAATATGTAATGTTACTTCTATCAATTGTACTATTGTACTATCTTTTTTATTCTTTATTCCGGGAGGTAGTGTACTACCTCTTTTGTTGTCAGGATACTATTCTTCCAGGCATTACATCTTATTTTATTATTTAGGGGCTGATAGTGGAGTACCTGTTCGTTCCTCATAATACAACCCTACCAGGAATTACCTTCTGCTTTGAAGAGTAGTGTAGTATATGTTAGTTCGTGATGATACATTCCTTACAAGCATTATCTGTTTCTTGCGTAGTGTAGTACTAATTATCATGATACCATCTTTCCAGGGATTTTCTTTAAAATAGTATATGTGTTGTTGTTATGAGACGATCCCCCCATGCATCATCTCTTTCTTTAGGTTGTTGTGTAGTATCACTTTGTTGTCATGAGACCATCTTCCCAGGCATTACTTATTTGATGGTAGCGTACATCAAAAATAACGTGTCACAATCAGCTGTGCATGAGAAGACATTACACGTTCATTATATATACTAACACATATATGAGACCGGAGGGAACATATATTGCTTATATATATATTATTTGAAAAGTTTTCCAATGAGAATATCAATGTTACATTTAAAACCCAATAACACCGTATTTTGCTATCCTTACTTTATAGAGTATTTAATGTCAAATATATAATTACCAAGCTGATAAAATTGTCCAACATATCTATATAATAATCCACTCTTTAATGTTCGTACGAACACTATCACCTTCAACACATATATTATTGCTAGTATTTTATTTACCTCCTCTCTACGAGGTCACAGGGTCAGGTGTGAGTTTTAATGAAAGTTTTTCTATGTAACGAATTCAATTCGAAATTTGCACGCCCTGATCTTCAGTCCGCGATTTTAACCACTTAGCGACCGTGCCATCTCTCATATTATTGCTAGGATCTACTAATATAGATTTGCCTCAAATTCTCCACATTCAAAATATATCTGCTTATGTCATTTCTTATCATGTAAAGCTTTTAGATTAATCTTAACCCCATTACGATAAGTACGTCATATCTGATAAATGTATTTTTTCGGCTGTCTAAAACTCCAGTGTTGTATCTTTTTTCGGAAAAATACAATAGGTATAATCAGATATACGTAGATGATATATAATCCTATCGGCGGTATTGATGTGGAAAGGACTATATTGTCCATTTTGCAGCATTGGAAAAGCGCCAGAGAACAAAGTATTGCTGTTGTTTGGATGGTCCCGATCTTTTCTTGGATCTCCAGCTTTCCTTTTCGTATTGCCA
Organism: Sepiola atlantica; assembly: GCA_963556195.1. Classification (NCBI taxonomy): domain Eukaryota; kingdom Metazoa; phylum Mollusca; class Cephalopoda; order Sepiida; family Sepiolidae; genus Sepiola; species Sepiola atlantica. Next base: position 156,617,048 of record OY744521.1, on the reverse strand, counting down.
AGTAGTTCTTTGGTGTGGTTCCAATGAATTAGATCGCAGCTGAAACGGCTGCCATTTTCATTTTATACATTCGCTCCTATTTTTCGCGCACATACACACACGTATATATTTTATATAATCACATAGCATTCAGGTTTCGAATCTCGGATGTTGATTCGTTCGTTATCTCTAGCTACACTGATGATTTGTTAAACGATAAATCAGCTGTCTATAGATGACTGTACTATATATATATATATATATATATATATATATATATATATATATGTGTGCGTGTGTGGTATTTACAAAGTTAAATTCCTCCTAAAATTCCGAGCAAATTTATGGTGGGCAATTGGTAACTCTCTTGACTGCGAATCAGTGGCGATTCGTATATATATATATATATATATATATATATATATATATATACGTGTGTGTTTGTGTGTGTGCATACATGTACGCGTATATATATATATATATATATATATATATATATATATATATATATATATTTGCTCTCATTTTGGCAAACTTATAAAAAAAACTCGATGCCAGCAAGGAAACTTGACCTGACCATATTTCAGTCATTGAGCTTAACCTGCTGCCGTAAAATGCTATTATCCTATCGAACCTAGACAGCCGTTCTTTAAACGAATGAAATAAGTTAAATACAAAACAAAATGTCTAATGAAAAAAATTGCTCCACATAAAATGTTGAGTTATATTAAGTAATACATTTTCAAAGGGGTCTGTGCGTGCACGTAAGCGGTAGTAAGTCGTATGAGCTTGGCGAAATCCGAAACTATTGAACGTACCAGTATGGAATATGTATTCAAAGCAACAAGGTTAGTAACGTGAACACATTATTTATTTTTTGTAAACTTTAGCATTTTTGTTATGGAAATCGCTCCAGACAAGATGTGAAGCCACTTTATATAAAGAGCTAACAAGAACGAAATATTATTATCGCACTGACATGAGATCAATTCGCCTTAGTCTTGAAAATACCAAGACTATTAGTAGAAAAAATAGTGTGAACGAAGAGAATTCCACAAGTCTGCAGTTCTTGAAAAGAAGCTACTGGAATAGGTGTTAGCATAGCGAATTGGTGTAGACCACAAGCTAGATGGAACAAAAGAAACGGGGAATAGATCACACAATTCTGAAGAAAACATGCCATAATAGTACTTACAGAAAATACTGAGACTAGGAACATCATGTCTGTGAAAGTGAAGGGATAGAGAAGAAGAAATGGTGGGGCCAATCACATTACAGATAAGTTTCTGCACCTTATCAAAATCCCTCAAATAAGACAGATTCACAAGCCCAAATATGGCAACAGTACTCCATACATGGTCTGATAGTAGATTTGTAGAGATACCGAACAGTCTCAGGTTTGAGAAAGTGTGTGGAGCGATAAAAAGAACCAAATAACAATGGATTTAATGTATAAATCCTTAAAACAATTTGATGAGAAAAAAAGACCAATAAGTTTCAGAGTAGATTTCTCCTCAAAAGCAGAGCCGTCCATGAGAAGCGCATGAAGAAAAGGTACACGCCTACGATTAAAAGATACAATCTGAGTATTAACAGGATCAAACGAAACCGTAATCCACAAATGAACCCACATCAATTACCAGCCGCATATTTCCACTGATCTGAGGGAAATGAGCGACGAGCAACACCAAAATAGACAGTAGTATCATCAGCATATATGTTAATTTTCTTAATATTCTTTGGAAGATCATTTATATAGAGAAGAAACAGTGTTGGACTAAGAATAGAGCTATGAGGAACACCAGTATTAATAGGAAAAAAGAATGAAGATACACAGTACAAACTTACTCGCAAGCTTCAGTCATATAGAAAAGACCGAAAAATGTCAAAAACCTCATCACCAATATCACAACCCTAGAGTTTAGTGATTAGCCACTGAACCCGGACCATACCTCTATTTCTACAGAAGAAAAAAAAACATTTAAATGTAAAACTAACGCTATATGTAGTGCTGATACTAGTCCTATGACGGGCATTTTTCTAGTGTACATATATATATGTGTGTGTATGTATGTATATATGTATGTATATAATTTGACAATGGCTACCTTTAATTATAATAACTCTCTCGCTGATTTACCGGGTTCTTGATAACGACCGTGTGGGCTAAGACGTAGGAATTTGAGTTTGAAAAATGACTCGTTTCGGGCCTGGAGTCCAACGACCGGTATGAATAATCTTCTCTACATTTACGATTTCCGTAAGGACGAAACGTATACGTATGTTGATAAAAAAAATATGTATAATTATTTGTTTAAGCTGGGATCTGTAGTGAGTAGTATTAACACAAGCGCTTTCGTGACTTCAATGAATGTTCCTTTTACTACGGCTGCTTTTTAATAGGATTAATCTTTTTCTGATTTACCAGGTTGTTAATGTTGAAATTTCAGTTTGAAACATGACAAGTGTTCCGGCAACCGGTATATACAACCTTCTCTACACTGATGATTCTCGTAAGGATGAAACGTATACGTATGTAGATAAAATAAATATTCATAATTATATATATATATATTTATATATATATATATATATATATACCTAAAATTATATACACATGAATTTTCTTAGTCTTTTTTCTATCATCATCACCAGCAGTAGCGTTATTATATCTTAATCGCTCGAAGATATCACATAATTTATTATGAATGATCGCCCTGTTAAATAAAACAGATATTGTTTCCAGAATCTAAGTGACAATAAGTCGCTCTACATTTGTTGTACGACCCGCTTCTTTTGATTTATATTGCAACTTATTTTGCATTATCGCACAAGCCATATACCGCTTGTAATGATAGATAGCCTTCCACTTCTTCTGAGTGACAATAAGTCTACTTTGGATTACAATATTCTCTAGGCCCCTCCAGCAAGCGAGGTATGAATGGTACAATCTCTCCTCGGTTTTACCATCCTTTCATAATCGTCACACTCACTTCCTGTGGTAGCAATCGATGTGTGTGCTTCAGCAATGTTTTTAGCGGAGGTAATTCTGATTATAATATTTTCTGATATTATTATTATTAGTAGTAGTAGTATTGTCGTTGTTTGTTTTTACTTTGATTGTAGGTGATATTGTTATGTTTCTTTTTTTGTTGTCCTATTTCTTCTCATAAATATTTACTGTTCATTTCTGTTCCGTAAGGTTGCTCGTCGTCGAAAATAGACATAAACTATCCGTAGGCTCCGCTTTATTTTGTATCATGTATTGACTTGTTTTCTTCCTTTTCTCTGTAGTAAAAGTAAGAGCATTTGTTCGGGTATGTGATACTAACTATTCTAATTTGTTCCATAACTCTCCACATCTAAATGTTAAATTATTTATCATAATAATTTATTTAAAAAGCAACCGACTTCCGTTAGTGCCAATGACAGTGTGTGCAATGATTGAAATGCCGAGGAAAGGTAGCAGCACCAATACTTCGCCTGAAATGGAACACGAATCAATATTGATTAGGTTTATTGCCACTCAGACCCTCGTTAAAACCCTGGCCGCTTTCTGTGAGAATTCACTAGAAATGGTGAGAAAACACTAAGGGGGTAACAATAATAATGTAATAAAGTGATGACTACTGAAAGATCTGAGAGCAATATATTTGGCTCAGATTCCTTTGCAAGTAACCATATGTTATTAACGATGAAATATGTACATAAATACTGCTGCGAAAACTCTGAAAAATAAATAATAATCTTCAATATAAATACTATCTTAGCTTAGCATTTAGAGCTTTATCAACATGTATTTTTTCATAGATTCAAGCAAAACAAATATAAACTGCCCATTCATTCATTTCGCATGAACTTGATGAGTTTGTTGTGTGTATTGGTTTCCCCTACATCTTTCTACTAATAATCATTTGTAGAAAGACATCGTGTACTTACGGGAGGAACCACGTGCAGGTTGCCAACATCCTAAGCAAAAGTGTTTCTGTAGAACGAACTGGATTCAATCTTGGCAAACTCAGGTCGTCAGTTCGTGTTGTTCACCACTTAGTCACCGTCACCTCCCTATAGACTGGCATTAAAAAAAAATGTTTAATTTCGTGTTATGTTAGGTCTTACGCCAGAGTGTACAGGCGTGATTATGTGTGCACGCGTACGTGCGTGTGACTCCGTGCGCGTATGTGTGCATGTAAGAAGAAACAAGAAAGTGTTTGTGTATGATTTATTTGTATTTCGTTCTTGTGTGACATTCAAGTGCATTCACTTGCACGGCCTAAATTTGAGAGATTTTGAGGGTGTTAAGTGACCCCTTAGTTATCATTACTCTCAGGGTCTAATTTATAGGTTGAATAAAATTTGTCCCAAGCACATCAGATACATTTAAGCACGGTGTTCTGGGTTACCACCATCACAACAGCAACGCAATTGATGTATCCAGATCTTTCTACGCCTTTGCTTTATATACTCCCCAAACCTATCAACCACCCAAGCTCCCCAAATATCATATAAAACCTGCTAGTTGACTTTCAATATAAACACAAGTACCATTCTGTAAATACAACTAAGATAACAGACAATTATAGACCGTGTGTTGTGATCTGAACCTACCAGACACTTACGGCAATGACAGCTCGAAATCAGAAATATTTTCTAATTTTTTTTTAATGATTCTTTTTATCTATGTGCATTTACCTAGAAGTAATCTCTTTATTATTTGTTCATAGGTTTCTATGTTGACTGATTGTCCGTAATGCGCCCACGACAATGCGAATCACATCTACCTTTGTTTTCATCAACATCGGCTTTTTTTATCTCCATGACAAAAGTCCGCTCCTATCCTGCCCTTTCTTTTCCTTTTCACACAATTGTTTGTCTGTGAGGAATCTAACATTTAGAGCCAAACAGTGATTCTCTGTGTTGTCCACTACAACGTTACACCATGAAAGCCTACAAGACGTTTGTTTGATAATTTTCAATTAATCTGTGGGTCCTTGCTCATACGATGTGTCTATCCTTTCATATCAATACTTTTAAAATGGTTTTCAATGAACAATTCTGTAATATCTTAAAATTATGTCTCCTATTTAAAAACTGTTCCGTGTTCCTGTTGGGCACTTGTTGTTTCTCCAATATATTGCCCCATAGTGTCAAGCCTCCTCTGGGTCCATTTGCCTTGTCTTTTTCCTTCCCCCACTCATATTTTGTAAACATTTACTATGTTTACTCATTAAGAGTTCTAAGACAGGTCATCATCAGTGAATGCTCACTGATAATCACCAATGGTGTCTCCTAGAGTTTGAGTGGCAAGTCTCATCAGACTTCCAGTACTCTCCACCCCTTTCGATATATTGCAAATGCTTCGCGTTATCACAACAATTATCTATATATTAATACGATAGCGTGTGTGTTCGTGTGTCACGTTTCCGGCAAAAGCTCTGCGCATGCGTGCCGCACCTAGATTTAAAAAAAACAGTCAAGTCGCTTTATTTTCACGACCATTACAAGTATTTCCCTCTGGCGTAACGGTTAACGACGCTGTATTTTTTACTTCGGCCCGACTGGTTTATAGTTCGATCCCAACCAACCTCTAAGATTTTTTTTCTACATTTTAAGGGGAAGGGGAAGGGAGGTAGGGAGGGGACGACCGGGAAGACACATATTAATACAATAGCGTGTGTGATTTTGTGTGTCATGCTTACATCGAAAGCAACGACCTTCCGAATCTTTGTATGCTACTCACCTGGTTAAAAAGTACTTTTTTGTGTTGCTTTAAATTTAAAACTATTTTTTTGTTTTTTATGTTGGCGTTTTTACGGGCATTGTCTATTTAATTAGGTTTTCTTTTGGTTTTAGAGAGGGCCAGTATTATTTATTTATTTATTTTTTTTTTTTTGAACGGATGGCATATCAACCTTTTTTAGTAGATATGCGCAGTGTCCATCGTACACGAGTTACCATTTAAAAAAATTATTTCATTCTTATCTAGAAGAAGGAGGATCATAATAAAGCAAATGTAACTAATAGAGGGTGCTTTGTTACATTAGGCCCCGCGCTAACTTTGACACCGTCGTTAGAGTTAGGGTCAGTGTGGCAGACGATAACTTCATCAACTTTTTCAGTTTTATTTTCAAGAAATAATAAAAAAACGAACACAACACGGTGTAAGTAAAAATAAAAGTTTTAACATTTAAAAATTCCGTGTAATTTACACGGGTCCCGCTAGTTATTATTATTATTAGTAGTAGTATGACGACAATACAACGCAGTTTACTTCGGACTACTAATACGCCTTTATAGTGAAGGCTGGACACTTTTTATTCTTCTTTCTTCTTCTTCGCCTTCTTCTCATTCTTCTTATTCTCATTCTTCTTATTCTTATTATAATTATTATTATCAAACAAATATTCTGTTATTGATGCTGATGCTCAAAAAGAAAAACAACACTAATGATATTGTTGCATATGTTGTTGCCATGGTCTTTGTGTTTTATCGAGTATCTAGACGACACATGTGGCTACGTAGCCATCTTGAGTTGCATTCTTCGTGCTAGCTCGAACTACGTAGAATATTTATGATTTATTAATTAACTTCCAAAAAATCTACGAGCGATTTGGTTGTATCATGAATACGGAGGAGTTAACCCTTTTAATAACAGAGCAATATTCTATCACAGCTGACTTGATTTAAATAATTATTTTAAATATTAATAAAAAGGGAGAAAAGGGTAGAATCACTTCAAGATAAACCAAGTTTTAAAGAACCCTTTACCACCAGCGTTTACTGTGCTGGACCTAACAGAAGCTAGCCAAAAGGTAAGCTCTAGAGAACCCAATATGAAAAGGAAGAGGTTACAAAGTTGGTTGACATAGTCTACCCCTCAAATACCACGTGTTTTCCCCACTCGTCACAGCTTTTATAATATTCATCCCAACTTTTACAATAACAACTGAAGCATTTATTTTATAAACAGCGTGTTTTCCTTGTCCCGCTGAAGTTAATATGAAATAATCATTTCTTGTTTTCATGCAAGATTTGTTTTATTTATAGCTGCTTTAAATCAGAAATATTATTAAAAAGAAGCGATCGAGGGATATACCGTTCGTAATAATAATATATATATATATATATATATATAAAGTGTATAAAACATGGCATATAATCTACGCAAAAACGTTTGTGTTTCGGTCTAAGGAATACAGTTGGTGTGGTTTCTTTCACCATAACACAAAAGAGTATATGTAGCTTGATTGCTATAAGTATATTTATACTACTACTACTGTGCTTTACTCATGCATTGAGTAGTGTCGAAATAAATATTGTAGCAAATATATAAATAAATAATATATTAATTCATAGTATACGTACATCTGCTTATTTATTAAGTTGGTCTATTTATCGTAGTAAGATTGATATTAAAACAATCATGGCCTATTCACTATAGAAGAACAATAGCTATCTAATATACAGATAAAAGTATGCAATAGACGTCGAAATACTTACTAATTTGCATATTATTTTTCAAAAAGGCATATGATTCATTAACAATTTTTTTTCTAATTCAAGTAATGCTACCATTTTAATATAAAATATAGTTGATTTACGAATATTTTATTTCGTATACAAAGGATTAGCATGATGGTGAAATATCCTTCCGATTTTTATTTCAGTTTGGAACACAGCGACTCGGGCGGGTAATCCAAAGAGGTAAACGAGAAAATGAAAGTCTTTCCAGAAAAAAGCAGATATTGCCGATTTTGGTGAATTTTTTTACTATAGGCATTAGATCACAATTAATACATTTCCATAAAATT
>OY744521.1:156584258-156604258 GCA_963556195.1 Sepiola atlantica | reverse complement strand
CCTTACTATAAACCCGCCTGTCTCATAGATGCTTATTTTATTTTCATGAGTAATATATATTTTATTTAAGGAAGAGAGATATACTCGAAGTAATATAATTTGATCTCCTTTCGCATTGATTAAGTACCTGCGCCTCTCCCACAGGTGGAGTATATGGTTTCACCTGCATTGCTTTGTTGGCCTATGTAAATCAAGTAAGTTTAAATAATTGCTTCGGCGCTCTGAGTTTGTTATTAGCGCGTATATGACCACAGATGATCCAAGTGGATTTAAATTCGGAGTAGCCAATTGCACAGGCCAAGCACGAAACACAGTTGATTTATAGAACAGACGTACATATATAAATATTCTATTTGCTAGCTTATATAATATATAAACTAGCAAATACAATTCCTCTAAGAATGCAAACCTAGTTTAAGCAGAAGAAAAATATTCTCATGAGTGTAATAACATTTTACAGAATGTTTTCTTACTCATTTTTTATCACCCTCAAGGAAACATAATTATATCATAGAAAATTATAAATAATACTAATATCATTAAATTATTTACATATGAAGTCATTATTTTTCAATCTACCTCTTTAATATATTTCCTGAATATGTTTTAAACTTCATGACTTAGATAGACTGTATAGGTTTAACTAAAAAGTATGTTTTGGGCCGATATATTTGATGTTTTATATACTGTTATATACTTTTATATATATTTTTATATATTTTCAAAGTTAAATTGTATTACCTGCAGTAATATCATTGCGGTAATGGTCCTCTGTAGAGAAGAATTTTCTTGGAAAACTCATGAGATAAAAATGTTTAAGTACTTTGCATCGACATTGAATTCGAATAAACTTTGATCCGTACTTTATTTTATTCTTTCAATTCATCTAGTGCTATATATATATATATATATATATATATAGAGAGAGAGATAAGATATATGTATGTATATATATATATATATCATATATATATATCATATGTGTATATTTATCATATATATATATATATCATATGTGTATATATATATATATATATCATATATATCATACGTGTATATATATCATATGTGTATATATATATCATATGTGTATATATATATCATATGTGTATATATATCATATATATATATCATATGTGTATATATACCATATGTGTATATATATATATCATATATATATATCATATGGGTATATATATGATATACATATATATATCATATGGGTATATATATGATATACATATATATATCATATGTGTATATATATCATATATACCATATGTATATATATATATCATATATATATACATCATATGTATATATATCGTATATAAATATCATATATATCGTATATAGATATCATATATATCGTATATATATCATATGTATATATATCGTATATATATCATATATATATATATCATATATATATATATCATATATATATATATATCACATGTATATATATATACATCATGTATATATATACATCATGTATATATATACATCATGTATATATATACATCATGTATATATATATACTATGTATATATATATCATATGTATAGATATATCATATGTATAGAGATATCATATGTATAGATAGATACTATGTATATATATATACCATATGTATATATATCGTATATATCATATGTATATATATCGTATATATCATATGTATATATATCGTATATATATCATATATATATCATATGTATATATATATATGTATATATATCGTATATATATCATATATATATCATATGTATATATATATATATAATATATGTATATATATCGTATATATATCGTATATGTATATATCATATATACAATTTATATATATATATATATCATTTGTATATATATATCATTTGTGTGTATATAGCATTTGTATATATATATATATCATATGTGTATATATATCATTTGTATGTATATAGCATATGTATATATATATATATCTCAAATGTATATATATATATCATATGCATATATATATCATTTGTATATATATACTATATATATATATATATATATATGATATATATATCATTTGTATATATATACTATATATATATGATATATATATCATTTGTATATATATACTATATATATATGATATATATATCATTTGTATATATATACCATATATATATGATATATATATCATTTTTATATATATACTATATATATATATATGATATATATATCATATTTATATATATACTATATATATATATGATATATATATCATTTGTATATATATACCATATATATATGATATATATATCATTTGTATATATATACTATATATATGATATATATATATCATTTGTATATATATACTATATATATATGATATATATATCATTTGTATATATATACTATATATATATCATTTGTATATATATACTATATATATATATATATATGATATATACATCCTTTGTGTATATATATACTATATATATATATATATGATATATACATCCTTTGTGTATATATATACTATATATATGTGATATATGTATATCATTTGTGTATATATATACTATATATATATATGATATATATATATCATTTCTATATATATATATATATATATATCATATATATATCATTTGTATATAATTATATACCATATATATATATATATGTAATATGTATATGATATATACATATATATCATATATATATTATATGTATTTATATATGTGTATATATCATATATATGTATATACATATTATATATATATATAATATATCATGTATACATCATATATATATATCATATATATATATATCATATATATATATGTCATATATATATTATATGTATTTATATATGTGTATATATCATATATATGTATATACATATTATATATATATATATAATATATCATGTATACATCATATATATATATCATATATATATATCATATATATTAAATATATATCTTATATATCATATAAATATATAATATATATATATAATATATATATATATATTATATATAATATATCATATATATAATATATATATATCATATATATATTATATATGTATCATAAATATATATGATATATGATACACATATATATATCATATATATTATATATGTATGTATCATATATATATATAATATTTATTATATATATATGTATCATATATATATATAATATTTATTATATATATATGTATCATATATATACATCATATATATTATATATATATATCATAAATATATATATCATATATATTATATATATGTATCATATATATGTGTATGATATATATATCATATATATTATATATATGTATCATATATATGTTTATGATATATATATATATCATATATATTATATATATGTATCATATATATATGTATGATATATATATATATCATATATATTATATATATGTATCATATATATATATGTATCATATATATATCATATATATTGTATGTATTTTATATATATGTTTGATATATATATATATCATATAAATTATATATATGTATCATATATATATATATATGTATGATATGTATCATATATATATATTATAATATATATATCATATATATTATATATATGTATCATATATATATGTATATCATATATATATATATGTATATCATATATATGTATCATATATATATGTATATCATATATATATATATATATGTATATCATATATATATATATGTATATCATATATATATATATGTATATCATATATATATATATGTATATCATATATATATATATGTAAATCATATATATATATATCATATATATATATATGTATATCATATATATATATATGTATATCATATATATATATGTATATCATATATATGTATATCTATATCATATATACATATGTATATGTATATCATATATACATATGTATATGTATATCATATATACATATGTATATGTATATCATATATACATATGTATATGTATATTATATATGTATATCATATATATGTATATGTATATCATATATATATATATATGTATATGTATATCATATATATATATGTATATGTATAGCATATATATATGTATATCATATATATGTATATCATATATAGGTATATTATATATATATATGTATATCATATATATACATCATATATATATATCATATATATGTATGTATATCATTTATATATGTATGTATATCATTTATATATATATATGTGTATATCATATATATATGTATATCATATATATATACACATGTATATATCATATATATATATGTATATCATGTATATATCATATATATATATGTATATCATGTATATATCATATATATATGTATATCATGTATATATCATATATATATGTATATCATGTATATATCATATATATATGTATATCATGTATATATCATATATATATATGTATATCATATATATATATGTATAGCATATATATATATGTATATCATATATATGTAAATCATATATAGGTATATCATATATATATATGTATATCATTTATATATGTATGTATATCATTTATATATATATGTATATCATATATGTATATCATTTATATATATATGTGTATATCATATATATATGTATATCATATATATATATACACATGTATATATCATATATATATATATATGTATATCATGTATATATCATATATATATGTATATCATATATATATCATATATATATATATGTATATCATATATATATGTATATCATATATGTATATCATATATATATACACATGTATATATCATATATATATGTATATCATTTATATATCATATATATATGTATATCATATATATATCATATATATATATATGTATATCATATATATATCATATATATATATATATGTATATCATATATATATATATGTATATCATCTATATATTATATATATATATATATATGTATATCATATATATACGTATATCATATATATATATATATGTATATCATATATATATGTATATCATATATATATATATAATATATATATAGGTATATCATATATATGTATATCATATATATATATAATATATATATATAGGTATATCATATATATATGTATATCAAATATGTATATCATATATATATATAATATATATATAGGTATATCATACATATATGTATATCAAATATATATATCATACATATATATATCATACATATATATCATACCTATATATATATCATACATATATATATCATACATATATATATCATACCTATATATATATCATACATATATATATATCATATATATATATCATATATATATATATCATATATATATATCATATATATATATCATATATATATATATATCATACATATATATATTATATATATATATAATACATATATATATCATACATATATATATATATCATACATATATATATATCATACATATATCATATATATATATATCATACATATATATATATATTTATATATATATATATATATATCATACATATATATATATATATCGTACATATATATATATCGTACATATATATATATATCGTACATATATATATCGTACATATATATATATCATACATATATATATATATTTATATATCATACATATATATCTTATATATATATATATCGTACATATATATATCATATATATGTATATATATCATTTGAATATATATCATATATATCATATATGTGTATATATGATATATATATCATATATTTATATGTATATATGATATATATAGATATATAGGTATATAGGTATATATGATATATATATCATATATGTATATATGATATATATATATATAGAGATATGTATGTATATATGATATATATATATATGATATATATATATAGATATATATATATATATATATATATATATATATATATATATATGTATATATCATATATATTCATGTATATGTTGTGGCCCTGTTTAAAGGGACCGAAATGAAGACACGAACACGGTATAAAGTAGAAACAAGTGTATTAAGAAAAGAGAGTACAGGGGGAAGAAATATGCTCCTGGTAAGTAGAGTTCGACATCTTACTAGATTCCGGTGAGAGTTAATTGCCGTGGCATTAATTGATCAAAGAGGAAGAGTCCATGTTGTACATAGGTAAGTTACCATAATACCACCGTTCCCAAGTATTACCTCCGAAGGAGAATTAATAGCGTTTCCTTTTCGGGTCTATTACGATCAGATCAATTTATTTTCGCTTACTTTTTATTTGTCTAGGTTCCGGAGCTGCCTGGGGGATCTTAATGTCAAAAGTGTCCTATATGGTGTTAATAATTTCTTCTTCTTACTGGGGAGCGCTGTCGGTGCCGTCCGATAGTCGTTTTCTTAATTGATTTAAATGTTTCTTATGAGAGAACTTAGGGCCTTGAATTATGCATACCCTATTTCCAATCTTCTTCTCAATTGTCCCCAGTTCCCAGAACTATTTATTATTTTTAAACATTTAAACAAATATGTTTTCGCCTGGGACCTAACGTTTTATTGGTATTATATTTCTTCGTCCCGATTTTGTCTGTTTTGGCAGCAGTTTGTCAAAAACGGATCGTATCTTGCGCGCAAACATTACCTCAGCAGAGGATAATGATGATGGTGTATTCGTGTTTAGCGTTATCCTGTACACCTGAAGAAACTGTTGTAGGGCTTTTTCCGTAGAAGTTCCTCTAGCCTTTTCCAGGGCTCTTTTCAGTGTATCGACATTCCCGCTCTGCCTGATCATTTGATATCGGGTGTTATACTGGGGTCGTAATATTTTCTATTTGGAACGTATCACAGAATACCTTGAATTCAGCAGACGTGAACTGTGTTCCGTTGTAGCTGACTAAACAATTCACACCCCCGAAACAGGCGAACAATTCGTGGAGGAAGTTTATGGTTACTTCCGTCGTTGGACTTTTGCATCGGCACACTTCGGGCCATTTTGTGAAACTATCTACTACAATTAAATAGTTGAAACATTCTAATGGGCCGGCGAAGTTTATATGGATCCTGGACCATGGTCGGTCCGTTTTTGGCCAAGGACTGTATTTGATCGGAAATGCCTTTGCTGCCAATGCACAGCCTTTGCACGTCTTTACGATTTTCTCGATATCCTGGTCCATGTTAGGCAAGTACACGTAGCTCCTCATCAAGCTATTCATTCTTTTAGTCCCTGGGTGGCCAACATGGAAAATTTTCAGAACTCTTCTTTGAAGAGTTTTGGGAATGACTACTCTCTCACTATACAAGAGTACCTCATCGCATAGGGAGAAAATGTCTGAAGTTTTTTGGTCCTTTTTAATTAATTTAGTCTGGGTCATCTTAATAAACTCGGCACCGAGGGTTTCCATTTTTATTTCGTTCAGTGACACGGGGAGTTCCCTTACTGTGTTCCGTAATGTAGAGTTAATTTCTCCTTCCGTTCGAAGGGAGGCAATCACAGTGTCTTCAAGGGGTTTACTACGTTTTGGGATGAGTCTTGATAATCCGTCAGCGGGACAGATTTTTTTTTCGAGGGGAGGTATTCAATCTTAAAATTATAATTTAAAAGGATTGTTCCCCACCTCTGCAGTCTGTTAGCTGTATGTACGGGCAGATCTTTTTTGACCCAAAAATTGTGAGTAAAGGTTCATGATCTGTTTGTAAAGTGAAAAATCTACCGTGTATGTAACGTTGGAATTTATATGATACCTAAAGACTCCTTTTCTATTAAGGAGTAGTTTTTTTCTGCTGGTAGCAATGTCCTCGATGCGTGAGCTATTGGTTTGTGAGTCCCGTTTGGCATTTTGTGTAAAATGCATGCCCCGATGCCATATGAGCTTGCGTCTGGATTATAGTGAATGAGAAAAAGATCGGATGTGAGGACTTTTTTCGTTTTCTCGAATGCCTCCTGGCATTCAGCTGTCCATTCCCACTCTTTGTCTTTTTTCAGAAGTTCATTCATTGGAGCACGGAGGTTATGCATATTAGGTATGAACACTTGGTAGTAGTTAGCCAGTTCGAGAAAACTTCGTAAAGATGCGATATTTTCAGGAGCCGGCATGTCCTGAATTGCAGTAGCCCGTTCTAGGTCTGGTCTTCTGCCATCTTTGTCAATAATGTGGCCCAGATATTTGATTTTCTTCATAAAAAATCACATTTGTTTTCTTTGAGTTTGAAACCGTACTCTTGGATTCGCGAGACAAATTTGTGGACGTGTTCTGGGTGTTGTTCTTTGGTATGACTAGTCATTAGGATCTCGTATCGGTAGGCTATTGCGAATTCCAGTCCGTTCAGCATAGTATCCATTACCTGCTGGAATATTGCTGGTGCGACCTTGACACCGAAAGCGAGTCTCTCGAATTTGTATAACCCGCGATGGGTGTTAATACATAATAGTTTCGAGCTGACCTCTTCCACGGGAATCTGTAAATATGCGTCACTTAAATCTATTTTGGAGAAAAATCCTCCTTCATTTAATTTAGTAAATATTTCATCTGGACACGGAAGAGGATAATGATAATCCTAAGTGACGCATTCAATCCAGTCGAAAAATCGGCGCAGACGCGGATCTCTTTAGTTTTCTTTTTTAACATACACAATCGGAGCAGCCCATTGGCTATATTAAATTTTAGAAAGAATGCCGGTCTTAACTAGTCTGTCTAGTTCTTCATTTATTTTCTCGAGTGAGGCGAAAAGTACATTTCTTTTTTTTAATACGGGTTGGATATTTTCCTTTAATTAAAATTTTGCCGCCATCTTTTTGCATCGACCCAGTCCATTTGCAAAAACTTCTGGGAAGGGTTTTTTTCAAATCTTCTTTTAATTTATCTGCTTCGGTTGTCAGACTATTTTTGTGGCAAAAAGCGTTAATGGGTAAATCCCATGAATTGGCTCACCCACTCTGTCCCAAATAAATTGCAAGTGTTTCTTAACACGAACAGTTTTAATTTTTTGGTTTTTCCGTTAAACTTAACGTTTGTTATAATCTCACCTTTATTTTTTCTCCGACCTGGCTACATTGTTTTATTTTAACATGGTTGGTTTACTCAATCTTTTCCATGTCTGCAGGTTGATGATAGTTAAATCAAACCCCGAGTCTAATTGTAACTTAATTATTTCGTTAAAGATTTGTACTTGAACGTACTTCCTTATATTTATGCTATCCTGTTCGTCTGATCTTGCGATTTTTATCCGGCTTTTAAATCCTTTATTTGCTCTACAATGTGAGCTCGTGTGTCTGATTTTGTAACAAATTAAACAAGTGTTAAATCGGTAGGGGCAATCCATACATCAATGAAAAGCAGCGCAGCGCGAACAGGGGCTAGGTGGTAATTTGTTTTGTTGTTTCTTGGGGACATTTTTTTTGGCGAAAAATGAGAATAGTCACTCTTTTCGGATTGACTCGATTCTGAAGGAAAGTTAGGATATGATTTTTGTCGTAGCTTTCTTATGTGTGCTATGCCCGATTCTTCTGTCTTTCGAGTCTTGTTTCACGCTTACAAATCTCTCGCAGTCCTCTGCGACTTTTTGTAAGGTAATATTCGGCTAATTTTCTAGCTTATTCAGAATTTCGCGTCTTAATTCGGCGTCTTTAGCTGATATCAGTCCTTGCACAAACATTAAACATTTGAAATCATCTGCGCTTAGTTCGGCAAGCTTGAAATCGTCAGTGTTTATTTACTACTGATGCGAAAGTCGTGTAATCCTCACAATCTTTTCTCGTTAAATTTATGCACTTCAATCTTTTGTGAAAAAGGGAAATTGTGGGGCTAAACAACTCCATCAATAACTTAACCGCTTCCGAGAAAGTTAAATCGCTGGTCTTCGGGGTAATATATAGTCAACGAACTTCGTATGTTCGATGGTCCCTAATTTACTAAGGAGTACTCGAACTTTTTTAGCGTCTGCCCAATTGTCGCAATCTATGTTGTAAAGATCTTCATACCTTCTAAAATATAAAGCGAATGTTCTATCGTTGTCTGGAGAATAAGAAAAACTCTCAATTGTACTCCAGACAGTATTTTGGGAAAATGCGTATTCGTTCTCGGTATTTTGACCCCTATTCGATATTGTTTGTAGCAATAGTTGTTCAAACTTTTGCTGTTTTTCATCAGCTTTTCGTCGTTGTTCGTCGGCTTTTTGTTGTTGGACAAGTAGTTTTTCTTGAAACCTAGCTTCCATTTGAGCCTGTTGTTCGGTTTGGAATTTCACGTGTTCTAACATCATAGCTTTGAAGTCTTCTATGTTTACTGTTGTGTCTTCGTACAATACAGCTTTTATTTTCTTTTATATTACGCTGCTAACGTAATTAGTTCTTCAACCAGAAAAAAAATAACAGAAAACCCTTTCTTTT
Organism: Sepiola atlantica; assembly: GCA_963556195.1. NCBI lineage: Eukaryota > Metazoa > Mollusca > Cephalopoda > Sepiida > Sepiolidae > Sepiola > Sepiola atlantica. The sequence goes on along the minus strand of OY744521.1, from coordinate 156,593,894 downwards.
TTCTTTTTTGGCTTGACAAAAAAAAATTAAGTTTTATAATTTCGACGGGAGTATTTTTCATATTCATTTGTTAAAAATCTTAACTCAGTACCAGAATAAAATAATGACTCACGAGTGTCCTTCTAGAAAAAATAACTTAGTTGATATTTTTTCGTAAAAGACGAAGAACAAAAATAAATCACGTGAATTTACTTGCCTAAAAACATCTGATTTTCTCATATCAATTCCGTTTAAGTGCGCTCCATCAATGATTTAAATTTGACTTCTCACAATTGGAATTACTTCATTTTGAACACTTTTTCATACTGCCTCTATGAAAAAGTGGTGTGCTCCTTCTTCAAAATATCCTTTTCATTGGACACTATAGTAACGGACAATTACCATCTGGCCAAATCCCATATCTTTTTCACCCGAACTCTTTTTCATACCATTTTTAATTATATTTTTTCAAATGTTTGAACTTTGGCCTTTCCACAGCCAACTTATCTATCTGTATATCTCCTCTGATGATAAGATTTCGATCTTTGAAAAGCCTTGGCTTAAGGAAAGAACAATACACATTAGTTTTTTAAAGTATACCTTGCATTGAACACTCTAAGTTTGAAATGAATCTGGACATTCGTACATGTTTATCACTCTTATTTCTTCTACATTTATATATATATATATATATATATATATATATATATATATAAATCAACATTATTTTTCTACATTACACAGATCAAGATTTTATTCATCTTACACATTAAATGTAGCAACATGTTGTTTTTTATGAATGTTCTGTTTTATATGTAAACAGTAATCGTGATTTCTCTTTTAAAAGGTTGATATATATATAAAGAATATGCGTAAGCATATATTTCTTACACCTCACTCCATATATATATATATATATATATATACATATATATATACAGTGTGTTCGCGACAAATTTGATAAATATTTTATATCTTTTCCTTGAGTAGCATTTGAAATATTTGATAGCAGTAAAGTGTAACGAATAGCTGTTTATGTGTACTTTTTGTGGGTTTTAGAGCTGGAGATCATGGACGACTGGACAGCACCGGAATATATGAAAAGAGGGATCTACGTCATGATAATTCGCGTTGGTTTATAAAAGTCGCAAATATTACCTGCATCGCAGTGCTATTTGACTATCGTTAGATGTGAGCTGGAAAATTACGACGGAAATGTGGAAACAGTGGATAGCAAACAAGGGTTATAGAAGGCGTTCTGACTGTGTCCTCATAACGAAAAATGGGCGGCTAGATCTGAGGAACTCAATGCGGGCATTGGTCAGAGAGATGGACTTTTAAGTGATGAACGCGAAGAAGGCGCTAAGAAAGAATTTTTGCTACTTTCATATAAGTGTTGCAAGAGCCAACTTCTCACAATCATGGACAAAATATGCCTTGCAAAAGCTAAGAAACCACTTAACAAGTACAAACACTTAGTGGATCCTTGAATACTCTGTTTTTCCTAGGACCAGATTCAAAATGCGTAGAACAATAGCTGGCTTGCTTACTATCATTGAGACCAAGTTTTTTGCAGTCCTTGGGTTGGTTTGTTTACAGCAATGTCCACGTCATTCCAGCTGACATTTTCGGAAAGAGACCCATAATCAATTCAGGGTTGATGGAAACGGTGGTTGCCGAAAGGCTATACGTGTGGCAACAAGACTCCGCTTCACGTCACAGATTTAAGAAAAGCCACAAGTGGCTGTCTAGGAATTTCCTAAAATTGAACTGTCTAAACATATGTCCCCTTCCAAATAATCTGATTTAAAACCGTATAGTATTATCAGTTAAGTATGACAGCAACCGAATCGTGTGCAGCACTAAATGTAAGCTGATTGTCAGCATCAAACTGAAAAAAACAAGCTAAATGAATAAGGATAGTTTAAAGTGGATCATGTGTTTACTTTCTGCAGCCTTGTAACTCTCGCTTCCTTAGTTTTGTCTTTTAGTAATCATATTTCATGAGCGATATTTCTGACAAAGGTGAAGAATTGCTGTTGTGTGATCCGGAGTCTACCCGTAGAACACTTATCGTATGCCAGTTTTTTACATTGAAGTAGTAGTATTTTTCGGTTCCTTACATCGAATGACTTCATGCCTTGTCTGAAGCGATTTCCATTGAAAAATCAATATATAAAACTTCAAGTTACTCTAAATATTTAAAGTTTCGTCTTCCAACAGACACAACATCTTTATTATGATATTATTCTTCAGTTGAAGATTATTTTTCTTTCACATTCATTTCGAGATTTTCATATATTTTTTCCACTTCCGATTTTAAGAATCGCCTTTATATTCGGCTTGCTGCTTAACATTATTTTACAAGATCTCATTATTGTTTTTCATTGATTTTTTGTTCGTATTGGCTGTAAATTACCTCCTTTTATTAGATCCGTCATGTTTCTTTCCGATGCCTCTCTTACACTGTCTTTCGACATTTTTGTTACATTTTGTATTTTATCATATACTTATTTCCCTGTCTTTAATTCGTTGTCTTATTTCTCTGATTCTATTTTAACGGACTGTTTCCAATATGCCTAAATCTGATATATAATGGATTTCTCTTGCGAAAAGACAGCCAAATCTCAACGAAACAAATAACTTGACACAACTGCGATAGTAAAAAAAAGTAACGCTAATAATAACAGTTGTAGTAGTAGTAGTGGAGAAAAGTATTTTAATACCAATAAGTGCAGAATCGTCCAGAAATACTTATAAAAGGAAATATGAAAGAGAGGAAGGTAGTTTTGTTTTACGGCATATCAACCCTTTTTGGGTTATTTAATGCCGAATCTGGTCTTGTTTTCTTCTCTTTTTTGTTTCTTTCCCCTTTTAATATCTGTTTCTATTTAACCCATAGTTGGGACCCTAACAGGTACTACCACTCCGGGTCAGGGTGGACCTGGAAGCAATGGTAATTAAGAGGAGGCTCCACATTCCCCAAAGTCCGTAAGCCGGATCTCACCATCGGATGTAGTTTAAGGTCATATCCAGGACCGGGAGTAGGGTAGGAAAAATAAAAATAAAAAAGGGGAGGGAGAAAGGGAGAGGGGCTGTTGTTTTTGTTTTTGGTTTTGTAGAACATAATTAAGTTTTACAAACAAAAAAAAAACAAAAAAAAAAAAACGTCAATGTAGGTGAATTTCGTCTCAGGGAGCCACAGGGCAGCCTGATCTGGTATCACCAGAAAAACAGAGTTGGAAACCAACTCATATTATCAGGTGATGCTAAAAAACACATGTAAGTGAAACATTAAACAACTAAAATAATACGAAAAAAACAAATACAAACTGAAGTGTAACATATTAAAAGGAACCGATAGAACTGAAACTGCAGAGGTACGTTTTGCGTAAGTGCAAGACTATTACTTAATGTTTACACCCCACGTCACGAATAATAAACTTATTTTCCCAAACATCGGTTGATATGACAGCAAAATGCTCACGTAAAGTGTGAGAATATTGACAAATCGAGGAGAGATAGTATCATCAAAATATTGATCAACTTGAAAGAGCTTGCATGGAGCTGTCGATGCCCTCCTACACACAGCACCTTGTATTTCCAAATAGTCACCCATCTGATTATGACCAGGCTCCACGTTGCTTAACTTCGGTGATTTAACGCGAACCGGTGTGACAAAGTGGGTATGCCGTATATTACATAAGGATACTTGATAACAAAATCTTTATGCAAAATTAAATTGTTTTTAGGATACGTTTTTCTGATTTTAAGATATGTATCAAAGCCACATTCATCTTTTTTTTTACTTTAATCCTATGTTTTTCTGGGTCAAACCCCTTCTACAGAGAACGAAGTATTAAATCCACGTGGTGTTGATTAGCAGTAGTTATAAAAACCGAATGGCGTGTTTTACATGATAGATAACTCCTTTCACGTGAACCACTTTCTTATTTCGAAATGTGAATATTAAAATGAAAAATAATGATAATAAAATAGAAGCAAAATCGATGCAATGTCTCGTTGTTTTATTTGTATATTCTGTAATATTTAAATCAATAGTGCGCACCCAAATGTTGGTAGACATTTCATAGGGGCAAAAAGGTTTGGGTAGTCGTGTTTTAAAAGATTCACATGACGGCCGCAAATCTGTAAATGGGTGATGGCTCTGTTCTCACAGTTTAAATAAATTTGGTTACTCAAGTATTTGTGGTTTTTAAGCTATTTTTTAATTATTTATCAAAAATAAAATATTTTCGCTGAGAAGTGTGGTTAAAATTAAGGGACATATATAGGAGGCATCCCAAGTGCGTATGAGTTGTGCGGAAAGGGGTTTCGTCAGATTAAATGTATGCATGTTAATAAAGTCTGGGAAACAGGGAGCAACGAAGGAATTCCAAAGGTAATCACTTGGAAAATATTAGAGTTGAGAGTTTTGGGACTTCTAGGGGCCTTGATTATGAATCGTTGGGATGTTGTTGTTAGTCGGTTGTGTCGGGGGTATTTACATTAAGACGGTACTAGTGCAGTAAGTTCATCGGCGCACATTTGTTGAAGTAGTCGTAAAAAAAGTGATGCAACATGACGGCGATGGGAAAGGGGCTGGAGCTTGATAGAAACTGCGGGAACTATTAGGTTCGATACTGTTTTTTGTATGGTTTCTAAGAAAGAATGACTAGAGGTTGATGTACCAGCCCAAATATGGCATCTTGATTTGAATCTTCATCTGAACCCTCTAATGATACTGTATTATTTGTCTTTACTATTTAGAATGCGATTCATCACAGAGTGTTATAACACAATGATAAAAGGAATAGGGCGAAGCGTACTAAAAGATCTGTTGTGATCCTATGTTATTCACACTTCAGGGAAAATAACTGGCAGTGAACAGCGATAAATATATACGAATGTACTGTTACATGACACCTCAATCAAAAATGTACAAGAATTCTGAAGAATAGTATTGTAACTTCGATTCTATCTAATATAAATTGCTGATAATTCGCTGTGGTACAGCACTAAATGAATTTCAATAATAATAGAACGGAAGGAATTGTAAAGAGTCCAGATAAAGTTACCAGCTGTTGTCAGGGCGAAATCAGAGAAAAGAACTGTTGTAAAAAATAAACATGACGAAGAACGAGAGGAAGAAAAAACTACAGAAATCAGTGGAAATTCCACAGTTGTATCCTCTATCTCTTGTATATTGCTGCCGTTCTAAAAATATTCCCATTCTATTGACATTTGTTGCGAATAAAAGCCTCACTATATTATTGTGCCAACTTTTCAACAGAATAGATTCTACATTTTGAATTTAGGCCGAAATCACCTAAAGTTAATTTTAGTTGGAGTTTCAGGTTCGACAAAAAACGTCATCAAATCTTCAGAAATTGAAGTGACGATTGGATAATAATATTTGGGAAGTACAAGTACACTCTTAGAAGCGAATTTATATAGCAGCAATTTAGTAAAAGAAATAAACACGTGCGCAGTATAACTAATAAGATACACTGGACCATTCAAAGGCTGGACTAAAGAAGAACTCAAGCACTTTGACCAGAGGACTAGAAAATTAATGAACATGCACAACGCACTACACCCAAAAGACGATACGGACAGACTCTACATGAACAGAAGCAAAGGACTGGTAAGTACAGAAGACTGTGTCAAAGAGACAAAAAAGAGCTGGAGAAATATGCAACCCAAAACACAGAAAGGCTAATCACCATAGCAAGAGACAGTGTCCCAACGAACAACTTGGGAAGCATCGAAACCAGACAAAAAAACAAGAATAGCAAAGTGAAAAGAAAAACATTTACATATACGCTTCAGAAGGCTTACAAGAGAAAACACAAACAGTTACAGCTAGTTGTGGCTAAGAAAATCACAGTTGAACAGAAAAGGGAATCTTTACTGATGGCTGCACGGAACAATGCTATTAGGGCAAACTGCATTAAAGCTAAAATAGATAAACCCCAGGAAAACAATAAATGCAGGCTGTGTGGACAAAGTGACGAAACAGTTAATTATATAATAAGTGAGTGCAGCAAACTAGCACAAAAAGAATACACGAACACACACTACTGCGTGGAGAAAGCAGTGCGATGGGTACTGTACAAACGATTGAATGTCGAACACGTAGACAAATGGTACAAACATAAACCAGAGACAGTACTGGAAAACGAAAAACACAATCCTCTAGGATAAAGATGTACAACCAGATACCATCATACAAGCAAAGGAACCGGAGGTGATAATAATCGACAAGAAGGAAACATCCTGCAAAATCGTAGACTTCGCCGTTCCAGCAGTTAACAGAGTGAAGATCAAGGAGTCAGAAAAACGAAGCAAATGCACAGAACTTGCTGGAGAACTGAAAGATATATTGAGCATTAAGAAAGTAATACTCTCAGCACTAGGAACAGTCGCCAAAAAAACTGGTAAAAAGGCTGGGAGAAATTGGAATCAAAGAGATCACCGAAACCATACAAAGACGGTAATGATCAAAATAGCTTAAGGGAAATCTTTGAATGCCGAAGCCAACCCGCATAAAGTATGATTGGTAACCAGTTACATATACGTTATAACAGGAAGAAAACAAAACCACAAGGAAAACACCACGTCACGAACCCAGCAACAGAAATTGCAAGAAAAATCGTAAATTAGCGCCCCCTTCCGAAATGGCACCGATCTCGGCTGACGCCACACAGAATAGTCGTAGAGAGTCAAGGAAGATGGGAAAATCGAGGGGGGACAACACTAACAAGACCTCCACTTGAAGAATACGGGGAGTGCTGCGACATAGTAGGCTTCTTGCCACCCAAATCCCAGGGGAAACCAATATTCGTAGCCAACGAAAAAACAATGGTAGGCGGCTGTGGTCGATAACGCAATGTCATTCGAAAATAGGTGGAGAGTAGTGGAACCTATGGGGAGGATTGTTGTCACTACGACTCCAGGGAGCACCACTGTTAGTTGACGATGAGCAATCACTGATCATTAGTTGTGTGAAAACATCTAGTGAATACAATAATAATAATGATGATGATGATAATAATTATAATAATAATAATAATAATAATAATAATGTCGACACAACAAAGTCGATCAGGTACTACTATCGACTATATATGCAAACGTTATGAATTGGACCACAATGAGAAGTGGTATAAGCATTTACCACAAGTGCTGCCGGAGAACGACGGTTTCAACTTTCTTTGGGACATGCGCATACAAACTGATAAGGTTCTTGAACATGCTAAACACGACTTAATATTTCTAAACAAAAACAAGAGCACTTGCTTTATCATTAATATAGCCTGCCTCTTGGATACTAGAGTACAGGAGAAAGAATATGAAAAAAATACCATGATCTAAAATAGGAATATATAATGGAAATGTAAAAAAGTCAAAGGAAATGACCCGATGTTCAAAAATGAATAATCCAATGAGAAACATCTAAAAGTTGAGACTAATATGAAATAATAATAATAATAATCATTTTTCATAGTCCCTTTTTTTTCTTCTTCGAAATACAAAATTTGAAGGGCCCAGAGAGAACTGAAAGCCTGAGAATGCTTAATATTACTTAAATATAGAGGTAGACAACGACGGTTATCAGCGAGAAACCAATGGCACATAGTTGTGAGAACGCAATTATTTTCAACGGTTTTTGGAAGAAGTGAATAGTATGTAAAGTTTTAGGAGACTTCTTGTTACTTAGATTCTAGAGAATACCATAGCTTGCTACCAATGAACGCGCATTGTTAATGACTAAATAACAATTATAGTAATGATAATAATAATAATAAGAAGAATACTTATTAAACAGCTGACATCCTACAGAAAATCTTCAAATGCTTAAACTAAGTCACATAACCAATTAATGATAATCTCCTACATAATTATGAAAATAAAACTGACAAAAACATAGAAAAAAACATCAGAGAAGACCAGAAGTGGAACTGCAAAAAATCGTAAACACTTACATCTCTCCACAAAAATACGAACGCACCAACATACATACATGTGGTAACACCAGCTTCTTCTGATGCAACACAAACACTGTCGTGAAAAGTTGACTGTTTTCCCCCTACTGATGAAGTATGTCTTTTCAAGTCTAAGGTCAATATGCATCCCTTGTCTTTGTATTAATCATATTTTGTCCTTTTAGCGCCTTACATGAATTTACTTGGTGTTTAGCAACTTCCATAAAAAGACGCTGACCACTTGATTTTGCAAGTGAGCAATCACTGATGATGACTTGTGTGAAAACGCTTCGTGAATAAAAACAAAATAACTATCTTCCAAAGAAGGCCATAGGAAAAAGTAAGGGTTAAAATATCCCGATTCTATGTAACACACAACAAAATCTGTTCGTTATTCTCTGCGTCTCTTGCGAATCAAATAGATTACCTTTGTGTTCGGTTACTGGCAAGTGCGTGTTGTAATTACGTAGACCAGCTGAACAAAATTAGTGAGCGTTGCCACAACATATTATTCTCACCTGGAAATTCCGTTTCACACGACCTACAAAGGAAGCTACCCCCTTTTCTATTTCATTTTTAATATATTTTTTACGTTTGTAATGTTTGTGATTTCATTTTTTTCTTATATTTAACAAAATCCGGGCTTCCTCTGCGTCACTATATGCCGTTTCTCGCATCCAATTTATTTAGTGGTAATCTCTTCACCTTTTCCTTCTTTCAGTTCATCTCTCTATTAAAATAACTATCAGAAAAAAAATCCCGTATCTCTGTGTGTTTCTCGTCTATGCGTAACATTGTTAAACACACTTTGTATTATGGTTCCATTTACTATTAATTGAATACTTATTGAAACATAAACGTGCGTAAGATAAAACACAATTAAGGAAATCCTATTTAAAATAATCATATAAATACATATAAATTTCGTAAACAAGTTAACCATATAAAGCTGTTGTTATTAGTTTCGTAACACAGTGTAGAAATACGCAAACATACACACAATTATATATATATATATATATATATATATATATATATATAATTATGGCAATAACTCTATATATCCATATATATACTTGTACATAAACATGCTAGCACCAGATACGCATATATATATATATATGCGTGTGGGTGTAAGCATGCTTATCCACAAGTATATATAAAGATATATACAGTTATTAGCATATTAATATATGCATATATATATGCATATATATATATATATATATATATATATATATATATATATATATTGTTGAATATAAGAGAAAACACATGTCTAGATATCTTTTGGTAGATCTCCTCAATAGTCTGAATCAGGATATTAGTTTCGGAGACGAATTGGCTAATGCATTTGCCATAACTTGGATTTGTATCCCAAATATTTCACACCCATTCGGGCCCATCTTCAGGGGAATGAGGTTGAACAGGTACAAATCATATGTTAGGATTATGACTTTGTCGAGAAGATTGACGATGCATGTGTCTGATACTAGCGTTACAGCCCAACACTTAACTAACGACCACTTCTGCCGCAGATCGGAATTCAGAAAACTCTTAGTAGAAAATACCAAAATCTTAGAATATAGTACTAACAAACAAAAACTCTAAATATGAAAAGCCCAATATATAAAAACAAAAATGAAATTTTATAAGAAGAAAAAAAAAT
>OY744521.1:156564258-156566758 GCA_963556195.1 Sepiola atlantica | reverse complement strand
ACTGCCTACACAAAACTATTTCACCTATTTCTCGTCAAAATTAATATGACTTTTCTCCGTCTTCTTGTTCTTATTCTTTCTCCTCATTGTCATATTCACAGCACATTTCAACACTTTCGTTCTATCTTACTTATATGCACACATTTCTGACATAGCCAGCTGGTAAATACTCCTACCCTCCAACAATTTCACACCTAACCAGAACGAAATCTCCCCTCTTCCCCTCACCCATCTCACCGTTTCGACTGCTTCTTTCACACTCTTACCTACCTATCCGCCTACTTTTTAATCATCTCCATTTCTTCAAATCTTTTTTCTAAAACTATGATACTAACTACACACCAAAGACACAGAGTTTCCCCCTATTCCCCCCTCTTTCCCCAGCCCCTCAAAATCCATGCTACGCCTCACCACGACAAAAACGTCAGCGCCCCCTCCCCTCTCCTTTACCCTAAAACAAATTCACTAACACTCAAACCCCTCCCCTTTTTCACTCACATTCATCCACATTAATTTCACTCTCTGCCAAATACTTTTCTCAGCCCGGACCTTGGTCCTACTCTCCCAGTTAGTGGCTACTACTTCTTCTCATCAACCCAGCATGTCAACCCAATATTTATATGTACATGCATGACATTTTTCTTAAAATTATTATCCTGCGGAAGTCTTACAAATAAAGACGAACCGTTGATGAATACATAAAAAAACATCTTTTTATTTGTTTCCTTTTATATTTCCCATATATATATATATATATATATATATATATATATATATATATATATATATATATATATATATATATATATGACTCTGTGAACCTGGTTGACGTTTTTTTTTTAATTGTTACTTTCCTGCACTAATGATAGCAATAAGTGTGAACTGCTAGCGTCTGTAGGTAGTAATGATCTATTATTTATTCATAAATATTATACTAAGCACCTTTAAGAAATTAAAATTGAGCACTTTCGGGGAGGTTAAAAATAGACTGTCAAAAAGCTATAATGCAAAGTTCCGAATACGTTCGTCGAACACTCTCGACTGGTCTTCTATTTATTTTATGAAAAAAATTATTGTCCGAGATTCAATGTGTGGTGTTCTATTGAACGTATTCCAAGGTGTCAGCTGTGCTAATTTATTTTAATGTTTCGAAACGAAGAAACTACAATAAAATTCTCTGATTGAGATCTTGAATTTCCATGTATTTCAAAGAGCGATACTTTAAAAGTCTGAACCGACAACATCTTTATTTTTAAGTGGTCTACGACGTTTGATAATCACTTTTACATCTTCATGTTGAGTCTCGTTCTAAATCGTTTTTTTCTGCTTACGTATGCATACACAAGTGACGAACGTCAACATTAAACATGGAAGCATATCAACAGAAGCACGCACCTGTCAGTGTTTGAGAGATGAGGTGGCAAAATTTATATCCAAGCTACGTTGAGGGGGGAATAAAACAGTCGTGTGTGAAATATTGAAGGATGCTTAAAAAGCTCTGTAAATTTGCAAGTATCTATATTGTATAATAGATTGTGTGCGTGTTGAATTATATTTTCTTTCGGTTTTACTGCCGAATGCCAGATATTCACCCGTTCGTTCAGTGACTCTAACCGAGAGACTTTTTAGGATTCTAATCGCCTCTTTAAGAACATTTTTATATATCTCTTGCACTTGGTTCACCAGGTATGTTCGCCAGGATTTTTTTGAAAAATACTTTCATGAGACCAGTGGCTTATATGATTACTGGAATGATGAAGATGTTCCTATGATTCTAGTTTATTTTCTTGTACATAAGACCGTGATCTTTTGTTATCTTCTCTCCCCCTCTTAGCTCTGTTTAAGCCAGCATCATTAGGGGCACTGACATCAACTAGGATCGTTATTTTCTCTCTCTTGACCTAAATAACTATGCCAGGTTCCAGAGATGCGTTTTCTAAGTATGTAATTGGAGGCACTGTATAGTCGTAGTGGATGGTGTGTGACATATTTCCATCAGTTATATGTATATATTTATATATGTATATATATATTATATATGTATATATATATTTATATATGTATATATATATTATATATATATTTATATATGTATATATATTTATATATGTTTATATATATATATATGTATATTTATATATGTTTATATTTATATATATGTTTATATATATATATGTTTATATATATTTATATATGTATATATATTTATATATGTATATATATTTATATATATATATATATTTATATATATATATATATTTATATATATATATATATTTATATATATATATATATATTTATATATATATATATATATTTATATATATATATATATTTATATATATATATATATTTATATATATATATATATTTATATATATATATATATTTATATATATATATATATTTATATATATATATATATTTATATATATATATATATATTTATATATATATATATATATATCCATATATATATATATATATATATATCCATAAA
>OY744521.1:156536758-156559258 GCA_963556195.1 Sepiola atlantica | reverse complement strand
TTCGAATATGTAGCTGATATAACTTGGTTAGAAGTTATAATAACAAACATAACCAGAGTGTAAAGTCTTTAAAAGAGAATGGTTTATTACAACGTATATCTCGTACAAAACAATAGCACTACCGGTTATTGAGGATTAACCTAATACACTCGAATACTTTCGAAAACGCATACTACTGTTCGAAGTAATATATATATATATATATATATATATATATATATATATATATTAAAGTGAAATATTTTGAAAATCAACTGTCGTGCAAATGCAAAGTGAAAAATTCATTTATTTAATTTTTTTTCGCGAATTTTCGTTGTAAAATACAAATTTCTCAAGCAAGTCTGTCTTATAGTGTTTTTTTTCTTCTTTCTTCCTCCTCATATTGGTGGTATTAATCCTGCGGGGTCGAAAACACGTCACGATCTTACGACGTTTTTTTGTAGTCCTGGCGATGTTGTATACGCTGATTTGGCGCTTTTTTAAGTAAGGAAAGGAAGTCAACATCTTAGAAGCACGGATTATAATGTATTAAAGTGAAAGATATGGAAAATCAACAATCGTGCAAATTTTAAATGAAAAATTCATTTATATTATTAATATAGTATTAATACCACCAATATGAGGAGGAAGAAAAGAAGAAGAAAAAACACTATAAGTCAGTCTCGCTTGAGAAAGTTGTATTTTACAACGAAAATTCGCGAAAAAAAAATTAAATAAATGAATTTTCTATTTACAAATTACACGATTGTTGATTTTCTAAATATTTCACTTTAATACATTATAATCCGTGCTTCTAAGATGTTGACTTCCTCTCCTTAACACACACACACATATATATATATATATATATATATATATATATATATATATATATATATATATATATATATATATATAGTGTACAGACTAGTTCACTTTTTAGTGACTGAGGGGAGTCCGGTATTCCATACCAACACCTCCCCGCGAAGCTGAACATTTCCCTGGAAATGTCTGCTTCTAATATTTCCTCCTTTTAGGATCCGGGCTGAAGCACTCCACTCATTTTCTTTTACGTTAGTTCTATCTATTATTCCCTACTAATGGAATTCGATCTTTTCCAGTTTCAGGCGAAGAAAAATGTTGTTCAGCTCGTAAGGCGGGTCCAGTAGATGTATACGTACGTTCGTGTACAATATGTTGTAATGGCATGTCAAAAGCATCACACAGAATCTCCATTGGACTTTCTCGCCTTTTCCATTATTTTCAGCATATAGGTGTCTAATTTGGTAAATGTGCTTTTATACACAAAGTTCTCACTTTTTATTGTGTAGACCAATTTGGCAATCATTTTCTTAATTATACTATCCGTCCAATAACTTTTTCAACTTTGGAAACTTATGAAATATAGTTTATCTCCTGGGGATTATCTTATTATGTTCACAACTTCCTTTTTAGCAACTTTTTTTCTTTGGATAGGCTATCACTCTATCGAAAATCGATCTTATTTACTTTGTGAACATAAGTCTCGCAGAGGACACTTTCGAATCGTTGTTTCCATTAGGAGTCACCTTCAAGTTGCTAAAAATGTCTAGATAGTTTTTCTTCCGTGTCCATATATTTATTTTATTGTAAGGCACGCTTAAATGTCTGAACAAATTTTCTGGCATGACTGTTCGATCTGAGATCATATATTGGTGTTGTAATGTGTTTAATGTCAAGGGAAGTACAAACATCTTTACATTCCTTCCATGTGAACGCCGTACCATTGGCGCTAGCCAGTGTGCGGGGACCCCGAAACAACTGAAAATGTCATCTAATGCACCGATTCCTAGATGTAGGATGTTTGCATTTGAATACCGCAGGCCATTTCGAGAAAGTCCACCAACATCAAGTAATAATATCCAACATAGTATATGTGTAGACGTGCCCACGGCAAATCCGTTTTTTTGCCTATGATTCGTTTTGACCGGATGCGCCATTGCAGCCAATTTACAACCGCAGCATAGTTTTACAAAGCTTTATGTGTCCTAGTCTATTCCTTACCAGTATATATAGCATCATATGAGTGATTTATCCGGGACATGCCAAAATGACTGGTATGAAATTTTTTCAGCATAACTTTAGGTAGAAATTGAGGTATTACAATTGTATCTACGTACATTAAAGTGTTGTCGCAAATTGAGAAAGGTGAAATCTAGGTTCCCTTTTTCCTTCTTTCTTTCAATCCCGTCTCGTTATGTATTATTGATATATGATCATCTTTTTAGGTTTCCTTTTTTATTTGTTCCAATGTTACAGGTAATTCTCTGATAGGGTTTAACAACGGACCTGAGATTTATTTTTCCTCTTTTAGTGCTAGTATAACCGTCCTTTCTGAAATGTCTTCATTGTTGGAGATTAATCTTTACAGTCTATCCGCAAAGCAATGCTTTATGGATGATATGTATTCCATCCTAAAATGATAGCCTAGGGTTACACCCCATCCTTGTAAACCGTTAGCAGTGTGGGTAGGAATGCCTTTTTTATCCAAATATAGTTATTAACGGTTTATGGTCTGTTTTAAGTATAAATGATCTACCATATCAAAAGTGATGGTATTTTTTTAACTTCGAACACAATCGAGTATGTATCTTTCTCGATCTGACTATAATTTTTGTCAGCCGGTAGAACAGTCCTCGAAGTGTGCGTATAGCAGTGAGCAGCCACTCCGTATTCATTAGCATAAGTCGCAAGGATGGTTTTCACAGGATAATAATGAGCTAAGGTAGATATGAGAATAGGCTTTTTATTTTCTGGAAAGCCGTCTCGCAATCTTTTGCCTATATCCATTTTTTTGTCTTTTCTTAATAATTCCTTAAGGGGCTCTTAAATCGTACATATTTGGAATGTTGATCGCATGATATTGGGCCAATCCAAGTAACGATTGTAGTTTTGTAACTGTGTCGGTGCAGGCATAGTTTTTAATTGCATCGGTCCTCTGTCTGTCCGGTTTCCTGCCTTCGCTGTCTATCACTTGTCCGAGGTATTTAATTCTTTCCATGAACGATTTGACCCGGGACTTAATTTGAAACTGAATTTGTTCTATTCGTTTTAACATACGTCTGATGTGTTTTGTGTCCGTAAACGTTCATATTTCTGACTAGAATATCGTATAAATAGGCAATAGCAAACTCAAGATCCGCTAACAGTGCCCATATTCTGCTGGAACAAAGCTGGGGCGACCTTAAAGCTGAAAAGAAGCTTATTTAGCTTGGAAATTCCCTTATGTGTATTCATGCACAACTATTTTGAGCATTCCTCGTTCACTTTAACCTGTAAGTATGCGTCAGATTGATCGATTAAACAAATCTTTGCTTCATTTAACTTCGAAAAAATGTCTTCTGGCGAAGAAAGTGGATAATTATGATCCTTCAGGCAATCGTTAAACCCGGTTCAAAAAATCGGCGCTCACTCTTATTTTCTTCTTTTTCGTTTTAGCGTATACAGTAAAGGACGACCAGTCTGCATAATTTATTATTCAGATATTACTCCCATATTTTCTAATCTTTACAATTCATTTTTAATTGCGCACGTATTTTCGATTTTTACTGTTCTAGATTTCTTTTGTTATCAAAACACAACGTTTAGATTTTCAAAATTCTTTTTCTTATTCTTGCGAAAAAAAGACTATTGATGACGCTTAATTCCGCAAGATTAACAGATTTTTTTCTTATAAAAACATTCATCTTTAGTATTCTAATTTTTCCCGTATCTGTCACATTTTTCTGTCTTTTTGAATTCAGGATTGTTTTGTTTTTTTATGCGTTGTCGTTTGGCAACAATTTTTTTCCTCAATTTGAGTATCATCTTTTCTACCATAAATGAGACGCTGACTTTCATTCTGTCACTGTGTGTAAAGTGATGTTCGTGTCTTGCTCCACCATTAAGATTATAGACCTTATTTTCTTTGTACTTATGGGCTGTTAGCTCTTGAACAAAAGTCAGGTATTTGATTAAAACCTTGGTGATTTCATCTATATAGAATTGCTCAACCAAAGAGTTTACTTCCCATACGTATGCCGAAATACCCTCCTTATCCATTTTCACGATGATTAGACATTTGTATCGCGTGTGGAATAGACTATTTCTTTCGTCGAATATATTCGACAGTATATTTATAGTTTCATCGAATTAAACTTCAAGTTTTCTGCTAAATATATCAAGTTCGTGTATTTGGTATTCTCCTTTGTTCCCAGTTTCTGTAATAACAGGGTCACTCGTTCTTCATCCGACCAATTTAAGCACTTTTTAGTAAATATCGTTCTAAATCGTCTGAACGATCCTGGAAATTTTACACCCGAATCACGTTCGTATAGAAATCTAGATACAGAATTTGCAATTCCTTCGGCAGAATAAAAACCTTCTTTTTTTAATCTCTCTGATGGTCTGTTTAATAATTTTTTCGAAACTTTTCTGCTGTTGTAGTATTTGTTGCTGCCACTCTTGGTGTTGTTGTTGCATGCTCGTACACAGCATTTTAGTCAGTTCGAATAATTGTTCCATATTGTAAATACTCAAGAGAACTTGAAACATTTTATTTTTAGAAAAAGTAATAGCAGTGTGTGTATTAGTTGCAAAAAAGTATTCTATTGAACTTGTATCTTGTATAGTTCGTAATGTTAATGGTCCGAGTTCGAATTTGAGTCACGATCCATCATGCATTTTTTCTTACAAATCGAACAGCAAAAGTATTCTTACGTTTTTTGTAAGGTTTTCCTCTATTGCACGTCCTTTTTGTTAGATGTCTTTTAGTAATTCTTGTTCGTTAGCGCACATGTACGTTCAATAATAAAAACTGTTTCTCGTATGCTTTTCTTTACCTTGTAGAGGTAAATCCTTTTTTGTATTGTGAATTCGATTAGTGAACCACGTTTGCAGTTAATATCTTTAAATCAATGTCTGTCGAATAATTTCGTTCACAATGTGACTTGCATGTATTCACTGGATAAAACAAAGAACGAGCGTGACTGAATATATTCAAAAAGTTGATTCTGTCTCGAATCCTAGTTTGCCACCCAATATAGTTTACTTTACCATATCTTTTCTGGGTTCATTTACAAAATTCTCGTCGCCAGCTGATATAACCTGGTGTAATGTTATAATAACAAAAATAACCAGAGGGTAAGGTCTTAAAAAGAGGATGGTTTATTACAACTATATCTTGTACAAAACAATACCGGTAATTCAATAGGCTTAACCTAATACAATCGAATACACATACGACTGTTTGTCGTCATATAGATATTCTACAGACTGATTAACTTTGTTAGTGAGTAAAGGGTGTCCGGATCCGTCTGTTACCAATTACATAAATAGCAACGGTTGCGTTCAAAGTTAAAATACAACGTTTTAACTGTTGTTTCCGACGGAGCAGAGTCCAACTACCATGAATCAAGTCATCGCTTTACTTGAGCAGTATTTTTTCAATCAGAAAGCAATGCTTTATCAACGCAGGAAATTCCGATGTTTCCATAATTTTGCTAAACTTAAATAATAATAATTTAGCTTAACTTAAATAACTAATTTGTAAACTCCGGCACGGATTTTGACACGTGCCATTTTACAGTTAGTATGTTATAAAATCATCTAGATGTGTTAGTAGTGGCGCGATCCATCCGTCAAAACACATATACGAGGTTTGTCCTATATAAAACTCTAATAATAATGGTTTCCCTAACATTATCATTGACCAACAAATTAGACTATTAACAAAAAATCCCCACGACATTATTAATACATCTAATTATTTACTTAACACATTTATGAAATTATTCTTCCTTAACCAGTTTCATCGTCATTATAAAATTGATGACAGGTATTAAAACATTAATATTAACGTACTTCTAACAAACTCGAATAACAAAAAACTGATCATTTACTACAGTAAATTAAAAAAAAAACGCTAACATTATTATTGCTAATAATTCCTCCCCTCGACCAGACCTTAAGATAGGACTAACCTCGTATATAAGTGTAAATGCCCATTGGGAGGCTGTATTCCTAACAGCAAAAACAAACAAAACATATACGGTTGTTTGACTACTACAATCTTGTCGAGGAGGTGAATAATGCATTCATCACCTACCAGAGCCATTACCCAGCACCTTACTAATAAGCATTCTTGCCCCCGCTCCGAATTTCGAAAACTCTTAGTCAAAAACATCACAATATTAGAACATACCAATAATAAACAAACACTCTATTATATTAGAAAGCTTATACATACAAAACCCAAAAAACAGTCATCAGCAGAATTTTTTCTAACACTAGTGATATCATTCTAAAATGTTTATAGTTCTAATTTTAGTTCCGTATTAATAATATAATTCCCGCCAAAACTGCATATACATATTAACACAATTGTCTTTACTTGATTCACCTGTAATGTGGCTGGATGGGCTTGAAAGTACTTGGGAGACAAACAGTTATAGCAGATTCATCGGTCAATTCCCCACTAAAACTAAGATTCTGATTCGGCAAATGGATAGAGTCCACACAAGGATATCCAGGCATAAGTTGTCCGTACTTTTTGAAAAACATTTGTATTACAGACAAAATTCTATCTATCTATCTATCTATATATCTATCTATCTATATATAATGTGTGTGTGCCCTAGGTAGGAATATATAATGATTTCAAGCGGTGTTTGACTCAATTTGTTTGGCCGACCGTGTATTTGGTTTTGTATCGCTCTGTTGGGAAGCAATACTTCAAAAGTCCCATCGTCATACGAAACAGTTAATCAACCAACCGATTTCCCATTATTTAACAGTTCAGAAAGTTTTACAAACTTTTAGCACATAAATTATTGAATCATGTACGCTCAGCGTTTACCACTCTTGAATAATTGCCGTCGAATATCAGAAACGTATACTTTTTAAAATGGATCACTTTAAGTAGGATATCGAGAAACGTCTAATTTAACGAAACGTTTGCTATATGAGCCAATAATGAAGTTTTAACAATTTCTTTTTTTATATTTGTAAACAGCGAGATGCTGGCTTCAATCTTATCTATGTTCTCTCTCTGTCATTATCAGTATCTCTCTCATCTCTCTCTCTCTCTCTCTCATCTCTCTCTCTCTCTCTCTCTCACTCACACACACACGCGCACTCTTTCTCTCTAGAAATATAATAATTAAAACTCTGTTATCGTCGAGCATTTTGAGAGAAAAATGAATATTTTCTAATTAAGCAACATTGCGAAAAGTATCCCCCTTATCAAATTGAGCACTTTCTGACACTTACTATATTCGTAAAAATATATGGTTTATAACTGTCATATTTAATATGAATTTTACGGTTTATAAATAGTTAATAATGTTGGATTGAGGTTACTCGGGTAAACAGTCAACACGGTGAGACCGACGGTAAAGTTATATAAGCCACGCTGATCATCATTAGTGAACATAAAACATGTGTAAGCATACCCGTCTCATTAATTAATTGCCAGAAGATTTTGAACCCTAACTTAAACTAAAACCAAAATATAATTATACTAAATCTTAGGTCTAACATACTTATCCCAATTTCGATCAAAATCCATCACATAATTTTGATTCTAGAAAATATATGAAATTTAAGGCTCAAGCTTAAGGGATCTTTAGAAGAAATTGAAATTCTGGAATTTAGCTTATTTGGTATCTAATGACTATGGATCAAATTTAATGCAAATCTGATATATTATTTTTTAAACGGGAGGCTGTTTCCATATTATGCTCACTAAAACTCTTTAGAATATTCCAGAGAAACTGAAATTTTGGAATACTTATTAAGTGAGGAATAACTATTGTTGTTATAATTTGACAAAAATCGGAGCTATCCGAATTCTTACGAACAGCTTCCACATTTACCCTTTTTGCATCAAATTAAATAAGTAAAGATACCCCATAGTTGGGTTCCTTTACGCCGAACTGTTATGTGCAAACATTCATAATGTTTGGTTAATAAGTTTAGGAGTGAAATGTGTACATATAAATATGAAGCATATAAACATATACAACTTTAATAAACTAAAAGTAAAACGTATACTCTTAAAATTTGAACGTGTGGTAAAGTGTTTAAAGCTCAATATACAGGATATAGAAATGATATAGACAAATGAAAGAAGAGGAGTGAAAAATGTGAGAACGACAAATCTATTACCTCTTTCAGTTATTTAAAACAAGTTATATTCAATAAAAGAATATTTGTTTTTCTTCCATAAGCCATGTTTTTCAAAGAATGTTTCTTTATCATCAGAGAGATGTAAATAGATAGATAAGTTGGTGAGGGATAAACTAAAAATCATAATTAGAAAAAGTCATAAAAGTAAGTATAAGTGTGTAAGACGAATGTCAAAAGACAAAAAGTACACAGTGAAAAAATGGTTGATAATTGAAATTTCCCGTTGGAAGGTTCGTGAAGAATGCATCAATGGGTTCACATACTGTAGATAAAGGAAAAATTAATCCATCAGAATAATACGTTGTTCTGAGTTAGAAACGATTGATTAGGATAGAGACTGGGAATCTAAAATTCTTCAATAGACCTTCGCAAATATTTTTTAAAGGATTTGATTCCTAAATAGTGTAGACATTAAGGTAGTTACTAAAATCAACCAAGTTCATGAATGTGCAGATATTTATCTGACGGCTTCATGAGAGTGAATGAGATCGTTACGTGAAAGTAGAAATTCAAAACTGGTGAAATTAAAAATGAGGTAGGAGGAGATGTGAAAAGAGAGGGTTAAAGGATGGATACGCCGACTGACGCGAAAGTTGAAATGGTATGGGGTTTGCTTGGATACAATTTATCGTTAGGCTGTAAAATAGATTTTAATAGCCGTAAATGGTTGGGTAGTGAGGTGCTAAATAACTAGTAAAGAAGCATGACTAACCGTAAGTGAGAATGGAGAGATAATTAGTTATATTAAAAAGTGGGGGATTAGAATTGAAAATTTAACTTAGAGTGTTAGATATTATGGGGTAAGTACATTAAAAAGTGTAAAGATCTGGTGGGTAACGTTTTAAGCAATACGATTAAGACAGTTTTTATATAATTCAAAAGTTTTAAAGGGTTCATAGTTGATTAGAGCTCAAGTGATTAGAGATTTACAATAGTTTTATTTTTTTATTTACCAATTTTCCGTAAAACATAAATATTACGTGAATTACGCATTATTTTGACCGCACATTAAAAAAATCTTATTTGTAAAACGTAAAACTTATTTAGAAATATATAATCGAATACAATGTATTTCGGTATCTTAGTAAACAAATCAGCAATTTTACTTTATTACTACGTGAAATAAAAACTATAATAAATCAAATAAATGCTATACCTAACATGAATAATTTATTTTGTAATTTAATCTCCCAGAATGCTTTTTGGCTTCCTACCAAATATTTCAACCATTTTAATGAATTTGCTCATGAAATGCAATTTTTCTGGGGTTGAATTTTATTTCAATTCTTCATGTATTAAAATATTGAAAGTAGTCTAAGCTATTTACATCCGATAATATTAAAAATAAGGGTTTAAAATTATACTAACTTTACTTTCGGGCTACACCAGATAGGAACAGCTCGTATATTTATACAATTATTTTCATTAACACAAATATATTTTGCTACAAATGCACTTGTGTGTAGACTTATTAAATAGTTTCCTATTAAATCGGAGTTCAACTAACTTCCACAAACTTCATGTTTTTGTTACACGTGATATTTGCATTTTTAATACTTGTATAATTTAGTCTTATTGATTTTATTAAGCAATTGGTCGTTATGGATATTGTACGTGACACTGATTAATCGGCACTTGATACCCCTATGAATGGGCGCCAGTAACTGAGGCTGGCACAATGTTATCTCACCAGATGTCTTCAATACAAGTAAATACGGTTAACAATTCGACAGTTTCTAGGCTTATATGTTTACAGTTATTATTGAATGGACGAGCGATGAGATCGAACATCAAGTCTATTAAATTGCACGAAAGCAGATCAACAGATTGAGGTTAATGCGTCTGCACGTTATTTCTGGTTGAATTTATTGTGACAACATTCTTCGGATTGGTATTGCCTTCAAGTTTCTAAGTTAGCCCTCAGTCGTTATATCTAACTTTGTCATCGAATCAAGACTGCCACCTGTGCACTCTAAGAGCGACACAGAGCTACTGCCACGAAACACGTTTGTTTTACACATTTACTGTGCAGATTCGTAAATACATTCTGTAGAAGCGCCGATTCCGGTCATAATTAATGTACTGATTATATGCGAGTTTTGAAGATAATACACACTGAAATAAAAGTGAATACTCAAATATAAGCTTAACAAAAAAAATATATATATATTATTAAAACTAACAGTTTATCGAACACCATACACTTAACCAACATTACACAAAAATTTTTGAACACCAAATCATATATTTAACATAACCTTAAAATAAAATTTAATTTAATTTACATTCCCTGCGAGACTGCTATAGTTTTCGCGGCGGTCTACATCTGGCAGCCATTTTGTTTTGTAGTGTTCTCTACATAGTCGGAGAAGGAAAAAATGTTTCTTCTGGTTTAATTATTTTTGACGAAGGGATGTATTTTCCCGAAATATCAAATAGTGGTTTTTAATCACCCGGACATCACACGAACAGCTAAAAACACTCTTGCTGTTATGTAAGATTTTAGAAAAAATGGAAAAATAAATAGTAAGTCATATTTCGTATTCGATTTATCGTTATTGTTTTTGTTCCTTACAACTTGCATCTTACCCGGAACTTGCATTGCCCACAGCCTTTTAAAAACTTACTACTACTATACCCAGCAATGCTTCAAGCAAACTACCATTCTCTACTATATATATATGTATATATATGTATATGTGTGTGTGCTGTTTCGTTCTGATTAACGAACGTCTGAAGAAAAGGTCATGATTTTAATTTTATTTGATAACGGTAAAAAGATATGAAAACAATAACGCAGATTGGGATATTATTTGCATGTGTTTTACTATTTGACTAAAAAAGACGACAATGAAACGCATGCGGCAGTCACGTGAAACTTAGGAAAAGAAAATGAATGGAACTATGGATGAGCTGTAGTAAAAATGTAAGGTTACTGAAACCCGGATTGCAGTCATTTAAGGAGTTAATATATATTGTGAATGAGATCGACAGAAAGTTGTTTGACAAGTTTCATTAGTGTGATTAAGCGGAGCGATCGCATTAACTCTGAGATTCTATAACAGGACACTAGTCAGTACTAACCGTGATCATTGGTGTCCGTAGCTATAGTGTGTGTGCTAACGAACCCGCTAATCGAAGTGGAAGACATTATATATTTTTTTTAATGGAAGTATTATTTTGTTTACATTTTTACAATACTGATAATCGAGAGTACTCAATATTTTTTACGAAAAAAAATTTACTTTAATCTCTCTCTCATATATATATATATATATATATATATATATATATATATATATATATATATATATATATATATATATAATATATAATGTAATAATTATTAGCAAATATGCGCTTCTTCCGGTCGCATATTATTGCTAATTGCTTTATTTTTACAAAAAAAAAGAAAGAAAATAACTCCATCCTTTATTTTAATAAATAATACACGGAATAATAAAAACATAGTTTTTAAACAAAATTTACATTTTATGGTGTAAAATGTAAAACAAAAAATCTAAACTTACTGAAGGTCATGAAAAGATAATAACATTTGAAGTTTATCAAAACGGAAAAAAGTGCACCCAAAATGAAACCAAAAATTAAAAAATAAAATACAGTAAACAAGATTATAAATTCTGTTATTCAGTTATTGCTCAGTAGAATGTGTTTGTTTTAAACAAAAAATAGTAATTTCTAAACAAATATTTCATTAAACAATTTGATTCAATAAATATGTGTTTTTAAAACATAATTTCTAATAAGATGTAAAAAAAAAAACACCAAAACGTTTTAATAAAAAAATCAAAGTAATTATATAATTTTTGGAGCGAATTGTACAATAACTATACAAGAACGTGTCCATCTCTCTCTATCTATCTTCTCTTTCTATATCTATATTTCTCTCTCTCTCTCTTTCTTTTCTCTTTTTCTTTTTTCTATCTTTCTCTCTTTCTCTTTCTCTCTTCAAATAGAACTTGTGCGTTCGAAATAGAACGTTATACTAAATAATCAGAGGTCGAGTAACCAAATGTTGGAGTGGATGCCGGCTGTTCCATCATATTCCATTAAAATAAAATTTAATTACGTCGCTCAATTATACAGATTAAAAAAACAATGTATTTAATTTATGACACTCATACATTTTTTAAAATATTATTATTATCGAGGAAAATATTATAAATACTTCTGGAAATCTGAAAAAACAAAACAATAATGAGCGTATATTTGCGAATATTAATATATTAGAAGCTTTAAAACAAATTAATTATGTAAATTTGAAAGACGCGTGATGTGTGAGTAAGTTTTTTTAATGGTATATATAGAAACTGATAAGTAGATATCAAAAGAGAGCGATCAAAACTAATAATATTGTTTCGGACAGATTGATACATAATATCTATTATTAATAGATTATTATTAGTAGTAATATTATTTCATATATAAAATATCTAGGTCAGTCTCGTCGGCATTAGTTCACGGACAAACGTGTCTCAGGACAGAGGCAATAAACCTCGCCTACATAATGAGAGGCGAGGAATAAAAAGATTGCCGGAGATAAGTAACAAGAAGCACGGTAATATTTGAAAGGAATAAGCGTATCTTTAACGGAAGTAACTTTTGCTAACTACTATTCTTAGAATATCAGCGCGTAATTAACAGAGTAAAACTATTTGGTGCAGAAAATAGCTCTGAATTTAAATAACATGTTTAATCTAAATTAAACCTAACTTAAAATGAAGAATTAAAAAAAAAGAATGAAGAATTATCGTAGAGTTAACGTAGGCAATCCTTCGCCCGCGCTAAAATGACTAATTTTATTCAAATACCGGGAGGAGAGCTATGATATATCTTTACTCGAATTTAAAAAAAAAACCATTAACGTTTCCGTTGCAGTCATTGAACGTGCAGCGTTTCTGTTTTTGCCATACGGACTTAGGGTTATTTTTTATTGTTAACGAAAAGACAATTCTTTTCATTCAACAATTTGTTATAAACAGCGACATGTGCATTGCTTTTAATGATTAATTGAAACAGATTAACTCTCAAACTACCGAGATGA
This sequence comes from Sepiola atlantica, assembly GCA_963556195.1. NCBI lineage: Eukaryota > Metazoa > Mollusca > Cephalopoda > Sepiida > Sepiolidae > Sepiola > Sepiola atlantica. The sequence goes on along the minus strand of OY744521.1, from coordinate 156,546,009 downwards.
GTTTATTTGGTGGCAGCTAATTGAAACAAATGCCACAGGATCATTTGAATTGATATCATTACACATTTCCTGAAGCTACTTTGTCTCACATTCATATTTTTCATTAAAAAAATTAAACAGAACCGTTAAAAAGAATTTACATCTAAAAACGTGATGAAGTTTAACTGACACATTGGTCGTAGTGCGTAGAATTTTAGAATATTGAAGGCTATGACAACACGATACAAAGTTGAAGACACCTTGAGGGTTGACTGAGAATCATGCGAGGTAAACTTAGATTAAATAAGAAAATATGGTAAAATTAAATGATGTTTGATTTATAATTTACCTGGTGTCCCGTCTCCAATCAATAATAAGACGGTGTCCAATATTTAATATTTCAAGAGTATATCTCCTTCTCAAATGTACGAGATTTTTTTTTGGGGGGGGGAAACGTTTTTGCCTTTAATTTACATTACTTCATGCATTCAACAAGAAAATCTCTTTTATTAAAAAATTGCTTCGAATTCATTTTCGTATCTTTGTATCTTCCGTCTGTCGACATTCTTTATTTTTCGACAAAAACAAAATGTTAACGGATGTAAATACATATCTGCATATGAGTGTGGTAAAATTCTCATTTGCTTATACATGCTTACACAGCTTTTGTTTAACGAGTGAAAATGATTCCGTCTGTTTGAGAAGGCGCCGTTTTTTGGTGAAATGAATGGCCGAGGTGGTACCTATATATGTGTGTGTGAATAAAGCACAATCTTTAGTAAGAAAAATGTGCCGTTACTTTTACATTATGGTCACGGTTTAATGCCATGAAATTATTTATGAATCCCCATGAGAGACTGAAACTTCCGTTTAGAAACTTTCAAATATTACCCACAGGAATAGTCGGAATTATGATTTGCAGAACTAGCAAGCATAACCATTTCGAAATAATATTTCATATATGTATATACGTATATCAATATATACATGCATATATATACTGACATAAATATGTGTTTGTATATATATTATATATATATATATATACAAGAATATATACATATATACAAGTATATATATATACATACAAATATATATATATATATATACAAGTATATATATATACATACAAATATATATATATATATATATATATATACAAGTATATATATATATATACAAGTATATATATATACATACAAATATATATATATATATACAAGTATATATATATATATACAAGTATATATATATATATGCATACAAGTATATATATACAAGTATATATATACATACAAATATATATATATATATACAAGTATATATATATATATACAAGTATATATATATATATATATGCATACAAGTATACATATACAAGTATATATATACAAGTATATATATACATACAAATATATATATACATACAAATATATATATATGCATATAATCAACATACAGACTGTTTCGCTTTTTCAGAGCTCATCAGTGCCTTAAGCCGGGATTGAAACTCGACCGCTTCTAACCCCTACGCTATTATGCGACACTGACTCAATGTAAGATATATCTCAATGTAAACATTGCAACGTCCGTGGCTCGAATTATTTTTACTTAATGAGCTATGCCTTAAAGCTAATGGCAGTTGGCGATATCCTTACAAATTAAGCTCTACCCCCGGAGGGAGCTTTATATAGGCATCCACATACAGACTGTTTCGCTGTTTCACAGCTCATCAGTGCGGCTAGACCAGTTAGTGCCTCTTGCCGGGATTGAAACTCGACCGTCGAGCTGACGGTATCACTGACTGAATGTAAGATATATCTGAATGTAAACATTGCAATTGCCGTGGCTGGAACTAGCTTTACCTAATGAGCTATGCCTTAAAGCTAATGGCAGTTGGCTATATCCTTACAAATTAAGCTCTACCCCGGGAGGGAGCTTTATATAGTCATCAACATACAGAATGTTTCGCAGTTTCACAGCTGATATATATATATATATATATATATATATATAAGTATATATATATATAAGTATATATATATATATATATAAGTATATATATATATAAGTATATATATATATATATATATAAGTATATATATATATAAGTATATATATATATAAGTATATATATATATATAAGTATATATATATATATATATAAGTATATATATATATATAAGTATATATATATATAAGTATATATATATATATAAGTATATATATATATATATAAGTATATATATATATATATATATATATAAGTATATATATATATATATATATATATAAGTATATATATATATATATATATATATAAGTATATATATATATATATATATATATAAGTATATATATATATATATATATATATAAGTATATATATATATATATATATATATAAGTATGTATATATATATATATGTATATATATATAAGTATATATATATATATAAGTATGTATATATATATATATAAGTATATATATATATATATAAGTATGTATATATATATATAAGTATATATATATATATATATATAAGTATGTATATATATATATAAGTATGTATATATATATATAAGTATATATATATATATATATATAAGTATATATATATATATATAAGTATATATATATATATATATATAAGTATATATATATATATATATAAGTATATATATATATATATATAAGTATATATATATATATATATAAGTATATATATATATATATATAAGTATATATATATATATATATAAGTATATATATATATATATATATAAGTATATATATATATATATATAAGTATATATATATGTATATATATATATATATATAAGTATGTATATATATATATATATGTATATATATATATAAGTATATAAAGTGGTGTACTAAAAGGGAACTTTTAGGAAAAGTGAAACCTATTGTAAAGAGTATATAGCTCAATATCCAGGATAGAGCAGGTAGAATGAAGAAGAATTGAAAGGAATTAGAGAAGCAAAAGTCAAATCATAATTCAATTCAATTGCTCAGAGCAAGGTATATTCCGCAAAAAAGGCAATTTATTCAAGTTAAATTTTCCTTAAGCCAGGCTTTTCAAAGATCAAAATCTTATCATCAGAGGAAGTCGCTGGGATAGATAAGTTGGAAAAGGCCAAGATTTAAAATTTGAAAAAATAAAATAAAAGCTGTAGGGGGAAGAAACACAGGGCAAAATTCTGCCCGAATGCAAGCAAATGTCCGATTGCTAAAAAGTCCGGTGTGTAAAAGTCCAGCGGAGAGAATGAGATGTAGATAGGTAGGTCGTTAAAAGGCCCGAAAGGTTGTGAGAGAGGAATCAAAGTTAAATTCTAAGAAGCCACAACTTCAGGTGCGGCGAAAATAGAAAATCCAAAGGGTAAAATGTCCAATAAGTGCAGGCAGGCAGGCTCAGAAGAGAGTTAGGTGGAAAATATTCGCCATTAACAATACTTCCTGGGCAAAGATGTCAGAGAAAATGCTTTAAAATGGGAAAAAATGTAGCGAAAATATTTAAAAGTTAGCCCGAAGCGAAAGCCGGCTTGAAAATGAGGAAAGGCATAAACTCCTGTGCGACCAGTAGGCAGGGAGGGAATGAGTGAGGGGTGTGTAGGGGGAGAGAAGAACGGGTGCGAAGAAGGAAAAGGGGTGTGGAGAGTGAATGCGGTTAAAATTAAGAGTGTGATTGTGGGGGGTGAGTCGCATGAAAGTAGAAATTGGATGTTAGCGCGAATTTGGGTTCAACTAGAAAAGGGAAAGGATTGGGTAGGAGTAAGTAAACGAGTGCTGGAAGAATGCCAGAATGCGTCTATAAATAGAGTTCGGGGTTTAGTTGTTTTACCAGGAGACCTTACTTATAAACAATGAGGCAAGTATATATTTATATATATATATATATATATATATACAAGTATATATTTATATATATATATATATACAAGTATATATTTATATATATATATATATATACAAGTATATATTTATATATATATATATATATATACAAGTTTATATTTATATATATATATATATACAAGTATATATTTATATATATATATATATATATACAAGTATATATTTATATATATATATATATACAAGTATATATTTATATATATATATATATATACAAGTATATATTTATATATATATATATATACAAGTATATATTTATATATATATATATATACAAGTATATATTTATATATATATATATATATATATATATATGCAAGTATATATTTATATATATATATATATACAAGTATATATTTATATATATATATATACAAGTATATATTTATATATATATATACAAGTATATATTTATATATATATATATATATATATATATATACAAGTATATATATATATATATATATATATATACAAGTATATATTTATATATATATATATATACAAGTATATATTTATATATATATATATATATACAAGTATATATTTATATATATATATACAAGTATATATATATATACAAGTATATATTTATATATATATATATACAAGTATATATATATATACAAGTATATATATATATACAAGTATATATATATATATACAAGTATATATATATATACAAGTATATATATATATACAAGTATATATATATACAAGTATATATATATACAAGTATATATATATATACAAGTATATATATATACAAGTATATATATATACAAGTATATATATATATACAAGTATATATATATATATACAAGTATGTATATATATATATATATATATATATTTATTTATATATATATATATAACACAGGGAAATTCATAAGTCACTTTGCTATTTATTTTTGAAATTTTAAAGTTAAAAAATACGGTAATACAAAACAGAAAGTTTATTCAACAAATTCATTTATGGGAGGTTAAAATTACAGCAAATTTGTAAAATGTCCACCTCAGTTCTGCATGCATGGTTCCATTCTTTTTTGCAAGGAATTTACGGCCTTTTGTAGCATATTTGATTTATTATGGTGTTGTGCGAAGGAGGCTTTCTGTACACATCACGTTTCCATTGCCTAACAAATAGCAGTACTTAGAGAGTAAGATAACAATCATCAAAAGTTCATAGTATGTCTGTGCTTCATATGGTAATCATTTTAAATTGCTAAGTGAAGTGACTTATGAGACACCCTGTATATATTGTGAAGATTAAAATTCTACAAAATGTGTAGGCATATACAAACGAAAAAAAAGGATTAAACGAAGACAGCTATATGGAAAAAGGCAAAATCAGCACAAAAACATGGAGAGATCGATATTTCGCCCCGAAGATTTTATTCAAGTTTTATCAGGAGAATAGCATGTTTGAGGTAAAGATATGGTATTATACATAAATACATGAGTAGTCTGAGAAAAGGAATGAATTAGCGCAGACACAAACATGGATGCCAAAATCTAACTTCAGCATTATCGATTTATTCTAATATATATATATATATATATATATATATATATATATATATATATATATATAATCACGGAAGCATCTTCTCTTGCAGGCAAGTATTGTTGAATATAAGAGACAACTTACGTCTGGATTTCCTAAAATTTCTATAATTCGAACTATACTTTTGTTTCGTACTTATTACATAATTTCTGCCAACACCATATATAATACTTACACATGGTATGAACCTGATTATTCTCATTCCCCTGAAGATGGACCCAGATAGGTCTGAATGTACTATAGAAAATTCATCGGCCAATTCTCGTCCGAAACTAAGATTCTAATTAGGACTATTGAAAGGATCTACCAAAAGATAGCCAGCCATAAGTTGTCTCTTATAAATACTCAAGAACAAATCAACACTACTGAACTTGAATTTTCCATTTGTTCTTTAATATATATATATATATATATATATATATATATATATATATATATGTGGGGGTGGTGGTTGTATGTTGTGTGGTTGTGTGTATGTTTCTACATATATGTATTCCATAGACAGGGTGGAGAATCCAAAGTTACAATATTTTGAAGCAAGTATTGAAAGGCAGAGTATAACCGGTTAGTTTATATAAAGTCTTGAGAATGTATTTATTACAAGAAACTTACATAATAGAAACATGTGATCCTGAGAGTGTAAATTACCTACGCGAGAGTTTATATTACGCGCTACTGAGTTTGAATTACTTACTAGACATAATCCTTAGGTGTATTTGGTCTCACTTTGCAGAGCTTTCTCAGGACAATCTGACATGGGGATACTTTACCCTACAAGTAAACCCTGACCAAATATTAAAAATAATATAGTATTTTAATCCCAAATAAGTTCCCATCGAAACGGCTATACACTGGCTCATAAGAGCAATAGTGCACTATCTCCAAGTAATGTTACCTGAAGTAATAGCATTTAGCTGGATGCTCTACCAGACTTGATGAAATGTTGCCCTGGGATCCGGTAAGATCAAGATACCACAAGGAAGATTTGCTGGAACCTGGTTAGCCGGTTAATTGGACAGCTGGAAATAATTGTTTACTTCTTTATTACCTCAATGTTATACATATAAAGCACCATCCTGTAAATTACCATTTAAGTTGTTTGCTTTAAGCCATAAAAATAACTCGTATGTCAGAGTCTTGTAGTAATTATTAACATTTATCTCTTCATAAGTTTTTTAGAATATTATAGGCATTTTCTCTTCGTCGGACTCACAACATTAAAATACATAAATTGAGCAAAATGTTTGTTCTAGATGCCCTTTTAACCTCAGCTGAAGATTTTGCGATAAATCGTTCATTTTTTCGGTTCAGAACAGCATCGACAGTTAGGATTTCTCCATACGAAAAAAAAGTTACCATGAAGGAATCTTTCTTGAACCATGTTATTCTTTAATTGTGCCTTTCCAATCTATTTTCCCTCATAGCTGTTGTCAATAATTTTTTTTGTGTGTCCTGGTGTAAGATTTTAACTTCAAATCATATTTTACTGAATTTCTTATAGTCTTGTCACCCTTAAGGTTCCTTGATATTTGTCTCATGGATTTGGTTAGATTCTTTAGGATTTTGGATTCAACAGCTTAAATAAAATATTGGCTACGTTTTCTATAGAGTGATCAACTTCCAGATTTCATCGCAATAGTTTTTCTCATAGTAATTATATTATTTCCATTATAAACAGTCTTTATGGACACTATAACTGTTCAGGAAATTTCCTTTAGCGTTACGAGTGTATTCAGCAAATCACGCTTTTGACGTTTGCTTTCCTGATTATTCATATGCGTAAATGTTTCAGAAAAAGTGAAGATAATCTTGTTAGGTATGATTATAACATCAATATATGCTAGGTTTAAAAACAACTGACGTAGTGCCTGCTGAAAAAACCTTAACGTTCATCGTAATGAGTTACTTCTTGACCCTGCACACATATTTATGTATATATATATATATATATATATATATATATATATATATATATATAACCATGTGAATTTTTCTGATGATTTTGTAGTGTTTCAGAGACAATATTGACATAAAAATGTTGTTCGGCTAACGACAAATGAAATGGACCGTAAAAATATATTTCACAAAAATATTATGTTTTTTGGAAACCAGAAAAAAATGAAAATAAAAATTAAAAATTAAAAAAATGGTTATTAGAATAAAAAATGAACCTGACTTTTATATTTCTGTTATTTCTAATTGACAATCATCGAGTTGAATCGTTTACGCTGACTGCAAAAAAAAGCACACCTCTATCTCTATCTCTCTCTCTCTCTCTCTCTCTATATATATATATATATATATATATATACGTATGTATATTAATGTACACACATATATATATACGTATGTATATTAATGTACACACATATATATATATACGTATGTATATTAATGTACACACACATATATATATACGTATGTATATTAATGTGCACATATATATATATATATATATATATATATATATATATATACGTATATATATATATATATACGTATGTATATTAATGTACACACATATATATATATACGTATGTATATTAATGTACACACACATATATATATATATACGTATGTATATTAATGTGCACATATATAGATATACATTCATATATATATATATATATATATATAGTAATGTACGCATATATAGATATACATTCATCTATATATATAAAATTTCCTTTATAGGTATATAATTACTCTATCATAATGAGTCATCCAATTGCTTTGTTCGTATATAATTTTTGTATGATATTTAACCCCAAACAAGGCAGGATGCCACTGTAGACGTAAGGGGCTACTGAAAATTAGGGAGTAGGTTTAGAGTGTCATTCTAAGTTGGGAGCTGTTCAGCGAGATGTCTCTTTGCATAAGTTTTACACCTCTGCATGTCGTTACTGTCGGGGAAACAGGGGGCAAAGAGGGAGGTCCAGAGTCCAGCAGCACGAGAAATGAATACATTTAAGTAGAAGGCCCTTCGGCATCTTGGGGCCTCCACAGCGAATGGATGAGATTTAGCTGATTGTCGAGTTCGCCGACTGAACTTACGTCGAGGGGGCACAAGAGTAGCCAATTCATCGGAGCATAATCCATTGAAGTATTTGTAAAACAAGCACAAGGATGCTACATTGCAGCGATGGGACAGCGGCTGAAGCTTGGTTGACAGTGAGGGACCTATTAAGTTGTTAGCGACTCTTTATTGCACCTTGACAAGGATGGAGAGATTAGTAGATGATGCACCAGCCCAGATGTGGCCTAATACTCCATGCATGGGCGGATGGTGGCTTTGTAAAGATACAGGATTATGTCAGGTGTGAGGAGTTTATTAGCACGGTAGAGGGAGCCCACCTTTTTTGCTGCATCCTTGGCAATGTCTTCAATGTATTTGTTCCAATTCATGTAACCTGCGAAGGTTAGGCCGAGGAGTTTGAATGTTAGACTCTCAGGTAGGGTGTTTTTTGCCTTGAAAAGCTGGGTGGTTGGGGAGATAATGATTAGTTATTGAAGGAAGGGAGCTTTGTCTTTGCAGCCTTAAAAGTTACCAACCATTTATGACCCCAATCCACTACAGCTTGGATGTCATTTTCCAAGGATTCAGCAATTGCCCCGGATATAATCGAGCCCGTCTTGTCAATATAACGAAGGTAAAGCGTGGTGTCGTCAGCAAATAAACCAATCTCAGACTTAATGTCATCCGGGAGATCGTTTATGAAGATCAGGAACAATAAAGGAAAACTTGAAATCTGATGTGAGATTGAG
>OY744521.1:156506758-156526758 GCA_963556195.1 Sepiola atlantica | reverse complement strand
TTTTCTATACCTGTTTGTTTATTTGCTTTTTACACCTGAGGATAATTCGACGAAGTATCGAAAACGTTCGTGATACCTATGGGACATTATTTCATTTTGTTGATTATAATACAAAAAAGATAATTAGAAAATTTAAAAAATAAAAAGGTATAATTCAACAGACGAATTCTGTTATTGTTACAATGTGTTCATATATATATATATATATATATATATATATATATATATATTCTACTGTGTACATATGATGTATGTATTTATAGATAAAATGTTTGAATGCAAAACACGATAAATGCCATTTTCGAAGTTTTAATATTTCAATACCAAAGTACTTTCCTTACATCACTCTACCATACCGAACATATTTTGTACGTAATGCGATGTCTAACTAATTTCATTTACTTTAAATATATTAAGCGTAAACAATGGAATTCTAGTTTTTACATTTTTGCTTTTTGATTGTCTTATTTCTTAATTAGAAAAATTGCATTCGATCTCTTCAGACGTATGTATGCATGTAAATTATTAATCTATCATTCTGTTCCTCTGTCTTTCAAATGCAGTTAGTCATGTCTTCATGCGGCCTTTTCCATATAGAATAATAACTAACTGGGACGGGGGAGTAAAGGTCGCCCCTGACTTGGCAGTGACGTAAATGCTTGGACTCGAAGAAACGGTTTGCCGCGTAAATTAATCCCGTCGACCACTGCGTCTAACGAGACGTGTCTGACAAAGGAGCTCGGCGTAAACTGCATGCGTAAAGGTCGGAATTTATGGCAGCGTTATTTAAATTGATCAGGTCTAATTCCGATTCGCATCTCGTACGGCAACGGAAGCCATTAGAGGGGAACATGAAGGCCACGCAACGAAGCCTTTTCGTTGCACTTTTCACATCTATCTCTATATACATGTGCATAGCTATTTACTTCTCTGCATAGGTATGTGTTATCTCACTATTATGAGGAATAATGTGGTCTAATTAGCGTAAAGCATTACTCTTCTGTATAGCCTTTTGCTTCCACTTATTTGTTTCTTTAGTCCTCACATTCCACGAGTTATTCTTTTGACAAAGGCGAAAAATTGCAGTTTTCTGGGTTGGTTTTAATTTTGATTGAGTAGTATATCGAAAGTATTTAATCCTCTTATAGTAGTCATCATTTTCTTGCTGTATATCTATCCATTTCATGTACGATTATAATTGAGTGTTTTTAATCTTTGATGAGTGGTGACTCATTAGTAAAAAAGATCCTTGTAAAATCTGCTGATGAGATTCCTAGGCGACTTGAGAAGCTGCTAGTTAATGTTAACACTCATATTGAATTCTAAACGAACCCTCATGCAATACACTTTCTTATGATATTCATTATTTGCATGAATTATATTTAAGTAATAAATTATAAACACTTGATAATAGACAGTTACTTTCGATCACGCTGTATATTTGATATGAAAATACTGTAATTAAAAATGTGTATTTTATCACAACTACAAACCAATATCAGAATAGTGTTATTTTAATTTACTCAACGTCATCAACATTCGATGGACGTTCTGTTCGTAGATTGCCCCATGAATTCTTTTGACATTAAATTATAAACTTATCTCGGAAAACCTGAGAAAAGTAAGTATACACGGATGTCCAAAGACAACCGTTGCTAAATGTAAACGTCTTAACGTAACTAATAACTATTTAAAAACCCTTCTTTATCTTAAAACATAATATTCGAGTGGGTGATGAAGCTTGTGCAATATTAGCTAGTACATATATTAGCTAGTACATATATTAGTATTTAGGTTATTAAATAGGAAATGATTTAGACAGGAGGTAAATAAATGTTAACAATAGCCAAGAAGTTCGGATTGATTTTAATAACGGAAGTGAGAATACGAATATATACGAACCTAAGCTGATGCTGGCGACTTAAGCTGGTGGCAAATGCTGGTGCTAACATGCATATTATTTTAATAAATATCACATCGATGTTGATGGCTCGCTACGGTTATTGATCAAATACATCTTAACATATTCTGGTACATTGAAGAAGGAATTAAATTGCAACAAAAACAAACAAACACGCTGGTTCCTTCCTTCCTCCTTTCAATTTACTAACCGTTTGTTTTCTACTCATTCACTCTGAACTTCATTTTCCTGGCAGACACTACAGAAACACCCTTACGCTATTAACGTTTGATCTAATATAGCAAATGAGTATAGGTTGGGGCAACTATAGTAATATTTTATGATTCTTATTAAAGAAACTATATGTAAACAAAAGTGATTTATTAGGAAAGTGACTATTGATCAATGCAAATAGACATTAAATACATAAATATTAAAATAAACTGTTAACAGATACGGCATGTATCACCACACTAAACATATTGATTATCCTTATTATTTTCAAACTCATTTAGATACTTTGTTCAGTTCCATTGTCTTAATGAACATTTTCTTTGTAAAGCCCAAACTATCACTATATCGTAATTATTGAAGCAAATATGTCTTCCAAGAATGTTAGAAGAGTTTTTGTATTTATTTCTGCAGTTTCCTATGATTCTTTCTCTGTATCCTCTGTATAAAATATATACATTCATAGAAATATATCAATTAACTTTATAATTTGCTTTTTTACTGGCTAAGCTTTGTTCATTACGTAGGAATTTCATATTTAATTATTTTATACCGTAGAAAGTTTATTACTCATGGGGTTCATAGCGCAGTGTATTACTGTAACGCCAATCATTTTTTAATATGAGCTGGTTTCTTAAACGTAACACCTCGTTGGCTTCTTGACGTTGAGCAAAAAAATAATATTCTAATATGAGTGTACACGTTACTTAAAAAATGACGACATAAATGCTTCGCCAGTGGTCGCACTCATATTCACATAATTACCGCAGCAATTACATTTTTCGCAAATAAATTATTATCATAATTTCTGATAATCTAAAGAAACGAGCACAAACCGTTAACTTCTTATTGAGAGTGGAAAATTTATTTTCAAATGTATTTCAGATATCTGGACTGCTGACTTGCTATTTGCTTTCTTGATTGCTCTAAAACTCAACAAAGCTTTGTCCGTCACGTTTTTAGTACGTGACAATTATTTACTTGACGGAAAGATAGTACATTTATATATATATATATATATATATATATATATATTAGCAAAATTAATGTTAAATAGTTTTGGTCATTCCAACAATATTTGATAGTGTAGACAATGTACACTGAACTAATCACTGTAATAAGCTCTATTTTCACAGTGGAAAAAGAGTTAATATGATCATATTTGCTATATGAAATGAAAATCTCGGAAAAAATTACAAATTAGTATAATAAATAGTGGATAAGCATGACAACATATTTTCATGTTACATTCGTATATTTTTTTGCATCGTATAACTTAAGGAACAAAACGAAGCTGTCATTGTTCTAGTGCTGTTGAACCTGTGCGTAAAAGTATGCCAAAATATCTTGATTCAGCTTTAATAATACGTAGCTATGAGTATCTACTATTTTCCACGCACACACACCTACTGGGAAGTTTGAATTACCTACAGCGGATTTTCAATTACCAAATAGACACCATCTTTGAGTGTGTTCGCTTCTCTGTACAAGGGTTTGTCAGGATAACCTGACATTAGCATACATCCTCTACAAGTTAACCCTGACCAAATATTTAAAATAACATAGTATACGAAGCCCAAATAAGATCCCTTCGACACTACTATACACTGGCTCATACGGGGAATGCTGCACCTTTTCCAAGTAATGTAACCTCAAGTGACAGTACTTAACTGGATACTCCACCAGACTTGATGCATTCTTGTCGTGAAATCCGGTAAGACTAATGGACAACAAAAAGGATATACTATAACATAGTTGACGGATGAATTCAATAAGAAAATTACTATTCTTAACTTATTTACTAACTCAACGTTTGACAGGTAAAGTAGACCATTACTAGATATCCATGTATCACATAGAGATCAGGCGTTTGCCCAGGAGGGGTCACTTGATTTCTGATAACTGCGATTAAAGTCAAATTGAACAAAGAAGTGAGATATGTACGCGTTACTTACAAATTAATAAGTTTACTAGCGGAACCCGCGTAAATTACACGAAATGATGTTTTCAGTACTAATTATCTTGTTCCTAACCTATACAGGTTTGAATAGAATATGATAAGATTTGATATATATATTACTTTAAAAAAATTAACAATACATGAAGCAATTTACAAAACTTCTTTATATACAATATTTCTAGTGAAAGTAATTCCTTTTCTCTGGCCATGAGTAGAATTATTCTGAGGACAAATTTTCACTCTTACACTGTTAATAGACCTTGCTCTTGAGAAGGCTACATGAAGTTGTCCATGAGTAAAGCAAGGTTGTGGTAGGTAGATCCCAACCTTATCGAAAGTTTGTCCTTGAGCTTTATTAATGGTCATTGAATATGATAGGCGGATGGGAAATTGAGTCCTGTGCAAAACAAATGGAATATTTGCGTCACTGGGATTAAGTTTAATTCTTGGAATTAAAACTCGCTCCTGAGCATGAGATCCACTTATGATTGAAGCTAGAATACTGTGGTTATGAAGCTCCAATACTTCTAAACGCGTTCCATTGCATAGTCCTTGCGTTATTGACAGGTTTCGAAGCAGCATAATAATAGATCCAACTTTAAGATTGAGACGATGAGGAGGCATTCCCGAAGGCGTAAGTGAATTTATGAATTCCATTGGATAATTATTGGCTTCCATTTCATTGTCTGATGATACTGAATCTATACTTAGATATGTTTTGCTCTCAGTTGGTAGTATACTTAGAATATCTTCATTAATATCCAAGCAATCTGCATTTTTTGGTGATAAAATAACTCTACTTTTCATTTCGTCTTGGGTGCAATTATCGAATATGTCTGATACTAAAGAGTCATTGCATACACATTGTTCTGGGATATCGATAGTATCATTAGAATCGTTATCAAGTGAACTTTGCACTCGACCATTTCCGATTTGTAAGAGCCATTGTGAGAAAACTTGTTCGTTGTCATTAGTCCTCATATTCTGAGAGAGTTTAAGTTGATAAAAACTGTGCCACATTGGAGACTTCTTTAGACATACATCCAATACTGCAGCAGGTGGAGCTCTAGGAACCACAGGCAGAACTTGCCTGAAGTCTCCTCCTAATATGAAGACTTTACCACCAAATATGCTATTATTATTCATAATATATTGTAAACAATTATCAATGGCATTTAATGCATATCGAGGGATCATCGACGCCTCATCAATAATGAAGAGCTTCACCTGCCTGAGTATATTTGCTTGGTCAGAATTAGGCGGAATATTGCAGGTAATTGTCTCAGTGAAAGGAACAGGAAGTTTGAAGATACTGTGAAGTGTTTTTCCATTTTTCAATAGTGTCGCTGCAATACCTGTCCAAGCAGAAGTACTAACAGCCACATGTTGAGCCACCAGGTAATCATGAATCATGTTGAATAGAAAAGTTTTGCCAGAACCGCCAGGTGCATCCAAGTAAAACAGTCGATGTTTAGTCTCCAATCCTCTATCTAGTTCACTAACAGCGTTAATGACACTATTAAATACACCTCTTTGCTCAGTATTTAGTATTTCAGGATTAACTTCTTGAATTTCTTCCATATGTTGAATGGCAGGAGGCTCACTGATTGGTTCTGGTAGACCAAGCATCGCACAATTCATGCCGGTTTCATTCAAAATCATGTTTATGTGATGCAGAGCGATATTCTCTGCAACATTATCATCATATTGGCGTAAAAGGTCCTCTATCATAAGGTGTTTGTTATCATTCCATAATTGTAAGGCATTTTGTGGTGTATTGTATAAACAAATCATTGCAAACATGTTAAGAAGCTGTCGTGGCATTTGATATATAGCTGCCTCACTCAAAGTCATTTCTAGTTCGTTGTCATCTTCAAGCAGTTGCAATCGAATACGGGCATCCTTAAAGGTCGGCAATCGTTCACCTCCTACAGTTTTCAGGTTATTAAAAGAAGTTGCACCTGGTATATGAAGAAGAAGCATCCTTAAATGAAATTTCTCAGCATTTCTAGGACTGGCAGAGTACATTCTCGTTACAATCTGGCGGTGACGTTGTCTTCTGGTCCAAGTGTTGCTTTGCTTATTAAATACATAATATTCAGGAATATCAATATAAAGGTGGACTCTTGCATCCACGTCACTTTGGTTAAGTTTGAACCATGCAGTTAATTGCGTGTCTCGTCCTTCTGCGCGGGCAGCAGCTTGTCCTTGTTCACCCGGCCTATAATAAACGTGTTGCTGGTCAGGTAAATGGAGGGCGGGTCGGTAAACTATGTGTGACTGTCCATGCATTTTGTATTCTGACAAACGCCAAAATGCTTCAGGCGGAGATACGTATCTGCACGAAATATATTGCTTAATTTCATTATATTCATTTGCATTAGTTTCATTGTTATTCATATTTATTTCCATCATTGCGCAATCATGTCCTTTATAGACATATTTGAAAAGATATTTCACACTTTTTACTGAGATACACACCTCTACATTAATGTGAGCACCATATTTTCTGAGTAAATACTTATTATATGGTACTACAAACCTGCAGTCAACCTCATAGACACCCACTCTAACATAATCTCTATTATTTCTGCGTCTGTAAAGAGGATATCCAGAAACATTTGTAATAGTATCCTCCTGATATGGCATTGGAAATTTCGTCTGACACTCTCCCCCTGCCATACAGATTGAATTGGGATTAAATGTACCACAGGGTCCATGAATCATGAGTGTTTTCAATAATTCTCTCAATTCTGGATCATGTTCTGATGGTAATTCAGCTGAAACAATATTATCAATTTGTTCCCTAGTTCTGATTTTATATTCTTCTTGCAGCATGATTAGCATGTGACAATGCGGGAGACCTCTTTTCTGAAATTCAATTACATGTATCGCAGCAATAGGTACCCCAAGTACATGTCTGTCCTTTATGTCAATCATTAAATCATTAAGATGTTGTTTGAAAACTCGTGCCAATAAATCTGCTCTGTTCTGTGCTGTTTCATGAGGCTGTAAGTTTTCAGTTACTTCTCGACATTTTGGATTGCAAGTATATGTTATAAATAAATAAGGCCTTCCATACTTGCAAACTATTGCCATTGCATCTTGGTAGCATTGTTGCATATTTCGTGGGCTCCCTGTGAAGGATGATGGCAAAATTACAGGTACTCCAGGATCTTCATTTTCATTATTTCTTGCAAGGTGATCCATCAAACCTGAATACATTGCAAC
Source organism: Sepiola atlantica (assembly GCA_963556195.1). Lineage (NCBI taxonomy): Eukaryota > Metazoa > Mollusca > Cephalopoda > Sepiida > Sepiolidae > Sepiola > Sepiola atlantica. The sequence goes on along the minus strand of OY744521.1, from coordinate 156,519,436 downwards.
TCTTAGTTGTGCTTGATTTTCTGCAATGAATTTCAAACGACAACCTTCTATTTTAACGTAAGCATCGACTATATATTGTTGAAATAGTTTTCCACCACTGTGTATTGGACTGAAGTCACGTCTTATAGATAGACGATATGCATTAAATTCCTGCATAGTCACCTTGTTACGAACTCTAATGTGCCTATTTGCTACATGAGGAATGTTTATATGCCATCCGAATTCACCATGAGGAAAGAGAAGAGGGTAAATCATTGCATAAAGATGACAAGAGAGATAGGATATCCTCTCTCTCTGTTGTCCTTCAGGGTACACTATAATGTCACGATGGACAGGAGGTGCTCCATCATCACCGACAAATATTGCTGCAATTTCATCATTTGTTGGATTATTATATCTCCTCGCATCAGGACCGGCAATAAATTGCATGGTTATTTTTCTGGGAGGGACATTTTGTAATGTAGCCCTCTGTTGCTCTTCAAGTTCGACAGTTCTCATGTTTTTATATGTCGCTACATAAGGATTATCGACCATTGCTTCAGCTATTTTTTCGAAAACTGAATATAAGCAATTGGAATTTTGATTAGCATTTAACCTCAGATTTAATGCTTTATTTGTTTCAATTATATAGAGCTGTCCATATTTTCTTTCTTCATTTTCATTTGGATGTAAATTTGTTGCGTAATGATATATTTGTCCTTGCAATCGAAAACAATATGGACCGCGTCCTGAGGGTGGCTTCACTGCAGCACCGAAGGAAGCAAAGGCAACGGAGGAGTTATAATTCCTGATGTTGTTTCTAAAGTTGTTTGAATCCCTGTCATTTCCTTCAAACAATTCCTTAAGAATGACTAGATATTCTTGGAGGGGCTCAAGTGAAACTTTTCCATTATGACAGCAATTTAGAGGCTCTCCCTGAAATCGGAAAGCCTGGCAGTGTTCACAAATAACATTCATTGGACCAATATAGAATCTATCAGGATTTATAAATTGAACACCATCTGCATAATTTCTTCGGATATTATTTCTATTTCTCCTATTTTCAAGGTTCACCAGTCGTTCTTCTTCAGTCATGGCATTTCTTCTAACTCTCATCTGTTGTCTGTTGATGCTTCGTTGCGCTTGTCTTTCTTATTCATCCATTGCATCTCTTCTTGTTCGCATCTGTTCTCTTGCTTGAGTGTTATGCAGTTCTTTTTCCTCTTCGCTCATTTGATTCCTTGGTCTTCGCATTTGTTCACTGTTTCTGTTTCGTTGGGCTTGTCTTACATCCGCTCTGAACTGCCCCCGTCTCCTTTGTCGGTCTCTGGCTGTCTCTCTTTGCTGCCTTCTTCGTTCGTCCATACTTAAGGTAAACAAATAAGGAATAATTAATAATCATTTTATGATAATAATGCATGTATAAATTCCATGGATACATATTCACAATAATGTGTTTTTTCAATTTTGAAAGTTGCTACATGCTTAGTTTATTATCTCACCAAAAAACACCGCTCATTAAAAATTACATAGGCATTTCACAAGTTCTGTTTTGCTTAAATGATTTCCCGAATCGAGAATTCTCTAAGATTCTTCAAGCGTTGCAGAAGAACGAAAAAATTCCAGATAATGTTGTCTAAATAAATAACAGCGTTTTCGTGTCCGTCCATCCATCAGACTTTTTTTCTCGATTTGATCGATCAACTAATTCCGATTTCGACGACTAAACCTTACTTTGTGAATGCATAAGATTAAATTTGGCTCCAATTCATGAGTAGCATACAAAGTAATTGAACTTTTTGAACAAATATTCGGATGGTCGGTGCTTTTGATGTAAGCGTCACTCGTACTATGAGAGATTGTCTTTTTCTTCTTTTTTAACGATGATATGTGCCCGGTAGTTACATTGAAATATGTGTGATTAACAAAATACATTAATTATTAATAATAATTTTAAAAAATGGTGATATGCCATCCGTTCAAAAAAAAAAATAATAATACTGGCCCTCTCTACAACCATAAGAAAGGAAATAAATGGTTTTCACGTTTTAAGAAATACCAATGATACAATAATTTTTAAGCAGTTAACGTAATATAATAGACAATGCACTTAAAAACGCCAAAATGAAAAACAAAAAATAGTTTTAAGTTTTAAGCAACACAAAAAGTAGTTTTTAACCAGGTGATAAAAAAAATGCAAAAAATAAATAATAAAATTGTATTTATTGCAAATTGTTGGGAAATGTTTGATAAAAATTAATTAAAAAATTTTTATAATAATTTATTTACACTGTATTGTGTTCGTTTTTTGTGTTATTTGCAATGTTTCTTGAAAATAAAACTGAAAAAGTTGACGAGGTATCGTCTGCCACACTGACCCTAACTCTAACGACGGCGTCAAAGTTAGCGCGGGTCCTAATGTAACAAAGCACCCTCTATGTGTTAGTAAGTTACGCTTGCTTTATTATGACCCCTCTCCTTCTGGATAAGAGTGAAATAATTTGTTAAAATAGTCACCCGTGTACGATGGACATTGCGCATATCTACTAGAAAAGGTTGATATGCCATCCGTTCAAAAAAAAATATAATAATAATACTGGCCCTCTCTACAACCAAAAGAAAGGAAGTAAATGGTTTTCACTTTTTAAGAAATACCAATGATACAATAATTTTTAAGCAGTTAACGTAATTTAATAGACAATGCCCTTAAAAACGGCAAAATAAAAAAAACAAAAAATAGTGTTAAGTTTTAAGCAACACAAAAAATAGTTTTTAACCAGGTGATTAAAAATAAATTTAAAAAATAAATAATAAAATTGTATTTATTGCCAATTGTTGGGAAATGTATGAAAAAAATACATTAAAATTTTTTTTTAATAATTTATTTACACTGTATTGTGTTTGTTTTTTTGTTATTCGCAATGTTTCTTAAAAATAAAACTGAAAAAGTTGACGAAGTATCGTCTGCCACAATGACCCTTACTCTAACGACGGCGTCAAAGTTAGCGCGGGTCCTAATGTAACAAAGCACCCTCTATTTGTTAGTAAGTTACGCTTGCTTTATTATGACCCCCCTCCTTCTGGATAAGAGTGAAATAATTTGTTAAAATAATCACCCATGTGCGATGGACATTGCGCATATCTACTAGAAAAGGTTGATATTCCATCCATTCAAAAAAAAATAAAATAATAATAATACTGACAACCAAAAGAAAGAAAATAAATGGTTTTCACTTTTTAAGAAATACCAATGATACACTAATTTTTTAAGCAGTTAACGTAATTTGATAGACAATGCCCTTAAAAACGCCAAAATAAAAAACAAAAAATAGTGTTAAGTTTTAGTACTTTTTAACCAAGTGATAAAAAAAATAAATGCAAAAAATAAATAATAAAATTGTATTCATTGTCACTTGTTGGGAATTGTTTGCTAAAAATAAAAATATTTTTTTTTTACTTTTACTTACACTGTGTCGTGTTCGTTTTTTTGTTAGTTGCAATGTTTCTTGAAAATAAAACTGAAATGTAGAAAAAAATCTTAGAGGTTGGTTGGGATCGAACTATAAACTAGCCGCGCCGAAGTAAAAAATACTACGCCGCTAACCGTTACGCTAAATGGAAATACTTGAAAATTTTGTTGAAATTAGGCGTATTAAAATGTTTTTCCAAATCTCGGTGCGGTACGCATGCGCAGAGGTTTTGCCGGAAGCGTGACACACGAACACACACGCTATCGTATTAATATATAGATAACCCCAGTTTCTTTTTTAATAATGAGAATAATTGAACAAAGTGTCGATCAATATAATATATTTAGAATATTAAATAAGACAATTATCCGCCATCCTGACGCTTTCAATTCATCTCAAATTAATCGAAGTAGATTGATTAAGCAAATCTAAACCTATCTAGAAAAGTCAGTAAAAATGTATAAATTTATATATAACACATATAGTGTACACACACACACACCCATGGCGAGAGTAAAGCGTTGTGTCGTCAGCAAATAACCTAATCTCAGACTCAATGTCATCAGGGGGATCGTTTATGAAGATCCGGAACAATAAAAGTCCAAGGATTGATCCCTGGGGTACACGAGCGTTTTGTCATGTTGCTTAGATTAACGGCCATCGAGGACAACCTGGATCTTTCCTTCGGTTCGAAATGATCTAATGATATTAAGTAATTGCCCAGTGATACCGTATGAGCGTATTTTCAGGAGAAGCCCTTTATGCCATACCTTGTCAAAAGCCTTGGATGTATCAAGATCTACTGTCCTAGCTTCACCTGTCTTGTCGAGTGTATGTCATATACGTTCAGAGATGACCATTAGGGTATCTGCTGTAGATCGTGCTTGTCTAAATCCATACTATCAGAAAGAAGTTTAGCATTAACTAAGTGCCGTACTATCGCTAGATTGATTAAGGATTCAAAGATCCGGAGTAGACTGATGGGGCGGTAGTTCTTAAGATCGGTTTTATTCCAAGAATTCTTGTAGACTAGTACCTTAGAGATAATTTGCCAGCTATCGGGGAAGCAAGATTCAGCTAGGCATTTATTGTAAAGTTTGGAGAGGACAGGGGCCAGTTCAGCAGAATAGTTCTTTATTACTATTACAGGTGTAAGATCAGGCACACAAGCTTTGGAGGTGTCAAGGTTATCAAGTGGGTATTCGGTCTGTAATGGGAATTGAGAGAGGGGGTGGTTTTCTGAGTGATTATTCTTCGAACAATCTAACACGGTCTTCTTCATATCTGAAGCCTGTAACGTAAGAGAAATATAATCGACACAGTTTAATTGCGCGCGTGTCTTCTTCACAAAAAGCACTTTCTGTCGCCATCACTCCGTTTTAAAAAACGATTATCATGGAAAGTGTATCTAACTGAAGGAGAGGCAACATTAATTAAAGTGAATCTACTATATTGATTATTAAAATAGTTACATATGTTACATGTGCCTACTATGATCGGCTTTTACACTAGTTATTTAAAGTCGATTTTTATAACCAAATTATGTTTATTGTTGTGATGTATCAACTGTAAAAAGTAGACACATAAATTCAGATATGGTTAGTGTGAACATGTATTAGGTCGTTACAATAATAATGACCGCCTGATTCTCTCGGTTTTAAAAGTAATTTTAACACAGAATCTTAAGGATGTTTCTGGTAAATATATATAATAATAAATAGGTTCTAATTAACAATTTGTAACTTTTTCAAATTAAGAGTCTTATTGAAGCATAGAAGACTCTCAATGATTAACATACCAATACATGACCTTCGCTTTCTCATGTTGCATGAGTCTAAACTTGGACAAAATACCTCCGAAACTTCAGCCAATATTAATCGAGCATGGGAAGATGGATTCACAAGCGATCGGACAGTACGAAGGTGGTTCCAGACATTCTGTAGTGGAGATAAGAGCCTTTAAAATAACGTGGGAATAGGACGACCGCGTAATGTTGACAATGAACAATAGCAAGCACTTGTCGAAGAAAATCCACGTCAAATTGTAAAAGACACTTTCTATCAGCACTGCAACAATTTCACGTCATTTACAGAGTCTGGAAAGATGAAGATATTTTCATGAATAAGTGTATGTTTCGGAAATCGGCCATTATTTTTGTATGTGTTGAGATTTCTTGCGTGCGGTGTGTGAAAGGGCACACGGTTACTGACACGAACTATAACATAGGCACTGGTATTTAAAATAATAACAAATATATCACGTAAGACTCATACTAATACAATTACCTGGCACTGATTGAGTAGATATTGTTTCTGTCAGTCAAGGATACGTCATCGACAATCAGCCTGACATTGACCGTGCTTCTGTCAGTCTGGGGTATAGTTTTGTTAAGTCCTATATGTTTCACCCTCTTAGGCTTTACTTTCTCTATTTGAGAGGGGGTATATTATTGCTTATAGCCTGAGGCGTCCCTGCCTGAAATGCCGAAAGGGCTGCTCAGGCATTTTATGGGTCAGAGTGCACTTCTCCTAGCGCGATTTTCTCATAACCTCCCCTAGCCTTGTGTCTAAGTTCCTGGAGAGGAAGTAAACGTACATGCTAATACTATTGACAGAGTATATATCAACGCCGCAGACGTATTTAATGAATCGTTTACAAAAAATATTTTCTGATATGCATGTAGCAAGATTAAATGTTAATTGGAAAATCCAACGTAAGGTTTGTTAAGTAATGAAATGGAATGTTCTATCAGAGATCAAGTTAGAATTTAAGCTGACGTGTAACGGAAGTTATGTCATGGGATGAAGTATGTGGCAGAGAAAGCAGACAGTGAAAACACAAAGTATGGATTTAAAATACGAAGAGAGTAATTAAGAGTATACGTATATTTAATTGTAAGTACCAGTTTAGTTATCATTAGACTAGGTTAATATTCAGAAGAGCTGGAGGAAATTAAAATATTACTTATATGCTTTGTTGTTAGTAAAGAAGTCTGACTTTAATAGATGAATGCGTGTCGAGACCAAAGCTTAGAAGTATTGGAGCCAATTAAAATACCTTTCAGTTGTATATGTTCTTCTTTTCTTAACTTTAGCCTAGCAATGGTGTGGGTCATGATCCCACTAATATCATATAACACATCGAATAATATTACCTTCTATTTGTGGTGGACATCTAGGCGCTATTCGCCGGTTCAAAAAACAATTTCTTGCTGGATCATCTTCTGAGGTTTTGTTTGATACTTTCATTTTGACTGGTTTGTTGCCGGTCTAAGGTCACCAATCCTGAGAGCAAAGTTCGCTAGCCGATAGTAATGACAACTTAGAATCAACGCGAAAGGCCACAGATAACTCTAAAGTCCATCGAGTCTTGGCCCCGCTTCAAAGTGAAATCAAACAAGATTTATGTCTTTATTCTCGTCAGCCGAAGCCAAAGCCAAAGCCACTGCTTTCTGCCGTGGCTCGTCGGAAAGCGATTTACTAGCCAGTTTCTCTGTTATCTTCTATTTACCTGCTTCCTTCCTTTTTTTTCACTCTCTTTTTTTTCTTGTTTTTCGTATATTTTTGTCCTTCTAATTGTTCTTCTCTTTTTCTTTATTTCATTTCCATTTCTGTGAATATTTCATTTCAGTTTTCTTATATATATATATATATATATATATATATATATATATATATAATATATATATATATATATATATACTAGAAAAATACTCGTAACAGGACGGGTCAACTGATTTCCCCGAACAGTACAGTATATACCACTTTTATGTCCCCTAACAAAGATTATATTAAGCATGTGATGATGCTAAACCTCACGTCTAGAATCCCTATTCTAATTTTAATCAAAGCCCATAAGATGATGTATATTCTAGAAAATATAAATAATAATGTATAGCGTAAGCTTAAAGAGTCTTAAGTAGAAATTGAAATTCAGGGAATCTTGATTAATTGGTGTCTAATGAGTATGGATAAAATGTAATGAAAATGTTAAATATTTGAATTTTGAAATAGAAGAGTTCGCCAATATTATACCCTAAAAACCCTTTCAATTACCCCTGAGAAACTTTGTGGAACATTTATTAATTGATGGCGAATATATATTGTTAAAATGTCTAACTGTTCGGAGATGTCTGATTTCATAAAGGGTTCTACCCCCTTTTTGTTCCCATTCCATAACACTAGATTAAATTAAATATAGTCCACATTAGAATCAGTTACGCCTAATAGCTGTGTTCCAAAATTCATGATTGACTAATTACATTAGGAATGAATCGTGTATATACACATATATAAAAGTATACACATACCTTACTTTATATTAATAAAGCTATAACAGTGTATGTAACTAATTTCGGTTTGTCTCCCTTCTGTTTGTGCTGGGTCAACTCCGAAATGAATTAACCAGTAATTATCAATTTCGGAACAGAACTTCGATGCCTAAGTTTTGGTAATGTGTGTTATATTTTGTTAAATGTAGTTCTATGAAAAACTTAGATACTCAAGATTTTGATTAAATGTTTACTATTTTTATTAGATATAAATGTGTAAATATTCTGAAATTGTCAGTTTTTTAAAAATATTTGTTTTGGTTAATATTCACTACAAACAAGAAACATTGTCACTGAGACGTAAGGGGTTACTGAGAATGAGGGGCCAGACATTTAAAAGGGCATCTTAAGTGGGGAGTTGAGCAGCGAGATGCTTGTTCACATTACATTTAAATGTATGCACGTTGGCACCGTCGGGAAACAAGGAGCAGGAAAAAAAGCAAAAGTATTATAGTAGAAAGCTTGACAGCATTTGGAGACCTCTGCAGTAAAGAGGTGTCATTTTGCTGATTGCCTGGTTGGTTGGCTGTATTTACAGTGAGGGGGGGGGCATTGGTGCAGCAAGTTTTTCGCAACACATGCCAGTGTAGTACTTATAAAACAAGCACAAGGATGCAACATTGCGGTGATGGGGCAGATACTATTTTAACAGATTTTAAGAGGGCAGTTATGGCTATATCCTCCAATTTTAAAATTCAATTATTTTTGATTTGCATGAAGTGTTATCCATAATGATTCGACACCAATTAAGCAATTATTCTTTGAGACCTCTTAAAATGTTGCCCCTTTATTTTAAACAGATCTCTATAATCAAACTCATTTAATGGATTTTAATTAAACTATTGAGTCGCCACTTATTTAGTTCCGAAGTCCAGTCGAAGATAAGGGTTAAAGACATTTTGAGTTAGGCGATACACGCCACCACGAGAAAATTTGAATAAAATGGGTGGAATAGACAGAAGATTACTTAAGAAGAATTTCTTATCCAAGAGGACGTCTCAACAAGTATTTGCTTACATTAGACTTGAAGACGAGCACGTTGTTGTCAGCTGGAGAGCAGCCTCGTTTTGTTATGTTACACAAATGGAATGTTTAAAAAAAAAATGTGTTAATTGAATTTTCCTTTCGTTTCTGTTACAGAGAGGGGGGAAGTTGTGATTGTAGCTGGGCGAGTTCTTGCTGTGAATGCTTTTCTGGGGGATGAGACACGGGAATAGAGCTCTGTTGAACACCGACCATGGACATAACGATAGACTGTATGTTTCTTTTTTATTCATTCATTCTTTTGAATGCTTCCCTTTCGATTTATTTCTTATTCCTTATCTTGATGTATGTCTCTAACGCCCGTTCTTGGCTATTTGACTAAGATCAAAGTGTAGTATCTGTTCCGATGGATACTGCACCCCATAGACTGGTATTGTCTTGGCCTTCGGGGCTTGATTTACGCCGGTCTATGGGTCTGTCCTGTGCAGTTCTAGGAGGTCCACCTTCCCAGGCTTCGCCTCCCCTCTTTGGGGAGGAGTAAGTTTATTGCTTACTGCCTGAGGCGCCCCTACCGGGGAATGCTGACGGGCTGCCCAGGCAATTTTTAAACCCCACTTTCCCGACCCGACCTTGGGTCACATCTGACTTGTGGAAGTAAGATAAAAACTGGCCTTGTGCCTAACTCCTGGAGAGGAGTAAATCAATACTCTTTTTATCTTTCATTTTATTAACTTCTTATGTTCTGTTTTTTTTTCATTAGTATTTATCTGTCTTCTGTTTTCTTTTAATCTATTTTCTTTCTTCATATTTTGTTCTTTTTTTCTTTTAGGTCGTTTATTTTATTCATTATTTACTCTTTATTCTTACTTTTTATTTTTCTGTCTTTTCATTCGCTTTTGTCCTATTAATGTTTCTTTTTCCTTTCATAATTTACTATCGATCTTCTCTTTGATGCCTTCTAATCATTTAATGTTTATCTCGGTTCTTTCTTTTTTCATTGGAATCTTTTTACCTCATTCATTTTCGGTGTTTCATTCTCAAAGTTTGCTTTCCTTTTTACCTCTCTTTCTTTTTTCTTTCTTTCTTCCTTACCTTTTTATTCCCTTTTATTTTTCGCTCTTTGTCTTTTTAAGTATCTTTTTGTAATCATTATTTTCTATTTCTTTTATTATTTTCTTTACTTTTATTTTACTTTTCTTTTTTTATTTGAATTCAAAAATCGATCTATCATCTCTGGAAAGTGTCTGATTGACGCAGATCACGTCGAACGGCATAGGGCTGTGTTATTCTCGTAATATTTACATATTGATACTGTAGAAATATTGTACGTAGGATGTGTTAGTTAACGTAGAAATCGAGGTTAGTAATTGAATAAATGGTTTCAAGGGAATGGCATGACGAATAATGTGCTTTTCTCTTAGATTTTGTCTGTAAGAGAGAATAGACGTGTTTTCGGATTTTCGCGCCCGCTACGGGAGATCAGGGGAAAGATAATCATGTTATATTGCGATCAATTTAAAGAAACATAATTAAGAAAGAAGAAAAATCCTAAAACAAATATAGTCTGTTGTTATTTCAACAGAAGAACAAATATTACAACCTCTGCTAGAAAGAAGAAAGGGATATGCAGATAAATATTAATGTTGCTGCTACAATCTACACACCCAGTACTACTAGTAGTAGTAGTAGTACTTCTACTATTAGACGTGTTAACAACATTACTTCTGCTACTAGGCGCTGACGAACAGTTATTGCAAGGATTAAGAATAATCGAAACGCTGAGTTAAATTTTCACTTTTTTTTGTTGCTATCTTTTTCTCTTCAACTTTCCTTCTTCGTTTTGTATTCTTGTTAATTTTTCCTCTTTCTTTTATTTACTAACTAGCGGAACCCGTCGCCCGGCGTTGCACAGGAGAAAGTACTACCTATTGCATGACGTCGAATAAAAAAAAGAAACGGCCTATTGTTCTTTCTCCCCCCTCTACTGTGTTGGCGTATGTTATTAATTAAAAAAAAAAGAAAAAAGTGGTAGAGTAGAATGCAATCGAACGCTGAAACAGTCGATCATGAAACCTGCCTTCCTAACCACTGCGAAAATAGGCGAATTAAGCTAAGCTTGATTATCGGAGTGAACCTGAGCGGTCATTAAATCTTTGCGTATTGCTTTATATTGTGTAGTAAATTAATGTCAGGCAAATAATAAATAACAACCGGTCTTTTGTGAATTTTAAACTGTGTGTATTACTTCCGAGTGTCGATGAGTAGAGTGACAGTACAGAATTGTAAGGGAGAAAAGTTTTTGCTAACACCTATATGGAGTTGGTTTTTCGGAGAGACGTTGATGGTGGGCCAAATGTAATATTTAGTGTTAGGTAGAAAGAAATATTAACAAATTTACTAAACCACGCTCGAGTGAAAAAGTGTAGTACAGTGGTGAGTTTAGTAGCCTGTGATGCATGTGGTTATTTTCCTATACTCCGAGAAGTTACAGGGGAAAATCGTTTCTACTTTATATATTAGATCATCTCTTGTAATTTTGGCTAATCTAATCTTTTCCTTTGAGTTTTCAATAAAAATGTGCCGATCTTGGTAGTAAAGTTGCAAAGAAAAATGTCATGTAGAGTTAAATTGATGTGCAAATCAGCATAGCTTGGGTTGGACCGACAAATTTGCAACAAATCTGAAAGGCAAATCCTCCTGCTAAGATGAAATGGGACTTCTCTGAATCAATTGTTACAGCAGTTCTCGTATACAGAAGCAGCATCTAGACGTTTACCAGCAGATTAGAGAATTAACTTGGCGGTTTGTACACCAGAATGTAAGAGCTGCTCTTAACATGTTCTAGATGCAGCGCTCCCCGAAGGAGCAGCTCGACGGGCAGTTATCTTAGATGTCAGTATTGATCAGAGAGAGAAGTAGCATATTGGTAGGTCACTGTTGAAGGGCTATATAAGTATTCTTTCTACAGGAGATTGAGTTATATATACAATATTTTATTTATGCAGACATGTACAAACGCGACACTGAGATGACGATGTTTCGATCTGTAGTCATTAAAAACTAAGATCTCCTCAGGCGAAAAGTCTGTATTTTCTTTAGTTGTTCATATTGAAAAAAGAAAAGAAAAAGAAAGGAAAAACAAAAAACCTTTGATGCGAAATGTTAAGGTCATAATCCAATTAAATATGAAATTTGAATAAACAGTTTCTATGTATCCAGTTAAGGGGTCAATAAGATGACCTATTTTCAGCATTGACTTCGTATCGTCTGATTTAGAATTGTTCAGGCGTAAGACTATGTTAAAAAAGTGAAAAGGGAGGAAGGCAGATGTCAAAATCCATACGCGGTGTGAAGGATAGTAGTAGAGTAGCATATACAAAAAAGAAAGGGGGAGTTTTTTGGGAAAAGGGGCATTAGTGTAAAGGCTAAACGTGGCTTAATATTTTAATCTATTTTTTTAAATTTCGTGCAGTTTACGCAATTTACAAAGAACAAAAACACACACACACACACATATATATATATATATATATATATATATTTATATACATATACTATGGGTATTATATATATACTATATGTACTATATTATTCTATATGTACTATATACATATATAATGTATATATGTATACTTTATATACTATATGTACTATATATATTTATTTAGATATATATATATAGTGCATATAGTATATATATATATAGTGCATATAGTATATATATATATATATATATATATATAGTAAATGTAATATATATATATATCATATGTACTATATATATACTATATGTACTATATATAGCATATTACCTGGATCACCGTCGTTGCCTGAGAAAGTATAAGGACGCTTGTAAACACCTTCACTCCTTCACCCCGACCCCCGATCTTAACCTCATATTAGCATTTTACTCTT
>OY744521.1:156496758-156499258 GCA_963556195.1 Sepiola atlantica | reverse complement strand
CATCTAAGAAGGGAAGACAGTTATCTTTCTCACTTTAAATAGTGAACTGTAGAGCCTGATGAAGAGAATTCAACTTGTTAAAGAAAGTTGCGTTTTACTTTGCGATGCAAACATGGTCAAAAGTGTCGTCAACATATTTAACATACGTAATGGGTGTGTATATATTGCTAAACAGAACAGATCCGGAGTATCCGACGAAAAAGCAGGGGACAATTGACTTTCTATTCGGACCCCGTCGACCTGACTGTACATAATATCAGCAGATCTAAACTCTACTGATTTTGTACAAAGAAATAATAATTCCACAAGTTTCTCCTTTCAAAGAGAAGGAGCAGTTAAGCGACCACCATAGAGTGCGTCAGAACAGATACGTACAACTTCATGTAATGGTATATTCATAAAGAGACTGGAGACATCAAAAGAACACATAAATGATATCTAAAAACGCGAATCTAACCCACGTACATGGTCAACAAATCGATAGGAATCAGGTATGCAATGTGTAGTGTATAACTTACGCACAAGTTGTAAGATTTCTAAAAGCCACTGAGACAAAGAATGTTTGGCAGATCCTATCATAGATAATATGGGTTTCAGTAGCACACCTTGCTTGTGTATTTTCGGAGGATCATATCATCTAGGAAGAATAGACCCAGAGTATCTAATCTTGTCATAGATTTAATTAGAAAATGTCTTTTTTTAAGTGTAAGAAAACGTTTCTGGATTTGACCTCATTCTTGCAAGTATCATCCGCAAACTACATAGGTCCAAGTTTACTAAATATGGTCGGCTTTTCCAACCAAATATGAAATTAGTGAAATTAGTGAAATTAGTAAAATGTTTTCGTTTATGTAGATTTGAAATGAAATTTAATAATGCTTTTCCACAAATCCTTCTGTTTAAAGATGTTACTGTTGTAAATTAATAACAAAAATCATGTAACTGCAACTCATCGTTTTGTTATTAAATCCCTTTTATTTGATTGGACCTTTTTTGGAAATATGATAGATATATATTGTTTATTATGTACTTTCATTTCATTTTACTTCTCTCCATTGCTGGATTGGAATTTGTTGCCAACTCATATATATATATATATATATATATATATATATATATATAGATATGAACTTGTAAACAGTTAATTTTTTTTACTGGGCACTTTTATTCTGTTTGATTTATTTGGGTACAATTTGATATTTAGTGAATCTTTCAGTCCGATGTTAATGTACTTACATCGAAATTCTGGTTAATTCGCGTGGGCTGTTCTAATTTAATTTGTTTAAGCTAAACTTTGTATTGAGCACTTTTGAAAAAGTATTCGTTCTAACTACATTATATTAACACATCTGAACTTAATTAATTATTTATATATATATATATATATATATATATATATATATATATATATATTCTTATCATTTTCTTTTTGCTGTATAGGGAACATCCTACCGGATGCAAGACATTAAGCTGTTATTTACAGACACTCCAGCCGAATGAACTTTTTTAAGATTCTACCCGTTCCTTTAAGTACAATTGTTTGTATTTATCTTGCACTTGCTTCACCGGGTATATTCGTAAGATAGTTATTTAAATTATTTTTCATTGGTCCGGTTGCTCCTATACTTACTTGAATGATGGGATCTTTCTGAGATTCCATTTTTTCCTGTCGTACATAAGAGATTGGTATGTCTTGTCGTATGTATGTATATGTATATGAAAGTAAAACCAATAGACCATTAAGTGATTTGAGAAAAAATTCAGTGAGGACTGACATCCAAATACGTATTAGCTTGTTTTCTTGTATTTACTTCACATTTCTCGTATCTTACATCTCTTTCCTTTCTCAAAACATATATCAAGTGTTCATGCTATTCTTTCTGAAAGCTTTGTTGTTGAAAACATTGGAATTAACAGTTCAAACTTAATTAAAAACGGTATTGTACTTGTTCTGTTCTTTTTTATGTGATTTTGATTTTGTTAATTGGGAATCGACAGCTTCTTTTAATTAATTGGTAAACAAGTCTTTCGAATGGTTGTAACGTAATGGGCTGGTTTTATGAGGTTGCATGAAGAGATATCAGTGGCTCTGCTACGTATGTATAGGCTAAATGTAAGAGAGAGGTCATGTTTGAGTTTAGTGATGTTGCCTACTAAACGTTTTGCCATACACGCAGAAGCCGAGTTGCCGACATTATTACCGGAACTACACAAAAGTCATGTCTATCTTGTTTGCTGATCGTTTTATTGCATGAACTTTTACCCTAATCGTCGCATACTAAATACATTTCTCTTGTGTAATTAAAGTTTATTATTCATGCCTTCAAAAAGACTAATTCAGCACAAATCTGATGGAAGAAAGCGAGTAATTTCGTAGATCCCTTTACAAATAATTGGCTAGTGGGTTGGGAGACAGCGAGAAGAAATCGAAATCATAAATTATGTGTATCTTGTCAGCTCATAGCATTATGCGTTCGACACTTTGCGTTCTTTTAAACGG
>OY744521.1:156479258-156494258 GCA_963556195.1 Sepiola atlantica | reverse complement strand
ATTTATATATATATATGTATGTATATATATATATTTATATATATATATTTATATATATATATATGTATATATATATATTTATATATATATATTTATATATATATATATATATTTATATATATATATTTATATATATTTATATAAATATATATATATATATATAAATATATATATATGTATATATATATATTATAAGTTTGGGTGTAAACTGGTAACATAAACAAACAGGTCGAGATCCTCCTCTACTCTGATTGTTATCCTGGCGATCGTTTCTAAGTTTTATAACGCTGGTTGGAAAGGTGACGTCATTAATTATGAACTTTGACAGTTTCCACAAGCAGCTACGATTATAGTCAATTAAAAATTTATAATATGAAATGTGTACTTATAAATTTACCAATAAATAAAAAATATATAATGACTTAATCATCCGTTGGTTTAATTGTTTATGTGATACCCAAAATCGGTTGGACTGAATCTGCAAAAGTTTTCTGTAGTTTATATTTTTCGTCTCAGTGGTCTATATTAACGTTTCCGAAGTGTGACTAATCTTTTAGAAAAAACAATGTCTAAAAACAAATAAAGATGTGTAAGTTAAAAAGTGTCAATAAAAATCTTGTTTTAGAACCAAAATTAGTTCTGATCAAAACGTTTGTGTGCCGTGTTAAAATAATGATTTTACTATATCTCGCCAGAAAAAACAACAAAACTATTGAAAAATTGGCATGTGCAGAAGGTTTGCAACAGCTGATAGTCCACATGTTGTTCGATCTGATTAAGACCTATTCCGATAAATCCAGCTATTTCTTTAGGTTAGCCGGTTTGAGTATTTCAATGATGTTGAATAGGCCGCCCAAGAACGTTGTTTTTCAAGGTCGAATGGTTGACAGTTTTCTCAAATCCTTAACTTTGAATTGATTTGATAGAAAGTTGTAGAGAACGCTCATCTTTATCTTTAAGAATACTTGTTATTTTCAAATAAAGTCATGCAAAATAAATCATTATTTAAACACAGTTTTCGGATGCTTTCCTCACTCTAATAAATTGAAAATATAGAACTGAAATCGATCATTTGAAAAGGGTAGTGCATATTTACGTTTAATTGATGAAAGCGACGATGCGGATAGTGAAAGTTTGTCATCTATAATAATTCAGATGAAAACACTTTTTTTTCCCAAAATATTAAAGTATCTAACATTAATGAAATATCTTACCTTAGCCACATCAGTAAAAAACATGTTTGGTTTGGTGAAAAAGTTTAGTATTATAGTTAATAGTTTCTAACATATAAGATTAACGAACAATATCCTTTAAAAACTAAAAACAGCAAAAATCTATTTTTCTATATTCAGTTATATTCGTTCTTAAATTTAGAAAATAAAACACGGCGTAGAAGCTTGACCGATATCCCAGACTCGCTATGTCCTTATTAATATTAGCGGTGGTTCCGGTTAAGTAGAATTAACGTGTATAGCCAGCAAATGCGACTCGCGTTTAGTACAAAAATGACTAAATAAGATTTTATGAATAATAAGTTTTTATTCATTTGTGTTTGTTTAAATGTGTTTACTCTATTAATATAGTTATTTTTGAAAAGTGTATTTATCTGGATTTTTTTTCTTTTTCTGGTATATCTATAGATGTTCCATCATGCAATTTCGACACACAATACCTATTAATAACAATTAAGTAAACACAAATTAACATGCTATTCCAAGCTAAGCTTAAATTGGAGACTTGTTTATTTCCTAGAAATGTAAGTGTTTAAATAACCCTAATATGTCCGAATAAGATTTAAATTCAATATAACCGATAGTGTACGCCTAGGTCGGTATCGATTGTGCCAGTCATTCTCCCCGACAGTTTTAACATGCTTGCGTATTTTAAACTGCCTATGTTCAATAAAAAAAAAAGAATATAAAAATACTATTTTCTAAACCGGTGATTCAGACCTATTCGCTTTGGTGTAGAAACCGTCAATGAAATGTTGTTTAAGCATCGCTTTGTAGAAAACGGTAGGAAAAGTTTAGAAATTAAAATATAAAAAAAAATAAATGTATTTAGATTGTTTTCAATCGCATTATCTCTATGGAGAGCTGTTCACATAGTTTCGGCTTATGGTTATAATAGGACGTTTTTCGTTGGTGGGTAAAGTAATTACAGTGACCTAAGGAAATCTATAATATTAATATTTTTTGTTGCCAAATTCATAATCTTGAAGATATTTGATACAAGGTCGTATCCAATGACGGTCTTTATCTTGAATATTTTTTTTGTAATGGAAATCACTCCAGATAAAACATGACGCCACTGGATATAAGGAGCTACTTGTTATTTTAAAATAAACTGATGCAACATAAATCATTATATGTTAAATTGATGCAAATAATTAGAGCAAGGTAGTACATATCTACATTGAGAACATAAATTGCATTGATGAAAGCGACGAAGCCGATAGTTAAAGTTTGTTGTCTCTGATTATTCAGACGAAAACAACTTTTTCCAAAATTGTTAAAGTATCCAATAACAATAAAATATTTGATTTATAGCACGTAGGTAAAAACATTTTCTGTTTGGGGAAAAAGGTGTGTTTTTTTTTATTGTAGGCTATATTTTTTAAAATATTTTAATAACCAGAATATATTTGATAAGAGTGAAATTCGATATAACCGACACCATAGGCCGTGGCAGTATCCGTTCTGCCAGTCGCTCTCCCCAACAGTTTTAACACGCTTGAATAATTCAAACTTGCTACTTTTAGTAAAGAAGAATATAAAAAAAATGATTTTAAAAAATTATTAAAAAAACGGTGACTCATATTTATTCACTTTGATGTAGAGACGGATAATGAAACGGAAAGTTTATAAGGCATCGCTCGGTACAAAGTGATGGAAAGAATTTTAAAATTAAAATATAAAATCAAATCAAATGTCTTTGAGGTTTTAAAATGAAAAGTTAGAATGCAAAACGCGACAAACGACATTTAAAAGTTACGAAGCTATCACTAAAAAAGTGTTACATTTAAACACTCGACAACACCTCAAAATTATGTTTTACATCATATGATACTGGCATGATTTCTGTTTGTTTTCAAATAAAATAAACTTTTGATCAGAATGTCTGTATTTAATATGTTAGACTTTTTTTATTTTTAAATGTATCAATTTAACAAAAATTGGATGTATCGCCTTTTGCATCCGAACTCTTCAAATACAAGCTGATTTTTTTCAATCGCATCTTCAGGCAGTTATCTCTTTGGAAAGAAGTTTACTGAGTTTCGCCTGTGGATATAATAACATGTTTTTCGTCCGTTGGTGGGTAGAGTAATTACGGTGAACTAAAAAATCTACAAGATTTTTAAAGAAAATAAATACTTTATATTAAGATTCATTTTATAATTGATGAATTTATAATGAGTAAATATTGAATGTTTCCTGAGAATCGGGCGATTCTCTTCTTTTTCTTTGATTATTTCAATCACTGATATTTAAATTGCTTTCACTGTCATCGCTCTTCTCTGATTTGCTCTCTTCTCATTGCAGCTGCATCAGACGTAATTAGGGCCCACAAATTAAACATGAGTAGACGCATTCCCTGAAAAACATCACAAGATCTAATTGCAAAACCAGCTATTTAAAATCTCCCCACAAGTCCAGAGGTCATCCATTAGGAACTACAAATAAAAGATGACACTTCTTCATGAAGCACTAACATATCGGAATACCAAGGACATGTTGGTGTAAGACTGAATTGCCGGACAACTACTTGTACTACGGTGGATATCACCTTACACACCGCATAATTGACCAAATACCTACGTGAAATGTGACAAACACTATCGCCTTTCAAAACTCAATCAAGTATTTAAGTATGGCAAACCAGGGCCGAAAGGTCAGCAAATACAGGTAGCCTCCTGTCAAAACGAACGCCGGATTATTTTTACCTTTCTTCAGAAGAAAAGCATGCTGCCCTTCTCCGGGTATTTTGAGGTAAGGACGGTTTATTTTAATTCTCTAACCCTAATTCCTTAACACTAATTCCCTAGCACAAACCCTACAACTCGGACTCCCCTCCCACAAAATAAATTCCTTACCCTTATTCCAGCACTAATCCTAATTCTCTACCCCTAAAACTCAGAACCCCCACCCAAAAAATCCTAACCCTATAAAAAGACAAAAGAAACAGACACAGTAACAACAATTAAATATTTTTCTATTCAAAAAAAAAAAACTCGGAGAAAATAAAATAAAATTGGTGTTTCTTTTGTTATACGGCGTCTGTTTTTAAAAATCAGGTAAATTAAAAATATTATTTCATTAAAGTCGTCTGTTTCGAAAGAAAAGGTTAAAAAACACAAGAATTGCTCTTTCTTACGTTCTAATTGTGTAAAACAGTCATCGTTTCTAGTGTTAGTTTACAATTTGTTAACATTGAAGTCGTTGGCGTAAACAAAAAACTTTCAGAAGTCATTTTTAATATGAGGGGGAGTTTGGGAACATTCGAAACGGCGTATTTTCTTTCATCTAGCTCCGTTCGTTTTCCTAGAATTCGTTTTACATACGGCATGCTTAAGTCATGCTTACGTCACGACTCTAACGGTTTTGTCGTATTTTCCGAAACAATGCAAAAAATTGACATGTATTACCACTAATTCTAAGTCCGGGCTGATATCTCTAGGACTTGAGGTTAGTCGTAGGGTAAGTCATTAACTATTGTTGGGGGTTGATGCCATAAAGATAGTAAAAAAGTGACTTATCTTACCAGTAAGAGGAGGGTCAGTCATGAACCCCTCCCAACAGTTAAGCAAAAGGTACACATCATTTTTTGCGTGTGTCGTAAACACCGCTTTGAACGAAGAAAAGAAAAAAAAGAAAAACAAAAATAGTTTCATCACATAAAAAGTATTGAGATCGGTTGATACTTAAATTCTACTGTGTTTGGTATACGTTCGTTTGTGTTTCGTTTTTTTTACGATTTCTAGCCTGTTAACAATTCTGCATTTTTACATCGTTTCCTTTTGCTTTACTAAAAACGGTACAGTTACCTAATCGTCATCAAAGAAAATATATGTACTTACGTCATCAATGACGAGTTACACCGAACACTTCCGAGAGTGGCGAATGTTAACGAATTTTGCCGAACGAACTGAATGCAACATTACTGATGTTCGTGGTTTTGTTTTCAAGAAGAAATTCAATGAAAATAACTTCTGTTTAGCTTGTATGTATAATTTTTTTCAGGAATTGTTTTTGTTGTTGTTGTGTATTTGGTTGTTTATAAGTAAAAAAGGTGAGTTTGTTTATATTTTTTTAATATATGTTACGTAAACTGGTTTTAAAATGTTTTCAGTGTTTTTATTTAGGCAAACTGTCATTGCAATTCTGTTTACGTCTTTTACCGTATTTTTGCCAGTAGTCATTTCATAAGTTGTACTTTTCCTTACTATAACTCTAACCCTAACCCGACAGGTTACGAAATAAAATAAAGAAAGAATCCGGAAATAACACGTAAAACAAACGTTTATAACACAGTTTGGATATTAAAACAATGCAAAATATTACAGATTGGGATGAATAAGAATGTCGTCTGCTATCCACAATTTCAAAATAAAAAGTGTTTAAAGCATTACACTTAGAAATGGATCATTTAATTTCAACAATGTCGTCTGGTTGTATATTTGGATTCGGCTTTCTCTATTCGCAGTCGGAACTGTTTACGTCACGCATGCAAATCTATAGATGTCTATAAGCATCAGTACTGTGAAAACAAGCCACCCTAATTGTTTGAAACGCTTTAAGTACTTATTCACTATAGATACGCTTCACCGGATCATTTTGTACAACCTGCGAGCCAATAAAAGGGGACGTAAACAAATACATTATCGGGGAATTAAACAGGTTAGAATACATTAATAGACTTGTGTTGCAAACAAAACATCGCAACTGTTTATTTTAGAGACAGCCAATGAAAGTGAAAATGAATTGTTTTTAACCAAAAATAAATAATTCTGTTTGAAAAATAAATACTTCTGTTTGAAAAATAAGTACTTCTGTTTGTAAAATAATTACTTCTGTTTGAAAAATAATTACTTCTGTTTGAAAAATAAGTACTTCTGTTTGAAAAATAAGTACTTCTGTTTGAAAAATAATTACTTCTGTTTGAAAAATAAATACTTCTGTTTGAAAAATAATTACTTCTGTTTGAAAAATAAATACTTCTGTTTGAAAAATAAGTACTTCTGTTTGAAAAATAAATACTTCTGTTTGAAAAATAAGTACTTCTGTTTGAAAAATAAGTACTTATGTTTGAAAAATAAGTACTTCTGTTTGAAAAATAAGTACTTATGTTTGAAAAATAAGTACTTATGTTTGAAAAATAAGTACTTCTGTTCGAAAAATAAATACTTCTGTTTTACAAATAAATACGTTCATTTTAAAAAATCCACCAAAATAAAGAAAATTATCCGATCTTAGTGAATAGTCAGTATTAATTACTTAATAAATAACTCCTAATATGAAGTATTTATTTACTTAAAAAATAGAGATTTTTAGTTTAGTTTTATTACTTCACCTGTCCTCCGTCATTCCAAGAACAACATATAAAGTGGGAAGCAGAATTTACAAGATTTTGAGTCAGAGATTGAGAGACAGTGTATGAACAATTAGTTTATTGAAAGTTATGAGAATGTATTGCCACATGAAAATTTACATAATAGAGAATGTTTTATTCTATGTGCCTTCCTTCTTTCTCAATCTCTTTCTGAAATGTGTCAAAGTGTTCCTTTTAATTTTCGGGAGACAACTTCTCCCGTTGTTATTTAATAGTATTCTTAAGAGGGTCGACATTGCTGTTTGATGCTTTATTGGGAGTGTGTTCTAAAACGCCCCAAATAGCATAATCCAGAGGGTTTAAATCGTGGTTAGAAGGCGTCCAGAAACATGATACCCCCAAATTGCTTAAGTTGGATTTGCAAAAATCTTTTATTTTCCTAGCTGGGTGGGCTACAGCACCATCTTGTGTCAATACATAATTACCATTTGTGTAGTGTCTTTAATCTATAGCAATGTCTGGTATATCTTGTAGTAAATATAGCATAAATATTAACATTGATCATTTCATCAGCTTTGTAGAATTTTATAAGCAGTTTCATTCCATCGGAACCACAACAAGAAAAGTCATTACTTCAGCAGGATATGTTGTTCTTAATCTCATCTTTACCTCAGCTGTTGATTTTGCAATAAATTTGTTATTTCTGCTGTTCAGAACCGTATCGACAGTAAATATATTTTCATCTTAAAAGATCTTTACAATGGAGGATTTTTCTTGAACCATGTAATACTTTTATTGCACTTTTCAAATTTCTTTTCCTTCATAGCTGTTGCTAACAAGTGTTTCGGTGTTCTTGTGTAAGAATTAAACTTCGAATCATATTTTACTGCATTTCTCAAGGCATTGTTGAATAACTCACGTTTCCTCATAGTTTTGGTTACACCCTAACGAATTTTGGATTTGATAGCAGAATACCACGTAATAGTTTTGCTCATAGTAAATCTATTATTTACATTATAAACACTATTTATAGAGACTAAAACTATTCTTAAAAGAGTATTTAGTGTGAAGAGTGCATTCTTTGCCTTTTGGCTAAGATCAAAGTGTAGTATCTGTTCCGATGGATACTGCACCCCATACTGGTGTTGTCTTGGCCTTCGGGTCTTGATTTACGCCGGTCAATGGGTCTGTCCTGTGCAGTTCTGGGAGGTCCACCTTCCCAGGCTTTGCCTCCCCTCTTTGGGGAGGAGTAAGTTTATTGCTTACTGTTTGAGGCGCCCCTACCGGGGATGCCGACGGGGCTACCCAGGCAATTTTTAAACCCCACTTTCCCGACCCGACCTTGGGTCACATCTTACTTGTGGGAGTAAGATAAAAACTGGCCTTGTGCCTAACTCCTGGAGAGGAGTAAATCCATACTTATATGGGAAAAAGATTCTGAAAATCTAAGGGTAATAGTGTTAGGTATGATGATGACATCAATATATGCTAGGCTTGAAAACAATTGATTTAGTGCCTACTGAGAAAAAAACAACTTTAAGTCCATTGTAAATGTTGCGGCCTCGTCCTTTATATCTTTATATACCCATACGCGAAACTCAAAGACCACCTTTACAAAGATATAACACCCTGGATATGGGAATAGGAAGAAAAATTAAAAGGTAACTCTCCGTTTAAAATAATACTAAAAATCGTAAATTTAAATCTGAGAATATTAATAATTTAATTGTTGTATACATCGCTGTAGCTTTAAATAGTCGGAAAAATGGTCCGTACTTATTTTATTGCGTATCATTAAGTAGTTATGTTTGCTTGTTTTGAATATATATCCATGTATAGCTGCAGTCCATCCTGTTTGTTTTCTTATTTGTTTAAGAACTCCTCCTTAGGTTTTGGAGATAGACTCCCATATATATTCCAACTCTCTATTTTCCAGACTACTTGGATTAGAATGATAACATTTGTTACAAAGGATTTTAAATCATATCGTGTGATCTGCATTCAGACATGATTTACGAGGAGATATAATGCTTTCCATATTTTATTTGATTTTCCACTTGCACATCATGGAAATTAAAAAGAAAATAATAACAGGAATGGTAATGTTAGGTCTAGAGTTTGCAGCAAAAATACAGTAATTCTCATAGAACGGTAGGTGTGCATCGATGGAGTTAAATAATTATTTTTCTAAATATCATTTTAATTACATCCCATTTAACGTAATCAATGTTAAAAAAAACATTGAATCTCATCCGCCAACTTGCGTGTTATGAAATGCAGCATATAAAAATCAAAACGGTCATACGGTGTTATGAGCTGGGTGCAAACGAACAACGCGTTCCTCATTCAATCCTTGGCAATGCCGGGTGTTTCTTCTATATTTATTAATATTATGTTAGTTATGTTTATATATTTGTATGTACAGTGCTGACTCCGTAACTAATCCACCTTCTAGAGTTGCTAGGGGTGAATGGTAAGCATGTTTGTTAAATTTAGTTTAATTTCCTTTAATGCGAAAGGGGTAAACAGGTGTGTAGAAGCCCTTCGTGGAAATTCGATGTTTGTGAACTATTTAACAATAGGTATTTAATATTTAATATCCCCTAAAGGTTGTTACTTTCGGAGTATTTTAAAGGATTCCTAGGAAGCATATTATGATCAAATTTCCCATTTGAAAATTAAAATATTTAGGAGTTGCATTAAATTTGCAATATAGTCATTGAGTCTGAAAAAAGTAAGATTACCTTCATTTCAATTTCATATTAAGATCTATTTTAAATAAGCTTTAAATTGTAAACATTTTCCAGAATGAAAATCATGTAATAGATTTTGATCACAATTTTAATGAGGATTATAGACATGAAATTTAGTATAATTATATCTAAAATATTCTGTTCAGGGAATTAATTTTACCCGTCCTGGGACGAGTATTTTTCTAGTTTATCGATGAATTTATTTGTTCTGAAATGTAAAAAATATCGATTTCATTAATTTCATCACAGTATATGTACTCATTCTGAAACTCACGAAAAACCCTGCCATGTTTGCTAAAGAAAGTATAAACAAAGGCAGTGAATCAGGTTCAGGAATTTATAAAATAATAAAATGTCACATTAGATATCTTGAAATCTACATATCTGTTATCACGATCAGCTTAGCTGGAGTAATTAAATCTCAATTCACGCATTTAATCTAAATCTGATAAGATGTCAACAGTAATTATGATTGTTAAAGCCTGCATAAAAAAATTCAAGTAAAATTTTATGAGTATTCTTTACTAATCTCGGAATTTGATCAGGGCTTACGGTCCCTTTTCGCGCTTTGAATGAGAAGAGTCGGTTGCCTCTTTATTCAAGCGATCAAATACACAAAACAGAAAGCAAATTTCTAATCAGCGTTGTGTTAAAAAACAACTTGTCATATTTCGTTTGTTAATTATTAATAAATTACCAAGAGGAGGAGATATGTTTATTTCTCTCTTTCCGCTCGATCATTACCGGACATAAGGTAATATGTTATAATGAGGAGCGAAGAAGACGAGACGTGTTGGGAGGAAGGGAGTTCGAAGTAAGGAGTGTATTGAAAAAAACACATAAATAAAACATAAATAATTCAGAGCAATAAGTCTTTATCTTTCAACCTATAACACTGTGAAAAATATGATAGAAATCTAATGAGGTTTAATTTTTCGTGTTACACAAGTAGCATGATTATGAATACTATAAGACACTTTCAAATTTTAATTTATCACCTATTAAAACAAAGGTCGACTCAGAAAACAGTAGTGTTTGTATTCCAAGTGTAATTTATCTTACAAAAAGAAGAAGTGGTGTTGAAGTCAATCGATTAAATGAATCAAATCTTATCCTCGAGTGATTTGTGATTTTATAAATGTCGAATGATGAGTAATTAAAAAAAGAAAACAAGCGTTCCTTGTGAAATCAGTTGATGCGATTCTCAAGTAGTGCCGCATCTTGTGGCCATATTGGATTCTAAAAAAATATATTATACATTTCTTATCTTATTTATTTTAATAAGAATTATATTTTCGTAACGAATTAATAGCGCTAAATAATTGGGTTACTTTTCTAAAACTCTCGTTCACACACACACACACACACATATATATATATATATATATATATATATATATATATATTAAAATGTAGATATCTAGGGACATGCGTTGTGTCGTCATACGACTTATCAGCATGGTCGAACGTAGCGAGATTCGAAACGAAAGACCCCAGACACTGAATTCGACGCTCTATCACTGATTTAAATCCCGCTAGTAGAAGTGGAAGTGATGTATTGCTTTTTATAGATGTCATTTTATTTGTTTATATTTGAATAAATGGCGTCAGTAGAGACATTTGTAAATTCATTTGATAGAAAATCTGGAACAAAAAGAAAAAAGCAATTAATTGTCAATAAGGAGTCGATCAGGACGAGTGAAAACAATTATGATTTTTTTTAAAATTATATCTAATTGTCATTGTTTATTTAGTAGTATGAATCTGGGCTGGTATCATACAGCTGGATAATCGTACATGTTTTACGGTTAATAGTGTCTTCTGTGCAAAAAGAGAAAGTCTGATTTTGATAAAGATGTACTTGTAGAGTTCTGATTTCATCGCTTTTTAGGAGAGAAGCCACCCATTAAAAAAAGAGACATCTTCGTTTCATGTTTCCCTCGTTCAAAATAAATTATTTTTATTGGTAAATTCCAGGTGATAGATTTTGGCAATAATTTCTGAATTAAAATGAATTCGCTTTAAATGTTGAAAAGCGAAATTGTCTGTGACATATTTGGAAATTTCATCTTAATCTAAACTGATTAAAGCTGTCATCATTCGTTAGATTCATTCGCATCAGAAGAGATTAGACTTCGGGAAGAATAATTTCCAAGCAAGTCCTCTTAATATTTTACGCATCCGACACTTTAAGAGCAACTAATAGGATAGCAGTGCCAATCTCTAATACAGAGCAACCCACTTAATATTAGAATAGGTAATATATTATTATTATTATTAGTAGTAGTAGTAGTAGTAGTAGTATTTACTCACTAGAAGTTCTAACACAAGTCATCATCAGTGATTGCTCACTGATAAGAACCGATGGTGTTCACTGGAGTCCGAGTGGCATGTATCTCCAAATTTCCAATATTATCGGCCTCCTTCAATAACCATATCAAATATATGAGCATTATCGCAACAACCGCTTTCCATGATTTCTCGCTCGCAACGGCCATTTGTCTTTCCAGGAATTTAGGTGGGAAAATGCTTCTCTAGGATTCCAGTATTCTCCGCAATCTAACGAAACATATTCTGCGGAATCAAAAGTAGTTTGTGTATTATAATCAGGATTGTGCAATATAACGTTACACTTAACTTTTCCTTACGTTACCCGGCTCTAAATAGTTGCATGTAACATCGCACATCATTTTTTAAAAGCACCTAGTAGACAGTCTGTAAGTTAACGTAGCTCTAAATCTTCGTTACTTGAAATATATTCATGTAACGTAGTGTGTTATTGTTTATTGTGTTACGTTGCCTCTGTGTGTTATGCGTAACGTAGACATTATTTTTTCTTGAGAGGATTCGCGTGTATCTCCCCAATATGCCATGTAACAAAAAATGGAAAGTCGACACTTCCTTGGTTTCTACGACTCGGTCGATAAGTATGACATTCAGAGCAACATTTCTTCCCAGCATGTTCGATCCGAAAGAAAACTCCAAACAAAATAGCTTCGATATTAACTAATTCTTTATTTCGGTATCATTATACAATCATACACTTCCAGCGGCCTCCCTAACAATGCACTCCAAAAGTCGCCCTATTTGCTTTTCGATCAGCAAACCGTATTTATCAATCTTTGTTTTTATTTTTTAATTCTTAAAAGACAAACAAGTATTTATTTTATTTAACTATTTAATTATTTATTCATTCAAGACATGCAAAAATAAGAAAAACTTCTAGATCAAATAAAGTGTCATTACTTACATTACATGTTAGAACCTTGCTTTGTGTAACCTACTATCGTGGCTACAAACAACGAGCATAATCGCTGTCATATCGTTTACTTTTCAAATTAATAAGGGTAGTGTTGTTACAATAATAACACGACGATAGAAGGATTTAGGTTACGAAGTTTTATAAAGTTTAAATTTATAGCTCTTAGTTTAGAGAAAGTTCTTAATTAAGGTAGATAATATGATACTGGGGAGTTCTTAGTGCTAAGCAGGTATTAGACCAGATAGTTTGTACTCAAGAGATAATCTACAATAGAGAATAAAGTTACCAACTAAACTTAC
Organism: Sepiola atlantica; assembly: GCA_963556195.1. Lineage (NCBI taxonomy): Eukaryota > Metazoa > Mollusca > Cephalopoda > Sepiida > Sepiolidae > Sepiola > Sepiola atlantica. The sequence continues at coordinate 156,481,395 of OY744521.1, read as the reverse complement.
TAAAGAGAACTTGTCATCTTATAGTTAAATAAAGGAATGTGATCTGCTCCCTATTTCATTAACTTGCTTTGAATTATATTTATATTTTATCCGGCTTGACATATTCTCCTAAAACAGTCATACATATAGGTGGGCGGAGGAATTTCCACTCTCACGTTCAGATCTACTATCACTGTCACCCACATTCACAAATTAGACTTCCCCGTAGGACACACTTTATTCGTAATACTATCATTATTTCCTATGTAAATATTGCTATTGTGTGTAAGCCTCTCTACATTTCCCAGCGAAATAATGGACGCTCCTTTGAAGTACACTATCTTTTGGGGAACATTTTCATTCACTACTTCAAATTCTTTCTTTTATATTATCAATTGATAGAAGAACTTATCAGATTTACTTAGTTGTTCATTAACAGTTTATTCCATTACTTTTACTTTTAAATTTTAATGTACTTTTAATATATTTCATATTACAATTTTCGAACCATGAGATTTACGTAGAAACAAAAGTAATATTTCCGCGTGACGCCGAGTAAATGCAGCTACTTGATCAACCGACTTTTTCTTCCTACGGGACCGATTTTCAAAGGCTTAAAAATACATAGGTGAAACTTATTGTATTTCATTCCAAAACAGATTTTTCATTTAAATTCTCGGAATAGCAGAATAAAATATTTCGATCACTAAGTCGGCGTTGAAGTCAATAACAATGTTCGCTCACATTTTCCAAATATAAACATTCATAATACATTTTTATTATATTCTAATAAATAATTCATGCTGAATATTTTCTTCCATGGGATACATTTTGATTGAAGCAGTTGTCGAAATGCAGTCTGTCCGCCTACCCCGCTACATAATTTTATTCGTCTACTAGGTTAAAAAGCAGGGGATCAAACAGGATAGATACAATTAGTAGACTTATTACAAAGACTGAAAAATAGTAGACTTGAATTCCAAAGGAATTCTCATAACTATTTAAATATCAACAATAAATCAATTATCTGATAAATCGGTTTTATTATAGACTAATCAGAAGGTTAACCTAGGGTTGATCGGCTTCACATTAGAAAATATAATAACGGCTACGGAGTAACTGTTATATATACGTTTATTTTCAAGCGAGAAAATCCTCTTTCACTAACATCAAAAAGCAATCATAGAATAGTACATTGATGCCTAGTAGCTATGATTTAACTTTGATAAAAATCTTACTACGAGATTTTAATTGATGAATATATTTATTTTCAGGGTTAGAACGATTACCTTCCTTTTCTCCTCTCTAAACTAAATCAAAGCTGCCACTCCGTTTCATGTCTACCATATATGTTGTCATAACGCGTCTGACGAGTATTTTCTTCAATCCGTGATTGTTTTCGTTTACAAAATTGTAAGATCACTGTTTTGCTCCGCTAAAAAGTCAACCAATCTTAGCTAAAAAAGCTATAACTTCAGAAAGGTATGACGCCTTCTCACTGCATTTGGATATGTCAAAGCTCTTGGCACAATCAATAGGAATAATCTCGTGCTAATACTAACTACCATCGTGGCAAACACTCAATTACACATAATGTATATCCTCATTTATGATGTCACACTCAACATGCAAATTAGTGACCTGACTTGTCCGAACATTCGCACAAATATAATAACATGAGATGTGCTATTCAGTCTATATCTGACCTTTGCAAACAAACTACCATTAAACATAGATGTTGACGATCAGAGTCAGTCTGGTCTGCTGTGAACTGTTTAATACACCGAGATTAATACAAAGCTTCATTCGACTCAAAATACGATGAATATTTTACCGAGAACGGATGGGTCAAAACTAAAGCTATTCACTAAACTAGTACCAAATATGCTACAAGAAGAAATATTATTGAAAAACAAGACAAAGGCAAATAAGTATCACATAAATAAAAGTAGACACGATCCATGAAGGAAATGTGAATTACTTAGCTTCGTGCATGATATAAGGGATTACATCATCATATTAAATAGGTTTGTTATAGATATATACAAATCAACCTTTAACAACTTTAACAGCTTTTGCTTTTTTTGCGAACTTTATTTTTGATCATTCGTCTAACTATACTATTGGTATATATTTTATATTGAGTTTTTTATATTCC
>OY744521.1:156456758-156474258 GCA_963556195.1 Sepiola atlantica | reverse complement strand
CTCGTTATATTAGGTAGCGATCTGGATTGAAGATTGCGTCTCATCAGTGATGTCGGCAGGCCGATTCGTTTCTAATTTAAAGCTTATCGATTCGGTAATTGCTTTTGATCGAAATCTTTAACTTACCGACTTTGTTTGATTTGTTGATGAAAATTAAATGAAAAATTTATTTATGCATTAGATTAAAGATACGCAAATATATATTATTTATATAAATAAATATATATATATGTTAAAATATGAATTTCTAATTAACTGAAGGTTGTCAGAATATTCTTCCTGCCTACACAAAGTCGGTCGCCGCATATTAATGACTACAGTTTAGAATATTTTCAAGTGATATTTGGATCTTGCTTTCTGCAGTACGAAAGACGCGCATTCACTTGAAGCGTTGGCACACGACCCCTTCTCCAAAGCTAACAGTGACGAGGCGTTTTCGTACTGCAAAGTGCACGATCTAAACATCACCTGCATACATGAGAATTCTTAATATATAATATGCGGTGACTGTCTTTGTATAGGCCGTAAGAATATTATCAACATTTGAGTGGATGTGAATGCATATTTAAACAAACACAGAGGTTAAATTTACTCATTAACATATTGTTGTACGCCCATTTTAAATAGTATTGGTGTATTTAAAGAGAGTTATAATACGCTGTCAATCTGAGAGTAATGCAAGTTTTTTGCGTCTGCAGTTGAACACTATTTACTTAGCTTTCTGTGTTTGTCCGCTGCCTCTACCTGATATAAAACTAAATTATCTTTCCTTTCCCCTGATAAGTCTTGGAGGCCTAGGGGTAAAATACCGGTCTGTAAAGTCAAACGTGACTTTTTGATTGGGTTTGAATACTTCGACCTGCAGTAATTATCATTTTCTACGCTAATGAATGTTTATTCTAAGCAACGTAAACCGCGCTAATAGACAGGCCTTGATTGTTCTTCCTTCCACCAAGATGTCTCCATTCTATCTCAGATATTGTTTGCATTGACAAGGGAGTTATATCTTTGAAAGCTTAGATAAGTTAACATATTTTTTATTTATTTTAACACCAACAAAATATCACTATATATATAAGAAATACGAAAGTTGTTTTCGTTTATCCGAACTATCTTCATATAAAAAAACTCTTACGCCTTCCTAAATAAATTATACATTAAAATATGTTCATACAATGTATATATAGCCACAAATAACCTTACTAAACACTCTAAACGCTACACATTATTTGCATATTTATTTTTTAAACATTGTCTAATAATTTTGTATTAAGTACTATGTATTTATAATTTGATTTTGCTATGTTATTATAAATACGAAACGCTTTTCTTCATATTACTTTCTTAATTATTACAAGTAGTAATATTATTTTAAACGATTTAATGAATTAAGTTTTGAATTTTAAATCATAATTTTACGTTTTATTTGTTTGCTTTTTGGGTTACGCTTTCACACTCTATATACTTACACATAACAACAACCTCGATAACTTTGGAATAACGACTTTAAAAAAATCAAATGTGCATTAAACGCAATAATTTCAAAAGGTTTTCTGTTACTAATAAAATACATGGGTGTATTATTTTTTGTTGCTGTTCCTATTTACCTCCATCTTACGAGAACAGAGTAAAGCACAATGTCAATATTTTACGTGGGGGGAATCACACTCTCCCAAAATACGCACTCTGAATTGGAAAAATAATTTCAATTGCCTCAGTCTAGAAGGAGTTATCCCTCACTGACAGAAACCATGAAAACTAAGTGCAGACTCCGTACAACTATTACATTTTGCTTCTAGGCAAAGTCCAAGGTGTTAACATGTTGGTAGTCATCATGATGATGATTATAATTTAAAAGGCTTTCATAGAAAGAAGAACCTTCTCTAATCTTTCTAAATGACAAAAAAGTATATTTTATTTATTATTCATTAAGTATTTTTCTTTTCCGTCCTTTAAATGAATAAATGCGAAAGTGTTATTTGTTTATCCGAACTATATTCATATTAAAACACCTTACTTCTTTCTAGGTAAAGTATACACTAAAATATTTTCACATACCGTATATATAGTCACCGAAAACCTGCCTAATCACTCTTAACACTACACATGATTGTCATATTTATTTTTAAACATGATCTAATAAATTCATATTCAGTACGATTCAGTCAAAATTTTATTCTGATATTTTATTATATATACGAAAACTTTTCTTGGTATTAATTTCTTAATTATTATAAGTATTAAGATTATTTAAACGATTTAATTAAGTAAGTGTACAATTTAAAATCATAACATACGTTTCATTATTTGTGTTTTTCTTAGGGGAGGTTACACTTTCGCACGCATACACTTATAAATAGCAATAACCTCGATAATTATGGAATGACTACTTTAAAAATATAAAATTTGCATTAAAAACAATAAGTGGCAAATGTTTTCTGTCAATAATTACATACATGCGTTTATTATTTTTTTTAAATAAATGAGTTGTTATTGTTCCTTTTTACTTTTTCCTACCAGTACATGAATATGTACAATATTTAACGTGGGGTGAATCCAGCTCTCAAACATGGGCACTCTGAATTTAAAAAAAATCAATTGGCTCAGTCTAGAAGGAGTTTTCCTTCACTAAAAGAGAACATTAAAATTAAGTGAATTTTGTGTATATTCTACATTTTTCTCCTGGCCAAGAAGTTTACATGTTGGTAGTGATAATGATGCTGCTGATGATGATTATAACTTTAAAAATTGTCATAGAAACAGGAACCTTTCTAAATAACAAAAAAAGTATGTTCTTTAATATTCATTTAGTTTTTTCTGTCTTTTATAATAAAGGCGAAAAGTACAAAGTACACATTTTGAATTACTCAGTACTATGAAATCGTTTTATTTGACCAATCAACGTCCCACCCTTATGTGTATTTATTTTATTATATAATCAGTTTAAATGGGGAATCCATTTTTATTTTTATGCTGAAACAAAATAATATTCATCGAGGTTGAATATCTTAAAGAGCATATCAATTAATCTTTTTTGTTTCTTTTTTTCTTAAAAACAAACATTGACGATGTTCTTGCACAGTATATTTACCCCACATTGGAATATATCAAATAACACTACGACAATCTTCATTTTGTTTTGCCCCTCTAAATTACCAAAATGTCAAATTAAAAGTATTTCTTTGGTTTCTCTTAGTAATTGCCACCCGGAGGCCAGGTAATTTTGGCTAGTATATATATATATATATATATATATATATATATATATATATATATATATATATATCACTAATAAAAATTTAAAAGGGATTCTATTCATAAATGTCTTGACAGATCAGATATTTGAATCACCAATATTCAGATTGCGATAGGCTAACACAGATACTATCAACATAGGACAACGTGTACTGTTTAGGACGTCACACACGTGTTCAGATAATCCCTTTTAATTATTTAACTATTAATTATTGTTCGAAAGCTATACCTGGCATAATATCATGCTGTTTGTGTGTGACACTATTTACAATTCTAGATCGGATCTATTCAGACTCTATGAATTTTATCATCATAAGATCAGTTTAAACTTATTGCAGGGATATAAGTCGGTATATATTAATTCCGAAAGTGTTCGATGCTATTTCAGCTGATATTTGTTTGTAGTTAATTCAGCTTACATTGAAAATCAGAGTGTCGGTCTGTTTTTTTTCTCCATTGAATAGAATAGATGGATACTGATAAGATCATACAGACCGAATCCTCGACTTGTCAAGATAAACTTAGCAAGCCACATGCAGTCTCTCCCACACACTATCTTTCTCACAAACACACACGCGCATATATATATATATATATATATATATATATATATATATATATATATAACCAGTATAAAATTTAACATTTTTAGACGGCCTTTTACAAATAACCAACGACAACATCACCAAAATACTCTAAACCAAACCAATATGTTTACCTCAATGTTGACAGCTGCCACCACATCACCATTAAATGATCCATCATCCACAGTCAATTCCTGCACAGCGAAATTATCAGATCAGATACAATCGGGTATGTCACTCTGATATAAATTGTATCTATCTATAATCTCTGTAGAAACTACCCCATCAAAATAATTACACAATCCATGAAAAAAGTCAATTATAAGTAGTTTTAACTCAACTAAAACAATAAAAAATAATCATCACAAGTACCAATGGTATTTTACTTCATCACTAACAAACTACACGACCACCCTAAAAAGATATTCCAGCAGAAAACAAACATGACCCCACTTCAACAAGATATGCAATAAACCTTTATTAATACAAAACGGCAGCTTCCAAAACAATTAAAATCAACCTAAATACGCCACACTCTCGCACTCCAAGGAAAACAAAACATGCAACAAACTTAAATGCAAAATATACCACCACTTCACCACTAACTACAAATTCACACTCCCAGGCCGTAACATCCAAATTAAACTCCCCTGACTCACCTGCGATTATTCCAATCTAGTTTACTTAATATAGTTCATCAGATACACAGTAACACCTACATCGGTAGAAAGGGTCCCGCTTTCGTTTTGACAATCACAAACTAACCATTAGAGACCAGTTCACACGCTATTAAGTAGCCATGCATTATAATCTCCCAACCCATACCATAGACAATATCAAATGCATACTTAAAGCGTCCTATTCTTATTCTCAACAATGCAGACGCAAATACAAACTAAATTCAGATTTGAGACCAATCAATGATTATTCATCCCTAAAACATACTAACTAACCAACAATATATTCCGATTGTTGTTTGTGGGTGGGAAATAACTTTACTGATCTTTTTTTTTTTTTCATATTTTCACTTATATAAGATATATTATATTTTACTATTCTCTTCATATACATTTATTATTCATTTCATCAAACCGTAATTTATTCTAGCTAATTTAAATTAATCCTTCATACAACTTGGAAAATATGTTTTCAAATAACACTGACACGGTGCAACCACAATTCCCAATTCTGCAGGGTCTCACAGCAGATAAATGCTGGCTAAAATGTGTTACAATCAAATTCCCATTCCTTTCCTGTCTCCCTTCTCTTCCACCCCGAACAAGTATATGATTTACCATTTGATGGTTATCTATCTACTAATGAGAAATGTCTATGACTTCTCTTATTTAGGTGTGAACATTAAACATTGACTTGTATATGTATATTATATATTTAATTATCCACGGACACATGTTTGGCATTCTACAGGTCATTAGCGTGGCTAGACTTTGCAGCATACATATATGTAGGATGATACAACAATAGCTACACCTGGAGCTAACAGATACTGTTCTTTCTTGAGATACCGATTTTCTGACAAAGTGTGCACCAAACATTGAATGTTTTTCTTGCTCTTTGTAAAACTCAGACTTGTTCTCCAAAACCAAAAACAACAATTCTTATCCCCCTTCTTCTTATTTTTCTTCCACTAATAGGGTCACCTGTTTATCGTGTGTGGCAATCCGTGATGCTTAAGGACGGGACCCTAGTGGTTGAGCAGTCTTTTACCCGGGAAATATTGATATGCGCAATACAACACTCAATTTTGGTCCTGACCTGGGCTAGAGGGGCGGTTAGATAGGACCAATCTGAGCAATTGACTGATAACGGCAGGCTTCACCATATAATACCCACACCACAGCAACTAAGATTCCTATTCCAACTTGCACTAATAAGCATGAGTTATCCCAAAAATATGGTGGAAATCAGTGGCTGAGAGTTATATACATATATTTTCCTGTAAAAAAAGCAAACTCGAAAAGAAACAGACGCTCAGTTTTCCATCAAAACCAAGTATCGTATCCAGGTATCCCTGTGGTTTAAAGGCGAATGCCCCCGTTGCACTTCTCACAAGGGGCTCCGATGAAGTTATTGGCAAACGTGCTACCGAGAAAATGTAAAAAATAGCGATCATTTTCTTCACAACACTTTAAGAACATTCCACTCTGATGTCTCAGACATCTTTAGCTTAGAAGAAAGATATACAACCCTAAATATAGCCTCTCCAAGATTTTCTTGAGATCCTTAGTAATCGAATTATCAGAAAAGTGACTCATAACCCTTCCTGATTGAAACAATACGAACGAGTAAGAGCAACCCAAAACCAATTACAAAAATAAGAAAAAGGAACCTTCTAGTTGAAGGAAACAACAAAGACGACCCAAACCTGTTAAGAATGGTTAAAATTCTACAATGTTTTTTTTCGCATGAATAACTAAACACCCTCAAAGGAATTTAAAAAAAAACAATGAACTATCCTTGGTAACACAACATTAAATAACAACATTAAATAAGCAAGAAGTGATTGGCTATACACATATACACATAAAAACTGGGCGCTGATACTAACACACACATACATACGATCCTTAAAAACAGAAACAGGATATATAATTGAAAAAGTGTAGCAATACATACACACTTGCAGATGCATCTAAGAACACGAATACAATAGGTAGTGCAGCTGTACATGAAAACCTAATTATCCAATATATTCCTAAAGAATCATCTATTTTAGCGCATGCTACAATGCCATAGATTTAGCATCCGATAGTATCTCGCAAAGTAAAAGGTAAAATTTTGTCATTTTTCCGACTCTTTATCAGTATAAACAACATGGAAAAATAGGAAACTGGATAACCCATTGATTTTTAAAGTATTATCATTGATGAACACCAAGTACATTATATTTTGTTGGATATCAAGTCACATATGAATTTAAAAAAATGATAAAGCAGCCAAAATGGCGAAAAAAGTAGCATACATAGACGTCAAGATAAACATCCATGCATATATTCGCAATATAGTGGCAGTCTAGATGGAGCAGTAATACATCTAATAAATTGTTGAGAAAGTGATGGATCAATATTAAATGGAGTAATCCTGGGAAATCAGTAGCAGCCTGACTTACACTTTGGTGCAGTTGCTGATGAAAATGGAGCCTTCGGGTCGTCTTAGAATATGGTCCACCACTTTTATTTTCATGTGTACTTTTCGCTATACCTGCTAAACATCATCGTACACTACACAGTTCCAACATAAATTTAAAAATTAAGTTTGATTTTAACAATAACCAAGTAATACACTATAGTTGTTAATGTATGTGGCATCCCTATACGCTACACCAACACCTGAAGATGTGTTATGTACCCATAGCAATCACCTTTTTATTCAAGATATAAAAAAATTACTTTATACTGACGAGCACATATATTTAGCATTTTTTTAAATAATGTCACTCAGTAAATTATAACTACTCGCACATATGCTAATATTTATCATGAATGGCTTGGGGAACGGTTTGTTAGAATATGATCTAATACAGTATTTCCATTACTGTAGTTTCATAGATTCTCTTTCGTATAGCTGGATGGTGAAAATTCAATCTGTGAATTCAATCAAAAGTTTAGTAGCTTACGCATTAAATTACATTTCCATTGGAATATTCACCTTCTCTGATAAATTTTCTAGACGTATAAACACGAAGTCGTATAAATATCTATAACACTACGTAGCAATACAATGTATAGAGATTTTTTGTCTAAATTCTAATTACTGACACCAGATAAAATTTGAAAAATTAAAATGTATAGCCAATGGCGTGCTCTGTTTACACTACGGCCCTCCTATGAACAAAATAGGAAGTTAGCGCAAAAAATATAAAATTATGTATATTCTCGTCACATGCGCTTAAGCTGTCGAAAGGTTTCCTTCCGAATCTGTTAGGAGAAACCAGTTCTTAGATATTAAACGAATATTTAATGTTATATATATATATATATATATATATATATAATATTGCTACCAATAAACAAAGTGCAACAACATTCAGAGAGCCACCAAAATCGTATACATTAAAGAAGCAATTCTTTGCAATATCACAATATATATATATTAGAAAGAGTCCATTTGGAGTATATTGACCAAATTTATTAATTTTGATACGGGAAACCGACGCTTGTTATTAAATGAACATTCTGTTTTAGTTCGCATGACTATTTTCATGCTAAAACGGCAATAACCATGGTCATAATATTATTCTTTAACGTAAACAATGTGTGCGGTTGTGTTATAGACTACACTGAATTGACCAATGTAATAATGAAAATATTTGTTGATGAAACGAATAATGTCCCCATCCAAATAAGTATTCAACAGATATAAAACTTATTTCTAACAATGAAATATATTTACAAAGAATTCACTCTTTTATTTTCGTGTACCTACATAACACTTGTCCGGTCACTTTCCATCTTTATCCAACTAAACTGGACTTTTCTCATTTCCCCGCTGAATTTAAATCAGTCATTAATAAAAAGCACCTGCTAGTTGGATAATCATCTTCTGATTATAAATATATTACAGGAAATACCGTATTGCGCTGTCATTTAAATCAAATATCTCCCCGGGAAACGTTGGCTATGATTTGGTTTTGCGGTTTTACATCAGATTAACACTTTTCGAATTATTCGATGGCGAAACAAACGATTCCCCGTTTAAGATTAATTGGACACGAGTTGTTATTTTAATTCAAGTTTTGCCAGGTTTAGAGGTAATCATTTTCCAAGAGCGTAAATGAATGGATATAGTAGCAATCACGATACAAGAGACGACCCTAAAATGTAGGGATCTATTGTTATTTGCAGCGGATAACGCTACACCAAATAGAGAATGAGATTATAGTAAACAAATTCCGTATTTTCTTGGAATTTAGCTCAAATTATAGTATTTTTTAAAATACATTATCTTTGTAATAACTACGCATATAAAAATCGTAGAGGGTTAAGGTAAGCAGAATGTCAAACTACTGATGAGGCGATCACTAATGTGCTCTCTCATAGCATTGATAGGCGATAAAATAAAGAAATCTCGATATTTATGACTGAAGTTTATTTAATCCAAATATGGTTCGATTACAGACAAAAGTTTAAAATTATATTAACCATTCCAGGGGTGACATTTCATGGAGCTAACCTTGTAATTAAATTACCAAAAAAGTTTACCGTTTAAAGGTGAAAGGACAACATATGCAATTGCATGGAGATTAAAACATTATTTGAACGTATTTACAATTAAAATGCATTCTATATTTCCCACACTCTTATATTTCCTTACAATTTATCATCATCTCTGATAACAATTACATATTGATTCACCCTATAATTCCCAGGCATTTAAACAAGTCTATATGCACACACACATATGTGTGGGTATACGTGTTTGTTTTTAGATTCAAAATGTTTCACACAATAATCCTAAAAATATTTTCCTTCCTTTCGCTGTATTAATTAGTCATGATTCAATTGTACCCCCATCAGTGTCTATACCCCGTGTAGCCGTAAATATCTAGAAATTACACAGAGAGATACATAAAAAGAGTTTTAAAAATTACAACTGGATTGAATAATTGTTAGTTATTAATATATTTGTCAATCATATATTAATAAATTAGGAAAATCATTTGACTGATTGATAGAATCTGGCTATGCTTTTAAAACAGAATATATTTTCATACACGAATCCGAACGGCATACTTTTTTACTGTGTGCATATGACTGTCTTTATTCAATTTTGTCGAGGAATAAAAGTCACGAGAAAAGGTCGATTACCAAATGAAGAAATATGTATATCAAACAGTTAATGGGCAGTGATGAAAAGTACAATTACAATACAGATTATAACGTAAAATTCTCTTTCATTTTGATACCTTTACACTTTTGTTTAAATATATAAAAATTACAGAGAATGGAGTTATTTCTTGCAAATTTCTGTATCGCTCTTGTTTTAATTATTTTATAAATTAGCTTATACTATTTCAAATGTTTGAGATTTCGTTTTTGAGCAGACCCCACACCCTTATTATCTATTTATTTCTAATAGGAGTAATACTTAGATTCTGTGTATGATTTTACTTCTTTTCCTAATTTCAGAGCATCATCACATCTTCGATATGTGACCAATACATAGATATTAATTACTATCCAGCAAAGATACGAACACACTAATAGCAAATAGATTTCCTATAAACATCAGCATTTGTTTCCCCTTGGCGTAAGGCGCCATGCCAAAGCTCTGAAATAGCATCCGAAATCATATCATATAACCCTATATTTAAGATATTTTTTTCTGTGTGTATATTGCTGTCCTCTATCTAATTTTGTGGGGGAAAATTCAAAGTATGAAAAAAGTAAATAACAAAATGAATACATATGTATAAGTAAAAATGGTAATCATTACTATTACCGACATACATTATTTTAAATGAAATACAGTTGGGAAATTAGTCAAAAACAATATATTTTCCTTTATCTACGCATTTGTGAGCTATTTACGTTAAAAAATTAGTACCTAATAGCGTTATAAAATGTTAAGTTTGCATAAATATCGATTCTGAGAACAGTAACTAATTTGTTTAACGTAAACTAGTTGCTAAAAAGATGGCTGCTTTACTCAAAATCGATATTTCTACTAATTAAAACATTTTAAACTTCTATGAAATACATAAATATTTTTTTCATTAACCTGCATAGGTTATACATGATGAATTATAACGAAATAAATTGTTGTTACTAATTTCCGAACTGTATTCCCTTTAAATAATTCATGGTTGTAATAGCAATGATTATCCCACAAATTAAGGGACACTGGTGAATAAGTCTCACTTCCGCATTCGTCTTTATAAATATTCTGTCATCAGAATAAATCTGATGGAACTTGGATGCACCAGTAAAATACATTCGATCGCATTGATTATATCCTTACTCAACGCTTCATTTATTATATTAATAAAAGCCAGGGACAATAAATGATAAGTAAAGATTCTAGGAACGTATTAAGCAACACGCCGGCCGGTTACGTATGCTATCATGTGTCAGCCAAGTGGGGAGAAGAATGTTTCTAGTCCTAATCACTTATTTAACGAACAATTATAACTAAAGTTTTATTATGTAACAATATTATAGGCATCGCCACTTGAATCCAGGAGTCATCTGATAGTATCAGCTATTACAGTTAATTTTCAACGAAATTTATTTTTAGACTATAGAAATATTGACACACATATCATTAGTTAAATTAATATGTGTGTTCACTTGAATCAGATACAGGTTAGTCGCGAAAAAAAACACCCTTTGTAGTGTGACATTTCTATGTTATGCCCCTAAACACAAATAAAACGAAGCCTTTTTCTTTTCTTTTTTTCTTTTTATTTAATACTCCCCGCCAATTAAATAACTTGCATAAAAAATTGTTTTTTCTTTCTTTCCCCTCTTGATTTTTTTAAGAGAGCAATTTCTCTTTTAATCTACTTAACTTATACGTATACAGGGTTAAGACGTGGAAGCAGGAGTTTCTTGGGTTCTAAACTTTCCAGGGCCGCGTCGGAGCGCTTATGATTCTGTCTGTTCTGTGCTTGTATTTTATTGAAGTGGGTACCTAATACGAGGCGAATGTTCCACCGGAATCTGCGTGGGAAGTTAACATTTATTTTACTAGTGGGACACTATATATCAAGGCCAAGAGCCACTAGAGTATAAGATGTAATTAGATTGTATAATTGAAGAAAACTATTAGAGTACTGCAATACGTTTGATTACTTATCGGGCGGAGTATTGCAAGCATTTGTTGGCAACTATTGCATAATTTTGAAAGAATACGAGCAAGTTCCGGCGGCAGATGCATAAGCACAATTATTGGACGAGTTGTCTTGATGGTATTAAGATTCTTGATAAGTTTGGCTACATTCTGAACAGATGTATGTATATCACTTAGACTATTTTCAATCAGGGGGAACATTCCGGGAGAAGTTGGCTTTGATCGCAAAGGATAATCTTTTTAGGACAGTTTCTCGACAAAAGCTGAATATATGACGATCATGAGCGTAAAATGATATATTATAATTTTTTCTTGTTTTTGTGTTTAATACTTATCGATGTAATTTTGGTTATTTGATACGTTTAATATCGTAGAATTAGACAAAAACGAAACTGAGCTAACCCAAGTAAACAAAAAATATACAAAGACTACCTGGTACAGTTTGAGTAGGTGTTAGTACTAGTTCATGATACGTCCTTGATGATCAGTCTGATAGTGGTTTTGTTGTTGTCGGGCTATGGTATAGTTCTGTTTAGTTCTAGGAGGCCCGCCCTCCCAGGCTTTTATTTTCTCTGAGAAGGGGTTAGTTTATTGATAATCCCTTAAGGCACTAATACCAGGGAATACCAGAACATTTTTTGTAGGCCAGAGTTCGCTTATCATAGTGCTCTAGTATTTTTTAAACCACACCTTATCTTGTGTCTAACTTCCTGAAGAGGAGGTAAATGAAATACAAACACAGTTAAATAACTAACAAAACGACTAGATACACAAGTATTCAATTGACTACAATATACGTCACCATACAACCTAGTATAACATGTGACAGATTAAATGCCCAGATAATGTCGTATTGTTCTAGAGATTTCCTAAGAGGGAATTACTAAGTGTAACCAATATCCTGTGTCATCGTATTATAAGCCATTGTCTTGTCGTATCTCACCTTTTTCAATCCGAGCCTCGCGTTTTTCGTGTCATCGACTGGCTCTATTCCCGGAGATTTAATTATCATTTATATTGTTCTACCAAATCAGGAGAGTAAAAAGTTGACCATAGGTTTACTTCGGAAGCCTCGTAACTCGCGTTTCCACTATTTTTGTCCTTTAGTCCTCACATTCCATGTGCGATGTTTCTGACAAAGGGGGTGAATTGCTGTTTTCTGGGTCAGAATCTATCCATATAGCACTTATTGTTCGGTATTTGTAATAGGTTATTTTAGCTTCTTACATCAAGTGGCTTCATACCTTGTCTGGGGCGATTTTTATTCGAGAAATAAATAAATCAAAAACCAGGAATTGAAAGCCTGTGAGATTTTTTACATATTTCTTTTTAATTCAAACTTCTCACGGACACATAGAAGATAGAAAATGGAAAGAGAGAGAAAGTATTAACAGTAAGTATTAAGTCTTTTCTATCTTATATATGAAGTACTGCGGGAGTTCAAATGTACCATTGACGAGTATAGTTTCGCCATTAAAGATTACTTATGAGAATTTCTTCGTATGATTTTACGACTAATTATTGGTATATGTTTGAATTTTTAAAGTCAAATTCATGGATTGTTATATCAAATCCGAGAGCCGTTCTCTCTTTGATTACTGATTTCAGCGCGGAAGTAGGAGTGACTACTCACCCACAGTACTAAATCCTCATTTTTAACCCAGCATACAGTACAGAAATACGGTAGAAATCCAATTTGTAATGGGTTTGTATTCTAATATGAGTACGCTTACTTCATATTAATCACTAAACCTCTCAGCGTTGCTCCACCAATGAAAAACCTTCATCAAGTTACATTTTCAAAATACAAAAAATAGAAAAATATCCAGTCGAATTCTATTAAGAATATACATAACTAAACCGTCTTTATATTTTGTTTGTTTGAAACTAAAAAATTAACATTCTGCACTATTTTGACGCGCGTATTCAACGCATGCCCGTTGTGGTTTTAAGTATAATTGTTGCCACGTTTGCGTTTGCAAGAGCTGAATCAAACTTGTAGTGGAGTGCACAATAATAACCTAAATTGAAAAACCAATCTGTACACAAATAGGTAATACAATTTATATTTTAAAACAAGTTAGCAACTTCTACAGTATCTAACAAACTAGTTCAATGGTAGAATAAGTAGGAAGGGTGACTCTTGTGCTGAACACTGAAAATAAATTCGCGAGAGCGTAGTAAATAAAACACGTCCGTTATCATAGGAATTGGGTCGAGCGTGTTTATGCAGATAATATTTTTTCTAGCCTGTTTTTTTCGTGTGTTGCGAGTGCGCGTCTCTCGCTTCCAGAGACGATAAAAGAAGCAACATGATGTATGGGTGCAATTGCAACAAGATCGAGCGTGTTCAACATACACGGATCCTTGTCCTTGACTTAAATACATTAAACGTATTTTTGTAGATAAAAGCAGGCGTATATTTTTTACGCCGCTAATGATCTGATACATATTTTTATACGTTACTCATAATTCAAATCTAAAGCCGAGTTTGCAAATAATATCCAATGACATCTCTGATTAAACGCTTATACATAACAAGAAGTATAACCATCCCGGTAACGTTCCATATCACGTCATGTACAAGATCCACTCCTAAACTAATAAATCGATCATTCTGGATTTTGGAATACAGCTTCCTGGCGTAAAGAGTCATAATATAGGCTATATTAAAGTACGTTTAATCAAAAGGTGCAAATAAAGGGTGAAACCCTTTTAGTGAAAATTCACATACTTCAGTTTTGTGTGAAACTTTAACAATATATATTATACATTAATTAATTACCTTTCTTGAAATCATAGCTCTTTGGGAGTATGCTAAATGTTATTAAGAGGCATAATATAGGCACAATCTTTCATTCGAAAATTCAAATATTTTAAGTTTTGTATGAAATTGAATCTATTATCATTAGATACAAATTAAAGAAGATACTCTAAATTTCAATTTGTTCAGATTCCTTAAATTTAAGCCTGATATTTTTTATATTTTCTAGAATGAAAATGATGTAATCAATGTTGATCAAAATTGGAATACGGATTCCGGACATAAGGTTTATTACAGTAATGTCTTAATTTTTATCTTCGTAAGTGGACATGAAAGTCGTGCAAAACTGCTGTGGTCGGAGAATACATTTTAACTGTATGTTTGCTGTATTACTGTTGTGGTTAAAATGAATGATGACACATTGATATATGACAATATAACGATATATCTTCTTTGTCGATGATGATGAGGAATGGTGGGGTGTAAAGAGGTAGATGAACATACAGGCATTTTACATGGGATTCTCTTCGGGCCGAAATCACCAACCAACATCCGATATAAATTTCGGGTTGTAATTATATAACAATTTGTGACCACTTCAAAAGTCTCATGGGACGGCATTGTCAATGTAGCAACAATCACCCTCACCGCCACCAGGGTGTTTTATTCGGTAATAGTTGTTTCAATGAATGACAATGCAGTATATTGGTGTTTCTTTTGTCTACAAGAGATATATGCAGCTGCCATCGAGACGATGGCAGCTGCATCTATCTCTTGTAAAATGACCTTTCCATACTTCCAATATTTATTTTATTTTTTGACAATCGAGCATTTTATGTTGTTTCTTAACATCCAGAGGTGCCCCTGATAACAAGTACATCATTTTTATTTAACTGACCTTTTGGTAGATTAAACAATTATTTCATTTTTTGACAATCGATCATGTTGTTTCCTGCATCCCGTTGCCAGGTGCACCTCTTCTTGTCAAATAACTTTTCGGTACACAGGTCATAAACTTTATCATTAGGGCACATAGTATTTTAGTTATTTATAAATTAAAAAATTAAAGAACACACTTATCAACACTTATAGATAATCAATACTTATACATAGTTAAAAAAAAATCGAAATGCTTATACATATATTCAGAGACGGGGGGGGCAAGGCTTCCTAGGTTACCTCAATTTGCCCGGGCAACGCTAAGGCATGGGTCTTACTAGTTTTATATAAAATACACAGGAAATGTCAGGTGGCCATGCTAGTTATATATAAATCTCAAGCACAAAAAATCGATAATCTATAACGAAAGTAGTAATATTTGTGAATGAGAAATGTTATTTCCTTGCAGGTGCAAAATTAGGATCTTCTTTGCTAGATTAATTGAATTATACTCACCTTAGACTTTCTCTTCGTGTGATCCTTTCATTGTGCCAAAGACTAATAGAAAAGAAAAGAGGAGAATACATGAAAGAGCTTCACGCATCATTTGCATCTGTATTGTCCTGAGGGTTGTGAATGAAATGAACAAAAACAGAAATTGAATTTAGTCTTATCCCATACACTTCAGAAAAAGAAGTCTTTTTGTCACACTTTGCGACATTGAACAGCTGCATTTACTCCGACAAGGTCGTCATATTTTCCTCTGCGTTGTTGGTTTGTCCGTTTGCCGGTTTAGTTGTATTTTGTTAGGATGGTGACAATGTAAATCCCAACAATGAGTTTGACATAAATTTCATCCGGAAACAAATTTCAAAGATTTAAACGACAGAGGATTTTTATTGTTTTTAACAATTTTAGAGTTCAAATACAAAACGCGATAATTTCAATATGATTTAATTCAAATTTTTAAAAAAGCTAAGGATGAATATATTAATTCAAGACTTCGTAGCATATCTTTATTTATTAAAAGATTAAATGTTTGGAAGCTATTTACATTCAAGAATTTTCAAATATAGATTTTTTTTAAAATATTATACTGACAAAGCTATAGTTTTATAACAATTTAGTGCAATTAATAAGAAAGAATCCAAACGATATTGTAATAATTTAATTTACTTTTGAGAATCATATAACAAAAGAAATGACGAAAAAGAACGGCATAGTAAAATAGAGGAAAATGAGAGTTAATAAAAAGGTCCGAGATGCACTTGGTAGGGAGAACATGTAGTTGTATAGAGATGGCCAATAATACAAAGGCGGTGGAAGAAATTATATACTTTAATTCACCCCAAACGAGGTATATTGCTACTAATTCGTAAGGGATTGCTGTGCTAGGAAGCATATTTATAGAAGGACATATTGGTGAAGAGTTGGGGAGCAAGATGCGTGTTCACATTGCATTTAGATCTTTGCATATTGGTACGGACGGGGAAAGAGTAAGCAGGAATATAATTCCAAAAGCAAGCGGTCTTATCAAAGAAGTTATTAAAGTAAAAACTCTACCGGCATGTAGATATATCTAAAGTGAAGGGGTGGTATTTTGCTGCTAGTCGGAACCGCCAGCATTATTGAGGGTAGAACAAGCGACACATTTATTGTAAGTGCTTGTAAAATAAACACATGGATGCAACATTGCGGTTATGCGATAGAAACTGAGGGTTGGCAATGCTGCATTAGAAAATATCATTTAGCTGATTTTACTAATCTGCAAAGAGCAAATAATATTGCAATAGTTTTTACTTTGCTTCAGAATTTGATGTACAAGATCTATTGATTAATGACGTTTAAACGATAGATTCCCGCAGCCATTGTTTCATCTAAATCGCTTTTCCAGTATTTTATTATCCGACAGATATCGTAATAACAAAGATGATAACCTAGATGGCCTTCATAAAGTCATCTGCATTATATAAACGTAGAAGGGAACTTACACGTTTAACATGACGTTGCATAGAAAATACTGACAACACTTTCCTGATTCAATCATCTATTCCGACTAGCATATCAACGACAATGATACTAAGCCTGACAAGTATGTACCAATATAGCTGGACAGTGATTTCCCCGTATACATTACAAGCCAATTTCCCAACTTCTAACT
The DNA here is from genome assembly GCA_963556195.1 of Sepiola atlantica. Lineage (NCBI taxonomy): Eukaryota > Metazoa > Mollusca > Cephalopoda > Sepiida > Sepiolidae > Sepiola > Sepiola atlantica. Next base: position 156,456,803 of record OY744521.1, on the reverse strand, counting down.
ACTTACTGTATTTCACACTTTCAGTAATAAGCTATTTTATGTTTG
>OY744521.1:156419258-156449258 GCA_963556195.1 Sepiola atlantica | reverse complement strand
TATATATATATTATATATGTATATTTAGACATATATAAGCATATTTATGTATTTATATATATATGTGTGTGTTTGTGTGTAAATACATACATTGATCATATACTCATCACTGTCTTGTTTTATTTACTGCGATATCATAACAGTCTGGATGACAATTTGTCAACGCCATTACGGGCGGCCTACTGTGATGTCATTTAAAATTCACTCACTTGACAGCCGAAATAAAAATTGCAAATGTTGGTGTCTACAGTCCCGTGTAACAAATTCATGTAAGTGAATAGGAAATGAACAAAGACGTCTACCATCTTAACTTCTGATGTAAATTTGACACACTTAAACAGCAAATGGCTTCTTCCATGTTTAAAATATACAAATGCAAATTTTAGATTTTTTTTACCTGTAACTACTTAAAGTCCCAAAATAACTATACTCATGTCAATTTAAAAGAAAACAACTACTTCCGTAGGAAATTTCAGACAAAATAAAAAAAAATCCTCCATTCTATAATAAACACCGATGTATGTATGTATGTATATATATATATATATATATATATATATATATATATATATATATATATATATATATATATATATATATATATATATAAAACGGCTCGCCGCACAAACTTTAGCGTGTACATACTGCCGGTCGATACAATTTAAAGTGTTTAATTGAAGGGAGAAAGTAAAAAGACAGTCAGAACCTCCCATCCATGGCGTCTAAAAGGAATTTTGTATGAAATCTCACACTGTTCTTTATATAATGAGACGTTTGTTTATTTGTTTTCTTTTCTTTCTAGACCGTGTGATGCATTTGTCTTTTTTCTTTTAAAAATGCTCCAAATTAAGTTTCTTTCTTTCTCATTTGTTTTTTTAACTTCAATGACTAAGCCGTTATTTTATATTAATATGAATATTAGTGGGAGCAATGAAGAAACATTTTCTCGTCGATTTTGACACAGGGTGCACACTTGTAATTTTATGAATTATCACACAAATAGCTGAAGACTATTGGAGGTTTATGTAAGTACTTTTAATGCTATCATATCAAGAACCATTCAGGTAAGATTTGATGCAATTATACCAGTAGTTCTCTACCCTATAGGTACTAATAGTTATGATATCTTGTAGTATTTTCATTCGTATCTCAGATTACAAACCCATCGTACTAATTTATTTATATGCTAAACAGTGTAATCTTACCCAGGTTTTTAGGCCCTATGTTTAATGATTAGTAGTATAAGTCGTAGTAGTATATGACATATCCAACATCTTAACGATGATCCATAACAAATTTGATGCAATTCTGTTGAGCTACCTATACGCAAACATATAATTGCAATACGGATTCGTGTTGTGGACATCGTAAAATGTAATAATTTAGCAATGATTAACTTGATTTTAAAGTATCGAGTACTGCTGCCACATATCAGTAGATTCTGCTTAGAGCACCTTTCCTGCCTTATAGATCTTGTGAGGGGTGTTCTCTTTTCTGTCCTACTGACTTTTTTCTCACATAAGATACGTTGCTAGTCTCTCTATACTCTATCTTTACCTTTATGGTAAGTACTATATGAAATAATTCATATTTTACACTCGTTTAGCTAGAATCACGAGGGTCAAGATTCGGTAGGCGGGTACCCATATTATCAACCGTTCATCATGTATGCCGTAAACGTCTAGAAATGCTTTGTTAGACTTGGAATAGCGAATGTTGTGTTTTGATGATACATCGATAAAATAGTCCTTTAATTTCTAAGGTCTATGTTGCACAGCCAGTGAGTCAGGTCCTCCTTAAGATTTCAATAATCGGTTTTAACTACTCCATCAGCTTGTTAATTACTTCGTAAACGTTTGTGGCGCTCATCTACAGGTAGACCTAACCTTATGCCCAAATATCAGGCACATTAAGAGGCATCTTGGTATTGTCAGTGATCGCATCACAGCTATCTCCAACGGCATGTCCTTCCGAAACGATAAAAGTCTCAAATGCTCATGTGATCGGGCATGAAAGTAGACAGTTTCAGGAGAGATCGGATAGCAGCTATGGTCACCAAGCTGAGTGTTTTGTTTGTTATCGTACACAAGAGTGTCCAACGGCGGTGGAAATAAGGGGTGTTTCTGTGTTATAGATACCTACGTAACTTGCGGGCAATCTTTCCTTAGCCCTTAATGTTACAGTTCTAGAGATAAGCTAATCGGATCGTTTCATTCCTAGTTCTCTCGGGAATCGTCAAACAATCTGGGAGAAAATTTCGAAGAAAAAAACAACAATTTCTTAAAACTACCTTGCTTCGGGGTCATCTCCACACTCAGGAAAGCACGAATGACTACGATGTTTTGTTTTTACATATTACGATACAAGAGAACTTTATTTACATTAAGAATAGTAATGCTTTTACACTAGAAGAAAAACGTTATTTTTTCCAACAAGACTACTCAATCCATAAGACGGTCGCAAGTATATATTTATAGTCATCAACACATAGCTGATTCGCTGTATGACGGCTCCTCAGTGTGGATAAACATTGTTGGGTATAATATATATATATATATATATATATATATATATATATATATATATATATATATGTGTGGAATTAATAATCCAATGTAAAGAATTCCTCGAAATTACCTATTTGAAGAGAAATATAAAAGTCGAAATTTGAAAATACGTAGTTTTTATGATAATAAAAAATATATATATATGAGTTAGGTGCCGGTGATGTAATAAAAAAATATTGTGTTGTTCGTATTTGTGTATGGTTCTTGGTGTAGGTAGTATTGTCTGAATACCGAGTTTATGTAAAGTGTTGTAAATTATTATATTATTAGGGTGGGTACGTATAAAACCAAAAAAATATATACTTTCTAATACAATAATTGCAATCCGATATCTGTTAGATACAACTCTATTACATGATCTGTATTCTAGACATTGTTTTAAATTTAAGGCTAAACCTTCAGAAATTGTAATTCGAGAAAACTTATTTTATTCGTGTCTAATTTCTACGGATCAGATTTACTGCAAATATGGCATATTTGAATGTGTAAATGAAAAGTTTTGATTATAGCATGCCTCCTAAACCCTCTTTCAAGTACTCAAGCAAAACTGAAGTTTGAGGAATATTTACTACTTAACGTCTAATAGGCATTGTATAATTTTGACAAAGGTCGGACTATCTAGATTTTCACAAAGACGTATTTGGCCTGGAAATAAATAAAATTAAATATAGCTCACATTATGACACATTCCGCTCGACAGCTCTGTCCTAAAACTCACAACGATCGGTTAATTAGTTTAGGAGTTACTCCTATAAGTAAACATAATACATACCTACATTTATCTATTTCTTTTTCTCTCTCTCTCTCCATATATATATATATATATATATATATATATATATATATATATATATATATATATATATATATATATATAATATTAATCCAAGTAAGGTTTTGATTCACTCGTTAAACCCGTTAGAATCTTCACTGTGTTAATATAACAGTGCTTAATAATAAACATGATAAATTGGTTGTATTCATACAAACATATAATGGCTACACATACAGAACATGTTTCAATCGTAGCTTTGATGAACTCGATTTCTACAAGCTAAAAAGCGAGCGTCATTTCTCTGTGTTCATATTGAAGAACAATATTAAGGAACAATTTGAAATATTAAATATGAAATCATAGTAAACGAATGCTTCTTTTTTAGACAAATTTAATCAAGCTAATCGATATTGTGATTGAAACATATTTTTTATCTGTAAACATTATATGTTTGTATAAATAAAATATTGAGGAGTTTTTTAATACACAGACAGTTCATCGTTTACGCGGAAACAGCTGCAACATCCAGCTTTAAATTATACTAGCATAGTAATCCCGTGTTTTTCGGGATTGTGGTTCGGGATAATACGACATGCAACAGTTTTAGCTAGAAGCAAAGTGTAATATCTGTTCCGATTCTGTGCTTAGTCTTATCTGTCCTGAACAGGCATCTATGTAGACTGTAGCAATTTTAAGCTTGTTTCAATTCCGGGATTTTCCCCTGCATTAAAAACGAGGGCAGAGTTAGACACTCTGCACTCGTTTGAGAGGCAAGTAAATAAGAACAGTATATAGTAAAAACTAACGAATACCATTCATAGTGATATTAATTTTAAACCACCTTTGTTTCTCAAGAATATAGCTCATTACATTCTTTTTTACGTCTAGTAATGTGTCAAATTTTATAAAAATCTGTTCAGTTGGTTTTGAATCCATGGGTAAATTACTTTTTTGGGGTGGTTGTTCTTCCCAATTTTCTCTTCTCAAAAAATAAATCTCAACGGATGGATTTATTGCCTGTCCCCTGAGGCTTCCTAATTCTTGAAGGAGTGCAGATATGGCAACATAAAACATTCTATCTTTCTTAATGCAAGTATGTACAATGTTCTTCTCTCTCTCTTTCTCTCTCTCTTTTCTAGCACAATGGTTTAATATCATACAACGAACGAAAAAGATGGAGTCGACAAATTTTACTAAAATAGAACATTTTTTAGGACACATAAATATTAGATTTAAATATTTATTCTTGTTATTATGTAGTGATTCCACTCGAAAATATTTGAATGTTCAAAGGATGTATGCTATAATGTTCAATGAAAGTGCCTTACCCCTAGTGTGTCTCTGAATTCTTCAGAAAATAGAAACATTGAGAATGTTAACGAATTGTATCTAACATGTATTGTTGAAATTCACTGTAAATCAGGATACTTGACTTTTCTAAGTGGGTGCGTATTTTATACACCATCACAGCCCATTGGAAATGTCATTATTGTTCTTAATTTGTATGTAATGCCTATGGTTTAAATTTAATGCAAATTAAAACATCATGAGTAACCTTCTTATAAAATATAGGTAATATATATAAAATATATATATAGAAGAGAAGATGATGCGTGTAGAGATATTTCTTATAGAGCCTCCATAAACTAAAACGAATGACACTGATGATTATAAGACATTTACAGTATTTGTACATTCCATTTTCATCTTAGTATAATTAGACTGGTATAATGTTCAGGAGAGATGGAGAAATGCACAAGATTATAGTTCATTAGATTCTTCCATAAAAAGAAATCTTCTGATTTTCGTGAGTATTTGCTCGTAAGAATATCGTAGAGAATCTAAGTCGAACCGCCCACACTTATACTCATAACTGCGCGTGTGAATGTCTATCTTGCCTGAAGTACAAATTACCAAGAAACAAAACCATTGAACAAAAAAATGTCTAAATTGAAATTTAAGATCTGCTCGACTGAAAAGACAGTCTCGATATATATTTTAATGCATATTAATCGTAAATAATGGCCGTCCTTATTCTACTGCAGTTATAAAATGTCGATCAGACCCGGATTTTTGTTTCTTTTTTGTTTTGATTCGAGGCAATAAAATACCGCTTTATCGTAAGCAAAGCCGTAAATTTAATGTTCAAATATGAATCTCGTATATGAATCTCATCGGATGAGATTATTATTTAGATTCCTTTCATATTTTTGCCAATGAAAGGAAATTAGTTATTTTTGAATTGTTCATCGTATGTAATAATATCACGGCAGAATAATCACGTTCGTTAAAAATGTATTATATGATATGAATTTATTCTCAGTGCAATAAATAATACAAACGTAAACACGCTTAGATATAGATCTCAGAAATATTCAAAGTTGATATATTTATTATTATATTAGGTCTGAGTAAATGAACGTTTATATATATATATATATATATGTATATATATATATATATATACATATATATATATATATATACATTTAATTTAAAACAGCCTACACAAATTAACTCGCGTTTCTGTGTTACGCGCGCATCATTGCAACAATAATAATAATTATTATTATTATTATTGCAGCCCTGATGATCTTTGCTTAGCACAGAAACGCTATAATTATTATTTTTGCACCCATGATGATTTTAATTTGCTTAATTATACTTATATATATATATATATATATATATATATATATATATATATATATATATAATATTACTTTTATACACACCGATCAAGACACATCGCCACTGAGACGTTACGGGCTACTGTGATTAGGGAGCATATATAAGTGGGGAGTTGTACAGCAAGATGGTTGTTCACATTACATGTAAATGTCTTCATGATGGGATAGTCGGAGAAACAAGAGGCAAAAATAAACATTCTAAACTCAAGCAGTTCGAGGAAAGAAGACAGTAGAGTGGAAAGTTTTCCGGTATAAGTCGACTTAAAATAAAGGGTTGGAATTGTGCTGCTGGTCGGACTTGTTAGAGGTATTAATGTTGATGGTGTACGTTCATTGGAGCAGTAAGTTTGTCGGAGTACACTCTGTGGAAGGACTTGTAAAACAAGCACAGGGATGCAACATTGCGGTGATGGGACAAGGCGGGAGCCTGATAGACAGTGCGGAACCTATAAATTTACAGACACTTTAAGCACATGTAATACATATATTTTGGCTTAGTTTTATTTGTAAAAACATCAATTTTATTTATTCTTATTAGACAGATTTACAATTAACTGTATGTTGTTTAGCCAATCGCTCTCGTATTCGGTATCTACCACACTTGCTTCTGCCTATTTATTTCTCTCTCCCTCCCCCCTTGTTCTCTCACACATATATATATATATATATATATATATATAATGTATAATCTGGATTATTTGGGGTACTGTTCTCATCTTGATTGTTATTCTCGCAACGTTACGGCCGCTGTAACCTTCGCCTTCTTCATGTGTACTTTTTGAACTCGGGAATATTTATGTCAAATTCGGGAATCTTGACAGACCTTCAAACGGAACCCATTATTAAATTCTGCAAGGGTAGACAGCCAAAGGCAATGCTACAGTGGCAATGGTTAGAATTGCATATTCCACGAAATTGGCACATCTAATAGAAGCTGATGGCTACTGTAAAGTATAAAAGAATCCGACTTTGAAAATAAAGAGGAAGTTGCCACGAATAATCAGTAAGAACAAGGATTTAATTCCACCTGCAAAGTACAGGCAGCTGGTTCAGCATTACAGAAATCTACTACACTTATACGGCCTTACTAAGATTCACAAAGACGGCATTCTATTAAGGCGCATTGTCAGCACCCGAGGTTCAGCATGCCATCCATTTAGCCGGTTCTTTGTAAGTATAATCAGCCCTCTCATAGGCAAATCCTCAACGTATGGCAAGAATTCAGTTCACTTCGTGGAAAAAAATTAACAATATCCCCATTCATTCTAACCAGATGTTGAGTCTTGATAGAGTGAGTCTGTACGCAAAAGTACCCACTGATGAGACTGACGGGTGTACTGGATAGATTTACTTCTTTTACCTCAGTTGAACGACGCACTTGTATCCGAAGTTATAATCTGATAAAGATGTTGAGCTTCTGTGTAGGAACAACATAGTTGTGATGGGATCTGATATATACCGTCAGGAGGAAAGTTTAGCTATGGGATTACCATTGTCCCTAGGACTGGCCAATGTATACATGGAATACTTCGAGAAATGACGTTAGGATCAATACCATCAAAGCAAACAATGTGACTACGATATGTGGATGACACATTCAGTGATGTCCAAACATTACTAGACCATGTGATCTCACTCCGCTCATCCATACAGTTCACGGTGGAAAAGGAACATAATAACAAATTATCATTCCTAGATGCGCTGATAACTTGCACTGATCAGGGGTTTAGGTCATCTGCATATCGAAAGCCAACTTTAACTGGACAGTATCTAAATTTCAACTCCCACTATCCATATAATGTAAAGAAAGGAATTGTGAACGGCCTAGAACATCGAGAAAAGACTATATGTAGTTACAGAGGTATATCAAGAAGAGATCGCAGCTTGAGAGAACCCCTCTACTGAAACAACTATCCAGAGAGCATGACTCCAAGAAATCTAGACCAAAAACAAAAGCACACCACCCGGAAACTCACCACAGTGTGCTGTTTATGAATGGTTTGTCTGAAAAAATCCAAAGACTATGTAATACATATGAAAACAGGATAGTAGTCAGGGGCGACTCAACTCTCCGAGAGCTTGTATTGAGAGTCAAACCTCCTATAGAAAAATGTATGACTAAGAAATGTGTGTATGATATCCCATGTAACTGTGGGAAGATATACAAATTTGAGACATGTCGCCCACTAAAGGTAAGGCTAGAAGAACACAGGAAAGCCATAATACGTGGATATATTGAATAGTCGGGTATGGCTGACCACATATGGAGGGAAAAGAGAAAACCTCTACCCTTATGAGACCAAGTAAAACCTATAGATAGATGAGAACGGTGGATGGTAAGACGACCCAAAGAAGCAGCGTTCAAGTTGGGGGTGAATGACTTACTAAGCAGATCTAGTATGGAATCTAATAGAATATGGGAAACATTATGTATACATGATATTCATCTGAAGGTTAAGGTTAAATCCTCGGTGGGGGCGATACGAATAATTGCGAATTATTGAAGACTTCTCTCGGTCACGGCTGACGAAACGAGAGTATACTACCCCCGGTAATTAAGTAACGGGTTCCGCTCAAAATTTTGTCCAGATTCCCGAGTTGGCAGAAATATTAAGGAGTTCGAAGAGATGCACCCGGAGAAGGCCGGAGATTACAACGGGCGAAACATTATGAGCATAACACTCAAGGTTAGAACAGTAGTCTGAATAATACAAATTATAGTAATTATCAATCCTCACTTATAAAAATTCAGGAACATATATATATATATATATATATATATGTATATGTATATATTACAGGGTGATTCATAAGTCACTTCACTTAGCTATTTAAAATGATTACCATATGAAGCACACACATACTATGAACTTTTGATGATTGTTATCTTACTCTCTAATTACTGCTATTTGTTATGCAATGGAAACGTCATGTGAACAGAAAACCTCCTTCGCACAACACCATAATCAATCAAATATGCTACAAAGATTCGTAAATTTCTTGCAAAAAAGAATGTAGCTATGCATGCAGAACGAAGGTGGAAAATTTGAAAATCTGCTGTAATTGTAAACTCCCATAAATGAATTTGTTGAATAAACTTTCTGTCTTGTATTACCGTATTTTTTTAACTTTGAAATTTCAAAAATAAATAGCTAAGTGACTTATGAATCCCCCTGTATATATATATATATATTGTAAATTCTAATTAGCCACGCGCCTAACACGATATCATGTGGTAAATATGGAATCTTATTACTCATATGTAGTTTACAAAAGCTAAAAATTGATACAGTTATAACTCAGCAGACATGAATAAGCAAGTCCGACCCTTCGCTTGAAGTCGATTGAGAAAGTCAACTGAAAGTGTTCGCAAAAACATGGAACGTAGAAAACACAGTAGCTACGTAAGGCAATTCGACAGATATACGCGATAAATCATCGGCAAAATTGAGAAGATCAAAAAAGACTAACTAAGCAATCCCATTCCGTGCTATACAACCACGTGTGTCTAAATAAAAACAGGCTGCCTAAATACAAGCAATATAATATAATATGTATATATTTATTTATTGAGAAAGCATGTTATACAGAAATGTATCAAAGACAATCTGAAGAAAGAAGACGGGTGCAGTATTAATTTCTGAGGAAGAGAGATAGGAGAGTGTCTGTATCGGGTGTGAACGAGGATGGAAGTAGTAAGTCGTGTATGAACAGAAAATCAAGAGGTAGTCTGAGTCGAAGGAGAGAAGAACAAAAACACGTTGAAAGACGATTACATTCATCGTGTTTCGTATTTTGTTAAATTTTGTTACAACAGAATCCTTCCTGTTGTGATATCGTAGATATTGAAACAAAAAACACGTTAGTACGGGATGTAATTTTTCGTTCTTAAAATAAGTCATAACTTTATCAATCGTCTCAATATCGTGTTACGAGCAAGTTAAACAGTTCCGTTATTTTGTGTATTGAAACAATATTCGTAAAAACGCTTGTGTTTAACGATCGAGTTCAACGTATACCTCAATTTGATGAATCTGTTGCTTTAGTAAATTCTTTTCTTGAGGGAGCGTTGGATTTCCCCAATATAGAATTCGTGAATATGACGACATGTTATGATATATATATTCCAACGCATGTAGGTGGTGCGGGGTCATTTTTACGTGTGATGTTAGTATTTATCTGATAGTGGATTAGGTGGATTAGTTGTTTTGACGCCGTTTTTAGATAAGTAGTAAAACAACCCCCAAAGTAATCCAAGAGATGAAAAAATGTACCAGGCGTGTTAAGTTAAAAACACCAAGCTTATATTAACTAGCATTTTACACTGGGGCAAATCTGAACAAACAACAATTAATGTACACGTATGATTAATAAGGTGATTTACACAGTCGACTACAACAACGCACAAAGTGTTCTTTTTTTCCAAATAATGTGATAGAGAGAGTATAATAAAAATGGACGATGAGAATAGTTACGCAATTAATAACAACATTAGTCCAGACTAATTGTTACTTAAAATAGACACACGATATAGAGAGTTAAATAAAGTTACAAGTGAGAGAAATAGTGATTTAAATCGATCCCGACAACCGTATCAAAACTTTGCAAAATCACAACAGAAGGAAAGACAAGAAGAATTAGCAAAACCATACAAGCAAATATTAATAGAAAATTAAAAGAAAAAAACTATTTATGGACTAAAAATAAATGCTAGGTCAACAATAGACGATATAAAAAATACAAAATGAATTCCTACAACTGCGCATTAAACTAAACTTTACTATTCAATAAAGAAATAGCGTTGATAAAAAAGACAAACAACGAATTTTCGACTTGGCAATAGTTCGTTTTGACTGTGCAAATACGTTTGAGTAAGAACAGTTATGTTTACAACAAATTAATAAGGACGATATACGACTATACAGTAATTATGATCATATGATACCGAGCATTGTTAACGGGACAAAAGATGATAAAATTAAACAATAAAGTATAAAAATCTTCCAAAAAATAGGATTCGATATAAACGAAGTGGACACCTTAGCCGACACATTAAATCTACAAAATGGAGAATATTAACCATATGTAAAACAAGGCAATAACCCATTTTACATGCACACAATAATATACACACTATAATAAAACAAATATTACGACAAACCGAACATTATATTACGTTAAATAAAACTATTTTAGCAATGCGATACAATATTGAGAGTTGTTTTTAGAAACAACGGAATAGTTAACATACACTCTCAGCAGAATGTAAAAACTAAGTAAAAATAGAAACATAATCTACTTTAACCAATCTAGTTAATTTCGTAGTAAGTAATTAACAGTCTGACTTGTTCAGCTACAAATTAAATCTGAAAATAACACGAACATTATGGTTTATAATAAGGCTGAAATATTCCATTATGCTTAGGTGGACAAGTTTTGATTGGCTGCCAGCCCGTGAGTGGGTAATAATTTACGAAAAGTTTGTCTTGAAGTAATCAATATTTACATATCAACCATTGGAGCACTTTATGCTGGTAAGTGTAAATTTTATTCTACACCATTGAAACAGAATTATAGAATACAAATAGGAAAGTGTGTATTATTTGGATTATTTGAACTAATGTACTCATCTTGGATGTCATTCTCACAACGTTTTAGCCGGTGTAACCTCAGAACTTCTACAGGTTTATCTTGTCGAACTCGTTTATCTTTCTGTCAAACTTGGGAATCTATACGGAATTTAAAACGGAACCCTTTATTTAATTCACGGGGTAACTTGCTCTCGTTCGGTTAGTCATCACCAGGCAGAAGTTTAAAGTAATTCGTAAATGTATTCTTAGTATCGTTTTACTGATTTGTGGCGTAACGGATATAAGTGTTATGTGATAATCAGTTCTAGATGACAATATTCTGGAAGTTGAAAGTTCAATCCGTAATACAGGCGATACTAGGTATAAAACAACGAATTACTTAAGAGGTATATCCGTTAATTAAATAAAGGGTTCCGTTCAGAATTCCTTAAAGATTCCTGAGTACGGCAAGGGACAACTGAGGAACGCTAGGGGTACACCGACCGAAACGTTGTGAGAATAACATTCAAAATGATGACCGTAGTCCAAGTAATCCAAATAATAAAAATGATCACTCCTGATTTAAAAAACATTCCTAAACAAAATGGAAACGGTATTTTGCTAAATAATAAACAAGAACTCTGAACATCGAAAAAATCAGTAGAGGTGCGAGAGCGCACTATCCTTTAATAGACTTCACGAATGGCTTATGCTGGAAATCTCATTTCTTTGATCAATCATAACTCAAAAGCAATAAACCAAATTAGTTAAAACTTTGCACAATTTTTTTATTTAATAGGTACTATAAGTGTGTAGAGTTTCAGCATCATTAGTCAAGGAAATCCAGAGATTCAGAAAGTTCAATCATGAAATCATGTTATCTGTGTGTACGTGTGTGCCACCATGTATCTCATCAACTATTTGATGGATTCAGCTGATTTTTGGCAGAAATAGAGGTTCGAGGGTCTAGTTGATGGCATTTTAATTTCAGTTTACAATATACCTTAGTTTTCCAGAAAATTCCGAAAATCCTTAAAAATGACTATTGTATTAGCCTTTACAAAAGTAGTGACATTCCATGATAAATGCCAGTATACTGAAATCATATACCCTTAATTGGGTTAAGATGAAAATTCATATACAATAAATATACAAAAGCAAGGAAATTCCCAAATTTTTACACTTTTGTTGTTATTAAGAGTATGACTAAATATCAACCAAACACTTTTAATTATCACATCACTACAGTATTAATCTCTATGCATGAGTGGATGAAGTGTGTGAGGTCCGCTGAAGAAAAATTCCTACCAGTAAAATACATAGCCCTGTCGTGCTCGCATACCCTTAATGACAATAAAAGTGTAAAAATTTAGGAATTTCCTTGCTTTTGTACATTTAGTGTATATCAATGTTCATCTTAACCCTATTAAGGGCATATGATTTCAGTATACTGGCATTTTTCATGGAATAAATATTAAACAAGAACAATAAAATATGAGCTACAGAAAATAAAAAACATTCTACTAATAGTAAAATCACAAAAACGTTGTATGAAAGACTACAAACACCTGAAAAACGTGCATATATTGTCCTTGCAGATGTGAGACGGAAAGTTATCAGAGAGAACCCAGAGCCTATCAGTGATAAACTCCATCTCATGTATGGACGTGATACGACGAACAAATACCTGAAGTTAAACTTAACTTTCCTCAGTCATTTCCAACCTCTTAAACATCTCCGGAAGAGACATCGCTGCACCTGTGAATCAGAGGGATAGAAAATAAACCTCCTGGGATGGGAATCCTCCGTTCTAAAACTTGCCCCAGTGGAAGACACTCAACCACCCAAGAACGGAAATGGAACGATCATAGGCTGCTATGGGCAGATAAGGCGACGAATCCGTCCCAAATATCTGCGAATGTAGGGAAAAGGACAATACAATGCAACTCTACTTTGCCTGTCATCTAATATTTATCTAGTGCAGCTTGAAAGATCTCGCAGAGTTCCAAGATTTCCCCCAAAACTGTATTAATACGTGTGAAACTGCCATATCACCACAATGATATGCATCACAGAAGCATCAGACATGCGAATAATAATAAATAATTAAAATGTTACAATTATAAAAAGGGTTTCTCTTGAGTAAATGAATATAAAATACGGAACAATGTCCATTCTTTATCAAATCTCAGGATTTCGGAATCTACAGGATGTGTGATCAGTAACTGGCAACTGATTACTGACATGGAATCCTTTAAAGAAATGAAAACGATAAGAAAGTGTATAGCATAGTTTTATGTCAAATACAATATAGGCGCTAGCATTAACCACCAGCGTGTTAAGCAACGTGATAATCATATCAGTTGATTTTACAAGTAACTCTTTTTTTCTTACTATATGATTAATATTATATGAGGATTTAAAATGGCTATATTCAAATCGAAAGTACATTTCATGAGAGATATTTCTGACAATGAGTCGAGAATTGTTGTGTTCAGTTGTTAATGTATCCCACTCATTAACTCTTATCAGCGAGTGGTTTTCATTGATAACTGGTGAATAATTAGTAAGAAAAAAAGCAGTTACCTGTGTAATCTGTTAAGGAGATTTCTAGGGTTCTTGATAAGCTGGTGGTGAATACTGGCGGCTATATTGCAATCCAAATAAAGTTCTATTCTAATCACATTCTTATCAGATGTATTTCTTGTTAGAATGTTATTAAACAACGAACACTTAATAATAGCGAGTTATATATCAGTAAAAACAGCTGTCTTTTCATTATTCTTGAATGTTTGTTAAATACTTTTAATATCCGCATACTATTTATTTAGCGTGATGATTGTTCTTTTTTCGATAACTTTCTTTCTCCTTTTTCGTTTGAGTCATTCTTTCATAATATTTATTTGCACATTAACCATAATGTGTTTTATCAACAGTGTATCTTCGCCCGGTAACCGTAAACCTTTTTGTTTTCATTGGCGTCCATAAATATCACAGGATCTTGATGTCATCTATTTCGTTTTTCTAATCCAACTTGTCTTCATCTCTGGTAACTCTTCATTAAAAACAGCCGCGGACAAGTTTACAAAAAATTCAAAAACATATTTCCGTTTTCTAATGTCGTTTTTCAGGAAACGAATGGCACCAGTCGTGTTTTGTCTTTCTCGTATAAAAGAACATTGTAAAATAATAATAATAATATCTCTCTTGTAAAATCCTCTGTTTAATTATTTATTCATAAAATATAAGAAGTATATATAAGAATTAATGTGTTGAAGCAATGTCATTGTCATATAACACATCATTCTTTGTTAAAACTAGTTTTTAATATATCCCTAATCTACATTATATATCGTTGCCTATCAAGAGTCATACACTTAAATACTAAAAGTTATGGTAAAAATATATATCTAAAAGCGAGTGTACACTATCCGTCAGAAATGATGAAAAAAATGATGCTTCGTCAATATTCACACTAATATTTATATAAAATCATATTTACGTCAGTAATTTATGATATATAATTATAATCATCATTTCTGATGACGTAAAAAAAAAACACCAACAGTTTACTTTTTCTTAGAGTGAGGAATTTCTTTTCGAATTTGTTTTAGGATTACTGTTTCCTTTGTCACACACCCTACAAGCTTGACTTGGTTGCGTCTGGCAGGGGTTTTACTCGCGTGGCGGTATTACTTGCCTGACGGGATGGATATATATATATATATATATATATATATTAGTCAAACTTTAAGGTGTAAGCTCAAGATATATGGTTTTTAACACCAGAACATGCATAAATAAACAAAACATATCTGTATGTATCAGTGAGAATGTCCAATCCATAAGTGTCCCTTTCGTATTTACTCAGACAAGACATATGTTGGATTTTCAAAGAGGAGAACTCATCAAAACTGGCCAGAATCGTATCCAAAAACGTCCCCACGTAAGAAATACATTTTCTAACACGTTTCCATCGGTAGGTTCTCTACGAAACAAGTTGGTATTTACATTCAGAAAGCAGCCATCTTAAACCCGAACAAAGCCAGTCGAAATACATATATTTTTTCCGTGAATATATCTTTCTAAAGCATATAACAAAAAAAAACGACACAATAAGAGAAGAAATGTATCTTGCTTATTTATATATATACTAGCAGGGCTACCCGGCGTTGCTCGGGGTCATAAAAAAGATATTAAATCGTGTGACATATTTCTATTAAAACATCTCTGTCTTTACTTGTCTCTATCTTTTTCTATTGCACCCTTTCCCTAATATAATACTCTAAGAAATCTACTGGGCCTTTAGTTTTAAAGTTATGGCACCGAACTTACACACACTGTTGAATTGAGGCTAATAGGCACCGACAGATTAAGCAGATGCAACTTAACAAGTGTTACACTGTTATATCTGACATATTGAACAGTTGCAGATTCAGTATATAGCCATTAGTGAATTACACACATGATCCATCTAGGATATATTGCACTGTTAGATTCGACATAAGACATACTAAGACTCAAACTAAATTATAAAACATACCTGCTCTATCTAGAGTATTGAGTACATCTGGATGCAGCATTTACTACGTTTTTAGTGCCCGACTATATTATTGCACACACCTGCTGCATCTAGTGAACTGAGCAGTGTTTTATACAGCATATAACATTAAGCAAGTGTCCTACTGCAGTAATAATCTATTGTTCCCGAGTGTGTTTCAGATTATAAACCTAGGTATGAACAACAAAACAGTAGTGAAAAAGTGTGCTTAACATATTTTTGTGACAAATTATCACTCTATTGCTCAATATATTTGAACATATTTATTTTAACAGTTTGTCAACCACTTTCAAGCAAGAATATGATGAATATAACAACAAAAACATGATATCTAAATGGGTGATTTTCATTTTAATGTGTCTTTTGTTTCTTTTGAGAATGTGTAATTGTGTCAAAACATAATATATATATATATATGTATATATATATAAAAGAAACTGCAGCATTTGATGATATAAAGCACAGATACAGATTGTTCAAATCTGATGTTTTAATAAATAAATATTTTGTAACTGTCTTTATTTTTATTATTTGTAATAACATTTTCGCTTTAGTCTTCATTTTACATGAAAGAATAAAAAATAAATTTCAAACTACAATTTAATTATCCGAATCTTCAGTGTGGTTTGTGTGGTTGATTAAACTGAAATGAAAAATGTAATTGGGAAAACAGAACCAAATTGTCTGAAATGGAAGATGAAATTAGAAAATATATTATTCAATTGAATGAGTAACAATAATCAAAATGAAGTGGCCAAAAACTTCCATCAATTATAAGTAAGTTTTTTTACACTCAAAATATGAAAGTACTAAAATCTTTGTGCTAATGTCTTATTAGTGGTATGTTATCATCAAGAATGCACCTACAAGAGTGTTTTTCTTGGGTGAGTTTGAGGAATAGGTATCCAACACATTGCAGCTATGACGTAGTTATGATGCATGCAGTTCTGACTATAAATAAAGCTGAATCAATTTCCAATGCTTCTACACAATATGTTCGTTAACTTAGCCTGTAGCGAAAGTGTTTGATGAAAATTGGAATTAATGACATAAGTACTGAAATTGTCTGGATACCTATTCGTAAAAAATACCCTTTTTTAGAAAAAGCACTGCACGGATCCCCCATGCCACCCCCCCAAAAACTGTAACATAATTTTATTTTCCAGAGACTTGGTACACAATGTTCTTGCAGGGAGTGAGTCCTTCGTTTTTAGTAATCTGTGATTTTTTTCTTACTGATCAGAAATCAAACTTAAAAGTCATATACTTAAAAAAATGTTGATACCGATTAGACACACGCAAAAATAATACCGCTTTAAGATATATTATCCCATATAATTGAAGAAATGACTCATGTTAGTAAGAATAAATGGTGTGTGTTAATCCATAAGGTAATGGGTAGTCTGAATTTCTCTTAATTCATTCAACTTATTGTAAAGCCGGACTCTGATAATCAAATCTGAAATAGAAAGTAAAATGTGAAGTTTATATAAAAACATACAGTATTTAAAAAGGAACGAAAACAATCAAATGAAGAAAGCCTATTGTCTATAAAATATAAAGGAATCAAATTAAAAGGTGTCCTGAAGTGTGAATAGAAAAAGAGAAAATGCAGTTAGTTTAAAAATAGATACTGTTTTGTAGTAAAAGAGATAAAAAAACTTACAAAAAACAAATGTACTTTATTCAAAAAAGCTGCTTGAATTGAGATTTTCTGATACTTTGCTCGAAAGTCCTGGGGTGTCAGTCTGTTTAGCAATTCCAAACTGAAACAGAAATAATATATTGTTTTGTAGTAAAATAGATAAGAAAGTTACCATTAGCAAATCCTATGTCCACTTCAAATTGCTAAATTGGCTACTTCAGTGTACATTTGTATTGAGGTTTTTCTTTAGTGTAATTGTCTAATAAAGGATTGATCTATTGCCTACTGAGTGAGGCACCTTACTTACTTCACTAAGCACTGTCAATGGGACTATACAGTTATTTTACTTCTCACCGAAGTGCAACTTGTTTCATTAAGTTTAAGTGGTAATAGTTTTCAAACATTTATTTAGAAAGTGAAAATAATTTTAAAAACGAATGTGCACCCAAACAGTAAATGAAAAGATTTTCTCTGATAATGACTGTTTTCCTATATTTGTCTGTTCGTCTCCCTTGCTTCATCTGTGTGCATGGTTTGCTTCCTCTCCTTCTTTAGCAGTATTTATATGGCGGTGCACCTGTAATAGATTAATACATATGCTCTTTATTGAATGTAAAATCGAAAAACTAATAGAATAGCAAGCAAATATAAATACTTGTCTGAAACAAAATAGTTGAATAAAACATTACCAGAGCCTTGCTAGCCAGAGTTATAAATAGTGAAATTGCCTATAAGAACTGACGTAAAGTTATATTCCAAACCTCCTAAACACTGTTTTACCCTGTTACCACTTCGCATGGCTAGCTCAAGAGCAAGGATTTTGAGAAGCAGATTTTGGATGTTAAGCAAACCAAACAATGTTCTTTCAGGCAATTCCCCACTCTGAGAGAGCTGTAATTCATTTGTAAGTCATTCTCAACTCTGGTACAACTGTCATTCATTTATAAGTCATTCAAAACTCTAGGGGAGCTGCCATTTATTTGTACGTTATTCTCAACTCCGGGGGACCTGTCATTCATGTGTAAGTAATTCTAAACTCTGATGGAGCTGTCATCCATTTGTTACTCATTCTCAACTGTGATGGAGCTGTAATTCATTAGTAAGTCATTCTTAACTCTGGGGGAGCTGTCATTCATTTGTAAGTTATTCACAACTCTGGGAGGCTGCCATTCATGTGTAAGTAATACTAAACTCTGATGAAGCTGTCATTCATTTCTAAGTCATTCACAACTCTAAGGGAGCTGTCATTCATTTGTAAGTCATTCACAACTCTAAGGGAGCTGTCATTCATTTGTAAGTCATTCTTAACTCTTAGGAAGCTGTTATTCATTTGTAAGTTATTCTCAATTCTAAGGGAGCTGGCATTCATTTGTAAGGCATTCTTAATTCTGAGAGGGCTGTTATATATGTGGACGTTATTCACAACTTTAGCTCAATTTGGAAGTTAAAATAATTTAGTATTTTTCGGATTTTACATTGTTTCTATACTATGCAGGAGATGCACATTGTTACTAGTTTTTCGTTTTATTTTCAATTCTGGTTGAAACAGACTCTAGTAAAAAAAGTAATTATGAATTCTGAACTTTTGGGGAGTTTGGAATTGGTAATTTGCTCTAACAGAATCGTGAAAGTAATAAGATTATAAAAAACATAAGAATGGTTATGCCTAATTTTTTTCAAATATATGAAATTATAAGTTTTTATTTTTTTGTGACAATAAATATTTCAAATTGAGGTGAACGGGTGTCGTTGTCATCCTTGGTCAAAGCGATAAACGATGAGAAAAATCTGTCTTTTAGCTCGAAATCTTTTTCTCAGTAACCGCTATACCACACTTACTGTAAGGGTTATCATACTTAAAGTATCCCTCAAATGTAGTAAATGTTATTGTTATAAATATTCTATGTACAGAAATTCATTTTTTCAAGTAGGAATTGTTGTGAACAATACAGAAAAGACAAACAAAACAGGTTTTAAATAGCCAACCACCCAAAGATAATTTTTTTAAGAACTTTTTTTTCTTTAAAAAAAATTTCTTAATTTCTTGTTTTGTTTTTAGACACTGGAGGAGGTGGAAATTGTTTTGCTCTGAGAAAATGGCTAGCTCAAGAGCAAGGATTTTGAGAAGCAGGTTTTGGATGTTAAGCAAACCAAACAATTTTCTTTTAGGCAATTCCCCACTCTGAGAGAGCTGTAATTCATTTGTAAGTCATTCTCAACTCTGGTGCAACTGTCATTCATGTATAAGTCATTCAAAACTCTAGGGGAGCTGCCATTTATTTGTACGTTATTCTCAACTCCTCAGGACCTGCCATTCATTTGTAAGTAATTCCAAACTTTGATGGAGTTGTCATTCCTTTGTTACTCATTCTCAACCACCCAAAGATAATTTTTTAAAGAACTTTTTTTTAAAGAAACAAAAACAAAATTGGAAAAAAAATGTTTTGTTTATAGACACTGGAGGAGGTTGAAATTGTTTTGCTATGAGAAAATTGAGGAGTAAGTTATTGTTTGCTTATAGACTCCAGAGAATGGGATTTTAAATTTCAACTTCCAGAGTGATTAGATTTACTTATTTAATTTGGATTGTTGGGGAATTTGGATTTATTGTAATTTGTTGAAACAGAATACTATAAGAAATAAAAAGTTAAAAAATATCTGAACATGTGTGAAAATGTTTCAATAAGATAATCGAAATGTGTTACTCCTAGGAGTAAATTCATTATTTGTATCATTTTTAAAACATGTAGGAATCGGATTGTGTCCGAATTTGTATTTCAACTACCACAATGAACAGATGTCATTTTTAAATCTTTACTTTTGGGAATTTGAATGTGATAGTTTGCGGAAATCAAATACTGAAATAAATAAAAGTAAAAAAATAGTGTCAGAACATTTGTAAAAATGTGTTTAAAAAGATTTTTTAATGTGTTAATCTTGGGTGGAAAAGTCAGAATTTGTTTTGTATTTAGACTGTGGAGGAGTGTGATTTGGTTTTCGTTTTTGAATTTGCAGGAGTGAGAATTTTAAAGTTCAACTAGCATAGTGATTCAATTTAATTGCCAAATCCGGGCTATTTTTAAAGTTTTTTTAGTATTTGCTTAAAGAATAGTCGAATAACAAAAAGTAAAATATAATATCAGAACATGGGAAAACGTTAAAATAACAAATCTTTGAAATGTGTTAATGTTGTGAAAAAAAGTTATAATGTGTTTAGTTTATAGAACCTGGATGGGTTGGATATTTGTTTCGGTTTTAAAACATGTAGTAGTCAGAATGTAGTTAAGTTAAGTGTGGTATTTAAAAGTAATTTTACATTCGTAATTCTTGTAGAGTTTCAATTTTGTAATCTGCTGAAACAGAATAATGAAAATAAAAAAATACAATTATCTTTGTATTGTTTTCTACACTGTTTAGATTATTTTCCTCTTTTTTTATCTATTTTGAACAACGATACCCCTGCTCCTTACTTTGTTTGCCTTGTGCCTAATTTGTTCAAATACATGTAATTGTAAATTTTAGTAGTGCCAATAAATATTTTAAACTGAAGTGAATGGGCGTCATTGGTCATCCTTGGCCAAAATTGATAAAATAGATTATAAAAAATGTCAATATTACTGTTAGCTAGAATTTTTTCTCAGTTACCACAATACCACATTTACTCTAAGGGTTTCCATACTTAAATTATTCCCCAAATGTTGGAAATGTTATTGTTATTAATATTCTATGCAAAGAAATTCATTAGTTCAAGCGGGGAGTGGGGTTGAACAATAACGAAAAGACAATACGTACCTATGGAATGAAATCCATTGAATAGCGATTTGTGACTTTCATACTTTCGTTTTCAAGCAGCAGCAAATGGCGCCGTTTGTCATATACGGATTGCTCCAGAAATCAGCATATTCTCAAGAACTGGTCTCCAGTGAATACTCTCTGTTTGCAGACCTCAATAGACAACTCCACGGAAAGAGATTAGGGGCAAATGAAAAAATTATATTGGAAACTTAGATGAATTTTGAAGCCGAAAAAAATCGTTCTACAGTAAAGATAATCGAAGAACCGCGGGTATCACATTCTATGTTGATAAACAGAGTCGAACTTTTTCTAACAGTTATTGTTTTATTTATTCGGCTCGTTGGTGATGTTCTCGTATGATCAATAACCTTGCATTTCGTAGATTGTATTGCTTTAATTAAAGGTTGTTGCTTTTTAAGTTAATAAAATTACAGCAATTTGTGAAAAAAGGTGAAGATGGCAAACGAACATAGCATAACATTTCCGGAAAATAAGTCAATCATTTTTAGAAAGTGAAATGTTTCTCAGTTGGAAATATTCCAAAATAAATGTCGCTTCCCACTTCTTCGTGCGAATATTTTTCAGAGGAATCTGAACTCGAATAGGTGTTTACAGTCAAAAGAAATCTAAATAGCAATGCCCTAAAGGGCTTGTATCAAAAGAAACAGACACTGATATATGGTCGACACATGACCAACCGCTTAAAGTTTCAGAAGTATTTGTGTATTTATTATATATCTTTCGTCATCTATTTTAATCAATAATATCATTTGAACATTTAAGGAAAATAAGTTATAAATACACAAACAAACGTATGTATATACATATATATATATACATATATATATATATATATATATATATATATAGGTGTTTCTATAGTCTTGGATGTGTTCAATCTTTAAAACTATATGAAAAAAAAAAGACAACACTTTTAGTCGCAAGTCTTTCGTAGGGGAATGACTTTACTTGTCATTAAATCAATATCTTCTAATCACTGTTTCTTAGCTTCCAATAATTTACGCCAGTCTGATATTGTTGTAGGTATCATCAGTTATTTACCATGAAAAACTGCTTCTTGTATTTAAAAACAAAACGGTATTTTTCTCATGGCTCCCAAGAACATCACATGCCTTACAAAAACAAAAACAAAAACAAAAACGTGCTGGATATCAGATATAGGTTTTTGCTTCAGATTGATATTTTTCCTTACCTATTTTGTGTTGTTCGTCTGTTTTTACTCAAGAAAAATGTATATGTTATTGACAAAACTATATATATATATATAACACAACTTATTGGCCTAAAATCGCGTAATGTGGGCTATATTTTCTTTAAGTGTCAGGCAAAGAGAATAAAATGGGGTAGAAGTCCTTCGTAAAAATGCAACTCATCTTATTTTCTTGTGAAATCATAACAAGACGTATTAGACATGAATCAATAAATGTTCCCCCAAATTTAAGTTTATTTGAAGTGTTTAAGGCCATAATCTGAGAACATATTCATATTAGAAAATTCGAACGTTTCAAATTTGCATCAAATTTGATACATGGTTCTGAGACACCAATTAGGCAAGATTCCCTGAATTTTCAATTCTTATTAAGACCACTAAATCTGTATCCTTAAATTTTAGATATTTTATAAAATAGATATTTTGCAATTGATTTTGATAAATATTGAATAAGAATTCTAGACATTAGTGTTAGTAGTATTATATCTTGATTTTAATCTTAGGAAGAGGACATAAAAGTGATATTTAACTGTTTTGAATAGTAATGTGTAAGTAACGAAGGCTCATATTACGTTTAAACAAGAATTACCCCCCCCCCTTGTTTCTTAAGATTGTTATGTTATTTTCTGAAATGATGTCAATCCTGATAATTTTATTTGCCGAAATAAATAATTATTATAATAAGGAAACTAAAGCTCAGTACTTTGTCATGTAATGAATATGATGCAAAGATAAAACTTAGTCAGAATCAAATATCGATTTTTGAAATTGATTCTAACATAGGCCTAACATGGAAAATCCGAACCGAAAGTAGGAATATACATATCTAATGACATGGAATATTTCATCAGATAGACCCCAACAATCCATTGTTTATGAATTCCTCCAATTTATTCTTGAAATGTTCAACCTAATTTATAGGATTAAGTTGGGTGTTATCATGTTTTTAAAATAAATTGTTTAATCATAAAAGAAAATCCAATTTTGTAGTAGATATAGCTTGTTTTTTCAAATCATTTTTCCAATACACGTTCAGTGTGAGGATATATATTAATAAACGCTGTGCCATATTTAGAAATCCTATTACCTATTCTGAAGGGCGTAATTAAATTCCACCGCATTCTTCTCTCGGGGAAAATAATTCAACATAAAAATAGAAAATATTCATTTTTGTTTTAAAGATCTGTTATTTAGACATATTTTTTCTGCGTCTTTTAAGTTTAATCATATTCCAATGGGAACGTCTTGTAACTGATTCTTTGGATAGAGGGCAATCCTCTGCTTTATAATAAAGACCAGTGTGTATTTATTCGTATATATATAATATATATATATATATGTGTGTGTGTGTGTGTTTATCAAAATTGCTCCAGACAATGCATGAAGCCGCGTGATGTAAGGAGCTAACAAAAACAAAATATGATTATCGCAAAGACAGGAGATGCGGATTGGTCTTAGTCTTGAAAAGACCAAGGCTATAGGTAGTAGGAAACCAGTCAGGGGTAACCGAGTTCAATACGCCTACAGTCTTGGAAAAGAGCTACTTCATAGGAAGTTGTATTACAATAAAGTATAAAATAGCGAATTGATAGTGACCACTAGACCAGGGAGTCAAACTATCTGGAACAAAAAACAGCAGGGGGTATATCGCATTATTATGAAGAACACATGACATAATAGTATGTATAGATACAACTGAGACTAGTAACATCACGTCTGTGAGAGAAAACGGGCAGAGAAAGAGGAAAGAGTGAGCGCAATCAAATTACAGATAAGTTTCTGCGCATTATCAAGTACCCTCCAATGAGACAGATTTACCATCCCAAATATGACAACAGTATTTAATACATAGTCTACTAGTAGATCTGTAGAGATCGAAAAAAAGCCACAGATGTGAGATAGCGTTTGGGGCGATATAGAGAACAGAGTATATGAGAAGCAGAAAGATATATATTCTCAACCATTAAAACTATATTTTTAAAAAATAAACTTATAGTCCCAAGTCTTTCAGTGGAAAATCACTCATGTAAGTCAATTTATATTTACAGTTATTATATTAGTTTGTTTCTAACACTATTTAAGGGATCATCAGTTGTTTACCATGAAAAACTGTTTCGGGAATTTAAAAACAAGACAGTATTTAATTTCCTGGCTTCCAAGCAGAGTTGATCAGACCCCACTTCCCTTAAAAGACAAAAACATAAACGTTCCTTATACTAAATCTACGCGTTGTTCCATAAAAATGTTTTGCTAACTTATATTAGTTATTTAAAAAACAAACATTTTCTTTACCTGTGCTGTTCGTCTGTCTAATAAAATTTATCCGTTACTTACAAAAATGTTGCTGCATTTTAAAGTGTTTGGACGAATCCATTACACTATTATTTAGGTGATTAATGTATTATTTTTAGTTTTATATTATAAATATAAAAAAATATCAACACATCAAAAAATAAAAAATAAATAAATAAGTATATATATATATATATATATATATATATATATATATATAGTCATCCACATACATCCTGTTTCGCGGTTTCACAGCTCATCAGTGCAGCTAGACCAGTTAATGTCTCAAGCCGGGATCGAAACGCAACCGTCGAGCTGACAGTCGGCGATGCTAACCCCTACGCCATCATGCGACACTGACTGAATGTAAGTGATATCTCAATGTAACGAAAAGTAAACATTGCAAATGCCTGAGCTCGAAATAAGTTTTACCTAATGAGCATTGCCTTATATCTTTAGTCCCTACTTCTCTCCCTCCTCCTCCTTTGTTGTCCATCTCCCCGTTGTCGGCAACCTCAAATAAATATTAATCTTCCTTGTTCACTTAGTGTTTCTAATTTGCGTTCACAACTGTCGATTTTTTTCCTTTTCTCAGTGTTTCAAATCGGCGTTTATAAGTTAACCGTTAATTTTTTCTCTTTTTCTTCTTCTTCTTTGCCCACTCCCAGTGTTTAAAATCGGCGTTCATAACTGTCGATTTTTTCTCTTTCTTCTTCTTCCTCTTCTTTTTTAACATTTCTTTCTTTCTTTCTATTGTATTTTTATTGTTTTTCTTTTTTTC
Source organism: Sepiola atlantica (assembly GCA_963556195.1). Taxonomy (NCBI): domain Eukaryota; kingdom Metazoa; phylum Mollusca; class Cephalopoda; order Sepiida; family Sepiolidae; genus Sepiola; species Sepiola atlantica. The sequence continues at coordinate 156,423,351 of OY744521.1, read as the reverse complement.
ATTATAATTAGTAGATGTGTTATATATACGTTTATACATATTCTACATTATTTTTATTTATATATCCTATGATTCATTATATCAGTTTATTTTATTATTCTATCAGTTATATATATATATATATATATATATATATATAATGTTTCAGAATTTTTTAATTGAGTGTTGATAATTTGTAGAATTTGGTATATTCGCATTACTGTTCTCATCTTGGGTGTTTTTTATCACAACGTTTCGACTGATGTAACCTATGACCGTCTTCAGGTGTACGTTGACGAACTGGAGAATCTGATGAGAACAGTAGTCCGAATATACCGAATTCTACAAATTATCAACACTCAATTAAAAAATTCTGAAACATAATATCAAATTAATACGGACCCGAAATAATACGAAAATAGAATCAAATCGAAAAACTCTATCAAAAGCTGGCAAGAATGAGCAACCACTTTACATTCCTATTCAGATGCCGTGACCTAAAGCTAGTTACACACCGAAATCTCAAGCGAGCTTACCCCTTTCCTGAAAAGTATATTACTGTCGGACAACGAAACTCGCATCCAAGAATACCTGGACATATCGTATAAACATGAATTTAAAGAGGTCTAATCTCGCCTAATAAAGAAGTTGGAAAATCTGAAATTTAAGGACATACGACTTCAAGTCCATTATTCACCAGTAAGAGCCATTGTCAATATAAGTAAACGTCAGCTGACTTCCTCTGAGGAATCAGTGCTGAATAAAGGTCTTAACTTTGCCACAACTATGAAGTAGATGCATACTTAGACATGATAGCTCCAATAGAAGAGGCAACATGGGTAAGCCCAAGGCACAAATAGATGAGCTAAAGTGGAAGGTGAGACAAGCACCTGAGAATTCTAAGCCTCCAAAACCTAACGTCTCAAAGGAAGAAGTCTTGGCTATCAAGTCACTATGCAATGATGATTAAATCATAATATTATCAGCAGACAAAGACAATGCTACAGTGGTAATGGATAGAGCGGAATATTTCAAGAAATTGTCAGATCTAGTGTGGTCAGGTGGTTACTGTAAAAGTAAAAATAGAACCCGACTTTAAAAACAAAGAGGAAGTTGTCACAAATAATCAGTAAGAACAAAGATTTAATTTCACCATACAGGCAGCTAGTTCAGCATTACAGCAAGCTACCATACCTATACAGCCTGCCTAAGATTAACAAAGACGGTATTCTATAAAGGACCATTGTCAGCGTCCGAAGTTCAGCATGCCATCCAATGAGCCGATTCCTGGTAGATATAATCACTCCACTCACAGGCAAATCTTTATTGTATATCACGAATCCAGCCCATTTCGTGGAAGAAATCAATCATGTCCCAATCATTGCAACCAGATGGTGAGTCTTGATAGAGTGAGTATGTTCACAAAGGTACCCACTGATGAGACCCTGACGGTGATACGGATAGGTTGAATTCAGATGCTCTACTGAAGGAACGCACTTGTATCCCAATTGATAATCTAATGGAGATGTTGACCTTTTACATAGAAACCACATACTTCGTGATGGGATCTGATATATACCGGCAGGAAGAAGGTCTAGCTATGAGTACACCATTGTTACCCAGTACTTGCCAATGTATATATGGAATACTTTGAGGAAATTGCGTTACAATCAACACCACTACAGCCAACAATATGACTGCGATATGTGGATGACACATACATACTCTGGCATCACTAGGGGAACGTTTAAATATTACTGGACCATGTGAACTCTTTCCGCCCATCTATACAGTTCACAATGTAAATAGAATATAACAACAAATTACCCTTTTTAGCTGTGCTGATAACTCGCACTGACCAGGGTTTTAGGTCATCTGTGCATCGAAAGCAAACTTTCACTGGACAATATCTAAATTTCAACTCCCACCGTCCATATAATGTAAAGAAAGGAATTGTCCGGTGCCTACAACATCGAGCAACGACAATATGTAGTAACAACAATACATATCAAGAGGAATAAGAGAAACCCTCCACCGAAATAACTATCCAAAGATCATGATATCAACTCCAACCAATCTAGACAAAACACCAACATATACCATATATGAGGACCTGTCGGAAAAAAATGCAAAGAATATGTAATCCCTATGACACCAGGATAGTATTTCGGAGCGACTCAACTCTCCGAAAGCATCTTGTGAGAGTCAAACCCTCTTACAGAAAAAGTCATGACCAAGAACTGTGCCTATGCGATTCCATGTAAGTGTAGAAAAGTATACAAAGGTGAGACTTGTCCACTAAAGGTAAGGCTAGAAGAACACTGGAAAGCCGTAATACGTGGACAAATCCAAAAGTCGGGTATGGCTGACAACATTTAGAAGGAAAACCGTCTACCCTTATGGAATGAAGTAAAAATTATAGATATCGACGAACGGTGGAGAGTAAGACGACTCAGAGAAGCAGCACATGTTAGGCGACAATGACTTACTAAGCAGACCTAGTATAGACTTCAATACAATATGAGAACCTATAATTTTAAATAATAGATAAGTAGTGATCTATACTGAGAAGTAGTTGGATAAAACCAAGAATAGGTTTAAGGCTCTCGGAATTCATACTAGAATTGTCCGCGAGGACCCGTAGCGCAGTGAATATAGTACTAAGTAAAATTCAGTTTTTAGTGACAGCCATCTGAGAGCTGAAGGTTCAATCTTCAGTGTGGGCGATACGAAAGATTGCGAATTACTGAAGACTTCTACCAGTCATGCCAGATGGACCTAGAGCACGCTATCCCCGTGGAGTTAATAAAAGGCTCCGTTCAAAATTCCGTCCAGATTCCCGAGTTCGGCAGAAAGATTCCCGAATTCGACAAGGTGGTGCGGAGAAGGCAGAAAGCAAGTAGCAAGTAAGACAACATCATTTGACATACTGCCGTTTGAAATGAATTCAGAAAAAAAACTCAACTTTATAATAACTTAAATGGTAGATGTTTTTTCTTCTGTAAGTCATCAGAAATAGTAATAATAATTTATATATGAAAAATTAAATTACTTTCGAATCTCACGAATTCAGCTCTAATAATAATTTATATGGTTATTTCTTAAATGAGTTATTGCTTTTATAAAGAAAATACACCAAGATTTTAGCAAACTAGATGTCATATACGAAACCCATGCTAAAAACAATTGCATTACAATATATATATATATATATATATATGTATATATATATATATATATATATATATATATATATATATATAATTACTTTCATTCACCCTAAACAAGGCATATTGCCACTGAGACGTATGTTGACAAATTTTAATTCATCCTTTTCTGTTCCTCCCGTGCAACGACGGGAGACTGGTCCAGCTAGTATTAATATAAAACTATAATCTTTCTATATATTAATACGATAGCGTGTGTGTTCGTGTGTGACGTTTACATTAAAAGTCATTTTATTTTCATTATTTCACTTTGGCGCAACAGTTAGCGACGTAGTATTTTGACGTCGACCCAACTGGTTTATAGTTCGATCCCAAGCAACCTTTAAGATTTTTTTCTAAATCGAAGATGGGGGAGGGTAGGTAGGGAATGGACAACCGGGAAGACACATATTAATACGATAGCGTGTGTGTTATTTTGTGTGTCACGTTTGCATCAAAAGCAATGTCGTTGCGAATCTTTGTATACTACTCATGAATTGGAGCCAAATCTAATTTAATCTAAAGCATTTACAAAGTAAGTTTTAGTCGTCGAAATATTACCTTCATTAGCAATCTTGTATATAAATAATTTTTGTAAATTGTTTCATGTATTGTTCGTTTTTTAAAGTAAAGATTATCATACTTTATTCAAACATGTATAGGTTAGGAACAAATAATTAGTACTGAAAACATCATTTCGTGTAATTTACGCGAGTCCCGCTAGTAATATATGACAATCTGGTATAAATATAAAGAAGTAATATAATACATACACTATTTTCTAATAGAGTTATAATATATATAGTAAACATATTATTTGATTATATATGTATATATATAAATTTATATATATATATATATATATATATATATATATATAAAGCAAAGTTGTCCGTGTTATGTGTGTC
>OY744521.1:156409867-156414058 GCA_963556195.1 Sepiola atlantica | reverse complement strand
TAAATATAAAAAATATCAACACATCAAAAAATAAAAAATAAATAAATAAATATATATATATATATATATATATATAGTCATCCACATACAGCCTGTTACGCTGTTTCACAGCTCATCAGTGCAGCTAGACCAGTTAATGTCTCAAGCCGGGATCGAAACGCAACCGTCGAGCTGACAGTCGGCGATGCTAACTCCTACGCCATCATGCGACACTGACTGAATATAAGTGATATCTCAATGTAACGAAAAGTAAACATTGCAAATGCCTGAGCTCGAAATTAATTTTACCTAATGAGCATTGCCTTATACCTTTAGTCCCTACTTCTCTCCCTCCTCCTCGTTTGTTGTCCATCTCTACGTTGTCGGCAACCTCAAATAAATATTAATCTTCTTTGTTCACTTACAGTTTTTCTAATCTGCGTTCACAATTGTCGATTTTTTTCCTTTTCTCAGTGTTTCAAATCGGCGTTTATAAGTTAACCGTTAATTTTTTCTCTTTTTCTTTTTCTTCTTTGCCCACTCCCAGTGTTTAAAATCGGCGTTCATAACTGTCGATTTTTTCTCTTTCTTCTTCTTCCTCTTCTTTTTTAACATTTCTTTCTTTCTTTCTTTCTATTGTATTTTTATTGTTTTTCTTTTTTTTCATTATAATTAGTAGATTATTTATATATACGTTTATACATATTCTACATTATTTTTATTTATATATCCTATGATTTGTTCTATCAGTTTATTTTATTATTCTATCAGTTTATATATATAAATATATATATATATATATATATATATATAATGTTTCGGAATTTTTTTGATGAGGGTTGATAATTTGTAGAATTTGGTATATTCGCACCACTGTTCTCATCTGGGTGTTTTTTTATCACAACGTTTCGGCTGATGTAACCTATGACCGTCTTCAGGTGTACGTTGACGAACTGGAGAATCTGATGAGAACAGTAGTCCGAATATACCGAATTCTACAAATTATCAACACTCAATTCAAAAATGCTGAAACATAATATCAAATTAATACGGACCCGAAATAATACGAAAATAGAATCAAATCGAACAACTCTATCAAAAGCTTGCAAGAATGAGCAACCACTTTACATTCCTATTCAGATGCCGTGACCTAAAGCTAGTTACACACCGAAATCTCCAGCGAGCTTACCCCCTTCCTGAAAAGTATATTACTGTCGGACAACGAAACTCGCATTCAAGAATACCTGGACATATCGTATAAACATGAATTTAAAGAGGTCTAATCTCGCCTAATAAAGAAGTTGGAAAATCTGAAATTTAAGGACATACGACTTCAAGTCCATTATTCACCAGTAAGAACCATTGTCAATATAAGTAAACGTCAGCTGACTTCCTCTGAGGAATCAGTGCTGAATAAAGGTCTCAATTTTGCCAAAATCATCAAGCGGATCCATACTTAGACATGATAGCTCCAATAGAAGAGCCAACATGGGTAAGCCCAAGGCACAAATAGATGAGCTAAAGTGGAAGGTGAGACAAACACCTGAGAATTCTAAGCCTTCAAAACCTAACGTCTCAAAGGAAGAAGTCTTGGCTATCAAGTCACTATGCAGTGATGATTAAATCATAATATTATCAGCAGACAAAGACAATGCTACAGTGTTAATGGATAGAGCGGAATATCTCAAGAAATTGTCAGATCTAGTGGGGTCAGGTGGTTATTGTAAAAGTAAAAATAGAACCCGACTTTAAAAACAAAGAGGAAGTTGTCACAAATAATCAGTAAGAACAAAGATTTAATACCACCTACAAAATACAGGCAGCTAGTTCAGCATTACAGCAAGCTACCATACCTATACAGCCTTCCTAAGATTAACAAAGACGGTATTCTATAAAGGACCATTGTCAGCGCCCGAAGTTCAGCATACCATCCAATGAGCCGATTCCTGGAAGATATAATCACTCCACTCACAGGCAAATCTTTATTGTATATCAAGAATCCAGCCCATTTCGTGGAGGAAATCAATCATGTCCCAATCATTACAACCAGATGGTGAGTCTTGATAGAGTGAGTATGTTCACAAAAGTACCCACTGATGAGACCCTGACGGTGATACGGATAGGTTGAATTCAGATGCTCTACTGAAGGAACGCACTTGTATCCCAATTGATAATCTAATGGAGATGTTGACCTTTTACATAGAAACCACATACTTCGTGATGGGATCTGATATATACCGGCTGGAAGAAGGGCTAGCTATGAGTACACCATTGTCCCCAGTACTTGCCAATGTATATATGGAATACTTCGAGGAAATTGCGTTACAATCAACACCACTACAGCCAACAATATGACTGCGATATGTGGATGACACATTCATACTCTGGCATCACCAGGGGAACGTTTAAATATTACTGGACCATGTGAACTCTCTCCGCCCATCTATACAGTTCACAATGTAAATAGAATATACCAACAAATTACCCTTTTTAGCTGTGCTGATAACTCGCACTGACCAGGGTTTTAGGTCATTTGTGCATCGAAAGCAAACTTTCACTGGACAATATCTAAATTTCAACTCCCACCGTCCATATAATGTAAAGAAATGAATTGTCCGGTGCCTACAACATCGAGCGAAGACAATATGTAGTAACAACAATACATATCAAGAGGAATAAGAGAAACCCTCCACCGAAATAACTATCCAAAGATCATGATATCAACTCCAACAAATCTAGACGAAACACCAAAATATACCATATATGAGGGTCTGTCGGAAAAAATGCAAAGAATATGTAATCCTTATGACACCAGGATAGTATTTCGGAGCGACTCAACTCTCCGAAAGCATCTTGTGAGAGTCAAACCCTCTTACGGAAAAAGTCATGACAAAGAACTGTGCCTATGCGATTCCATGTAAGTGTAGAAAAGTATACAAAGGTGAGACTTGTCGTCCACTAAAGGTAAGGCTAGAAGAACACTGGAAAGCCGTAATACGTGGACAAATCCAAAAGTCGGGTATGGCTGACCACATTTGGAAGGAAAAGCGAAACGTCTACCCTTATGGTATGAAGTAAAAATTATAGATATCGACGAACGGTGGAGAGTAAGACGACTCAGAGAAGCAGGACATGTTAGGCAACAATGACTTACTAAGCAGACCTAGTATAGACTTCAATACAATATAAGAACCTATAATTTTAAATAATAGATAAGTAGTGATCTATACTGAGAAGTAGGTGGATAAAAACAAGAATAGGTTTAAGGCTCTCGGGATTCATACTAGAATTGTCCGCGAGGACCCGTAGCGCAGTGAATATAGTACTAAGTAAAATTCAGTTTTAAGTGACAGTCATCTGAGAGCTGAAGGTTCAATCTTCAGTGAAGGCGATACGAAAGATTGCGAATTACTGAAGACTTCTACCAGTCATGCCAGATGGACCTAGAGCACGCTATCCCCGTGGAGTTAATAAAAGGCTCCGTTCAAAATTCCGTCCAGATTCCCGAGTTCGACAGAAAGATTCCCGAGTTCGACAAGGTGGTGCGGAGAAGGCAGAAAGCAAGTAGCAAGTAAGACAACATCATTTGACATACTGCCGTTTGAAATGAATTCAGAAAAAAACTCAACTTTATAATAACATAAATGGTAGATGTTTTTTCTTCTGTAAGTCATCAGAAATAGTAATGATAATTTATATATGAAAAATTAAATTACTTTCGAATCTCACGCATTCAGCTCTAATAATAATTTATATGGTTATTTCTTAAATGAGTTATTGCTTTTATAAAGTAAATACACCAAGATTTTAGCAAACTAGATGTCATATACGAAACTCATGCTAAAAACAATTGCATTACAATATAAATATATATATATATATATATATATATATATATATATATAATTACTTTCATTCACCCTAAACAAGGCATATTGCCACTGAGACGTATGTTGACAAATTTTAATTCATCCTTTTCTGTTCCTCCCGTGCAACGACGGGAGACTGGTCCAGCTAGTATTAATATAAAACTATAATCTTTTTATATATTAATACGATAGCGTGTGTGTTCGTGTGTGACGTTTACATTAAAAGTCATGTTATTTTCATTATTTCACTTTGGCGCAACAGTTAGCGACGTAGTATTTTGACGTCGGCCTAACTGGTTTATAGTTCGATCCCAACCAACCTCTAAGATTTTTTTTCTACATC
>OY744521.1:156379867-156404867 GCA_963556195.1 Sepiola atlantica | reverse complement strand
ACCTTTCTTTCTATCAGTCTGCAAAAAATCATAATTTCCTTATTTATTTATTCGTTACACATAATTAAGAAACCATACTCTTTAAAATAATATAGAATATATAAAAATTAAAGAATTAACACCAGAAATAACAGAATAAGCCAACAAATTAAATGAAATTAATAATTTTGGAAAACGGAAATATGAAAGAACAAAAAACATTAAATTATTATACTATTGCAAGACAGGAGAAAGAGAACGTACTGCAGAATAACTGGAAATAAAAAATCTACGGAATTATAAGAAATAATAAATTGACCTGAATCTGGGAGATTAGACCGCCTGAAAGTCGCGCGTTCGTGAAACCATGGTAACAGTAAAAAAAAGTAACTTATCTTTCTATGTAACGTATATACGTACATATGTATATTCATAAAAAACAGAAGCTTGTAGGAAAGCGTAACGTATGTTCTACAAATATGTTTTCATTATTCTGTTATTTTCGTTCTGTCGGATATGTTAAGCATGACCTTCTTACGGCTTCTACATGTTTATTAAATTCAACCATATACACAAACATTATACACATTCACAATGTATATTGTAGGTTAATAAATCTTTATTTACTCGAAATTCCTTTTATACATTTCGTTGGTGAACAGAAATGTTTATATTGGTATCATTAAAAGTTCGCGATCTTAAAAAATATCAGACTTGTTCGTCCAGAGACTAGAGTTAAAATAATAATTTCCCAGCTAACATTCCGGTAACAGTTAAATTTGTTATGCAAAAACTGTAAATCCTCAGTATTTCGTACACGAGTGCGAACTTTCCTATGTGTTATTGTAGTAATTTTAACCAACACGATTTGATAAATACCCCTAATCATTCTGTTAAATACCATAGCCGGATGTACTCAATAGTCATTAGACAGAAGTGGATGCACTTCGTATCGACACACACACAGAAGGAATAAAACAACATAACATGGTTGATTGTCAAAAGTGAAATGATCGTTGAATGAAGACACGTACCTGGCTGAAGAATAACAACATAACACGATTTATTTTCTAAAAAAAATAACCATTAGTTTAAACAGGCACATGGCCGAAAAACGCAAATATTGTGGATTGTCTAAAATAAAATAATTGTTGCAAAGTTTTAGCGACGGAAGCATCTCGTCGTTGAATAGAAGGCTTTGGGGACGTGAATATATTGACATTGATGTCCCACGGTGGCTGTGTGTAAGGGGTTCACAAATTGTTATATAATAACAGCCCGTAATTGATATCGGCGGTTAGTTAGAAATATGTGCTCGGGAAAATTCACCAGTCGAATTCCTGTGTATGCTACTGTTCTCCAAAACTCAATCGCACTCCTTTACCGCTACCGACAATACAGACTATCACTATATTTTCATATATCAATGTGACGTAATTCTTTCAAGCACAGCAGAAATACAACAATACTAAGTCGTATTCAAACCCTCAAACACTACAATTAGATTCAGAAATATTATTAACTCTTATTAATCAGTGGTCAAAGAATTATCAACTCGTAAACATTGCTAGTTTTTGTATTCTTCATTGTTAATCTTCAATTGTCACGTGTCAAATTCGGTTCTTAAAAAAGCAATCTTTTACGAAAAAGTCGTGCTGATATCTTTTTATAAATAAACAAATTATAAAAAAGTTATTTCATTTGGTACGAATGCTTGTCAAATTTGTAAACGATTAAGTTTACTTACACGAGTGGCAAGATTTAGTATTTTTAATTTTACGAGGTTGAACCAATAATGGTTGAGTACCATTCCCTTTTCTTGGTATTCATGATTTTATCCAAGTATGTGTAAGATTTAAGATATAATTGTTATTAGGTTACGAATTAACGGTTATCATTTGTTGCCAATGAGAATCAAAGATTTTATTTCGCTCTTAATTATTGTCTGTTAAAAACTTGCGGCTTTGCTCCATTTCATTTTGATTATACATAACACATATACATAAAATCTACACACTAAATCATTCATCGGTTGCCATTAAAAAGAACCTTAACAGACGTACTACATTTTGTATTTATAAATGTGTCTTTACATTTTATAAAACCTTATAATGTATTTGTATTGTTCAAATTATCTTGCAAAAGTCCGAAGTGAAAAGTAATATATAAATCTCTAAACCTTTTCACAGTCCTATTGGATTTTAAAATACTCACTATTATTAAGCTTTGGTTACGAAATTATAACCTTGCAAACCCTTGCTCGTCTTTTTGTTTTTCCTTGTTATTCTCTATTTGTCAAATGTTAGAATCAGCTCTAAAAAAAGCAATCTCTAACGATAATGTCGTGTTGATGTCTCTTAACTGTTTTCATGACTCTGAAAGGAAGCGATTCTTCGATGTGTCCATTGAATAAACATTTACATTATCAGTATCACAAAAACTAGTTGCCAAATCTGACAGCAGCAAAAGACGTTTAAACACAGGACCACTTGTAGAGTCTTTATTCCTCGACCATAAAGCAGCGACTAAAACGTTAGTACGCAAAGCTCAGACGGTTCTTCGGGCGTCTGGTCGAACTTGACAGAAAACGTGTTTGAAATCATGAGACGTGGTGCTGATGGCTTCCTCTTTCTGACTAAGAGAATAGACGCCTTTGGTTGTACGGCTGTCATCTCAGCAGTGGCGCCTTTCGAAAAGCGAATAGAACGCATGAAAGGACACCTGCCACGGTAAAAGAAATTATCTCCCCTGAGTAAAATACCGATTGGCAGTTGTCGTTGAGTGTTAACAGTAAGCTTAAGTTTTTTTTTCACACAAATATTTAAACACTAACAAAGATAGAATAAAAATGGCTTTAACCGTTCTGATATTATTATTATTATTATTATTATTATTATTATTATTATTATTATTATTATTATTATTATTATTATTACTAGCAAATATATGCTCCCTCCGGTCGCATATTTTTGCTAGGCTGCGCATCAGAAATGAAGGCTCACGCGTAAGCCAATGGAGCCCCAGTCATATTTCTGTGGTGGTTAGACATTGTTTTCTGTGTTTATGACCAAGAATATTTTTAGTTGAAAATAAAGAAAAAAAAATTCGACCCTACCCCGATTTTTGTTGTACCCTCGCCCATAAATAGAAAGACCTGTAGTTTAAAAAGAAAGAAAAAAAATGTTTTGTACCCCCCTCAATTTTTTTTGTACCCCCCTCAATTCATTGAAATATTTTTTAGTTATATATATATATCATATATATATATATATATTATATATATATATGATATATATATGATATATCTGATATATATGATATATATATATGGTATATATATATATATATATGATATATATATTGTCTATATATATGATATATATGATATATATGGTATATATATATATGATATATATATTGTCTATATATATGATATATCTGATATATATGATATATATATATGATATATATATATAATATATATATATGTATATATATAATATATATATATAATATATATATATAATATAATATATATATATAATATATATATATAATATATATATAATATAATATATATATATAATATATATATATAATATATATATATATATAATATAATATATATATATAATATATATACATAATATATAATATAATATGTATATATATAATATATATATATCTATAATATATATATAATATATATATATATTACTATTAAAATATATTCATGGCAATTAAGCTACACAGATACATTCAGGTTTCATTCTCGAAGGAAATACTAAGGCTGAATTCGTGGATGTATTGTTTGCAATTGCTTTTATATCTTAGTAGTGTTTACTCTAAATAGGAAATAGTATTCATTGCAAACAATACATACACGCATTTATCCTCATGATTTTTCTCCGGAATGAAAGATGGAGTTTATGTGCAGCTTACTTGCCATTACTATATGTTCATATCACAACTACTGGATTTTCTCACGTATTGAGTACTGCTTAAGTAAATACTATATGTATATAAAATTGAAATAAAAGCCAAATTAGCAATACAAGATTAATTGATTTTTTTTTTCTTACATTAATCCTATCGATTACGGAATAAAATTCCTTCTTCAGGGGTGACCAGTATTGAGTCATTTTTTTTTTTTTTTTTTTTTTCATCAAAAAACAAGAATAAAGAAACTTATTTCTTTGTTAATTTGACAAACGTCTTAGATGGTACGACGTAATCGCCTTGATGTTATGAAATGGCGGTAGGATTCAAAACCGGTGACGAACGAGAGATGCGTTGGCACGCTGTCGAGTAATGTGTGTGTTTTTCGTTCAAGTTTTAAGTATTGCATGGAAAGTTTATAAAATTGAAATAAAAGCCAAATTAGCAATACAAGATTAATTTATTTTTTTTTTCTTACATTAATCCTATCGATTACGGAATAAAATTCCTTCTTCAGGGGTGACCAGTATTGAGTCATTTTTTTTTTTTTTTTTTTTCATCAAAAAACAAGAATAAAGAAACTTATTTCTTTGTTAATTTGACAAACGTCTTAGATGGTACGACGTAATCGCCTTGATGTTATGAAATGGCGGTAGGATTCAAAACCGGTGACGAACGAGAGATGCGTTGGCACGCTGTCGAGTAATGTGTGTGTTTTTCGTTCAAGTTTTAAGTATTGCATGGAAAGTTTATAAAATTGAAATAAAAGCCAAATTAGCATTGAACGAAAAACACACACATTACTCGACAGCGTGCCAACGCATCTCTCGTTCGTCACCGGTTTTGAATCCTACCGCCATTTCATAACATCAAGGCGATTACGTCGTACCATCTAAGACGTTTGTCAAATTAACAAAGAAATAAGTTTCTTTATTCTTGTTTTTTGATGAAAAAAAAAAAAAAAAAAAAATGACTCAATACTGGTCACCCCTGAAGAAGGAATTTTATTCCGTAATCGATAGGATTAATGTAAGAAAAAAAAAAAAATTAATCTTGTATTGCTAATTTGGCTTTTATTTCAATTTTATAAACTTTCCATGCAATACTTAAAACTTGAACGAAAAACACACACATTACTCGACAGCGTGCCAACGCATCTCTCGTTCGTCACCGGTTTTGAATCCTACCGCCATTTCATAACATCAAGGCGATTACGTCGTACCATCTAAGACGTTTGTCAAATTAACAAAGAAATAAGTTTCTTTATTCTTGTTTTTTGATGAAAAAAAAAAAAAAAAAAAAAAAATGACTCAATACTGGTCACCCCTGAAGAAGGAATTTTATTCCGTAATCGATAGGATTAATGTAAGAAAAAAAAAAATTAATCTTGTATTGCTAATTTGGCTTTTATTTCAATTTTATAAACTTTCCATGCAATACTTAAAACTTGAACGAAAAACACACACATTACTATATGTATATATATATATATATATATATATATATATATATATATATATATATATATATATATATATATATATATATACGCAATACATTATATAACTTTATAATACTATATGTGTATATATATATGAAATAATGAAGAAAGTATATATATATATATATATATAATAGTGTTTTTTTTATATTTACTTCGTTTTTATGTCTCTTTGATTTTCACCCTGTGAACTTTTGTGGCGGCAAAATCTACGATGTTCCTTCTTATTAACTATCATGATGCCCGGTCTCTTTGCTGGGATGAGTGTGTCGGTTTGTACCTCCATGTCTCAGATGATTTTCTAATTTTCCAGTGATGTGGCTGGTGTATGTCTCCATCATTTATTTGTATATTGAAAGTGAAAGCGTTTGCATAGTTTTCATTGAATTTTCTTTCCCACGCAGTTGTGATTGGTTTTGTATTTTGAGGGGGTATTGTGCTGCATTCATTTATGTGATTTACAGTTCCGTCAATTGACGGCAGAGTTTACATTTACAATTTTTTCTGTTATTATTATTATTATTATTAGTAGTAGTAGTAGTAGTAGTAGTATTAGTATTATTATTATTATTATTTTTAACGTAGTTCACTCCAAACAAGGCAGGCCGTCACTGTAGACGTAAGGGGCTACTGAGAAGAAAGAAAAGAGGAGAAGGTTGGGGGGTCAACCTAAACTGGGATCTGCGCAGCGAAATGTCTGTTTACATTAATTTTAAATTCCTGCATGTCAGTACTGTCGAAGAAACAGGGGGCGGGAGGGAGTTCCAGAGGCCAGTAGCACGAGGAAAGGAACTATTTGAGTAGAAAGCTCTCCGGCATCTGGGGACCGCCACAGTGAATGGATGGGGTTTAGTTGATTGTCGAGTTGGTCTAGTGAATTTACGTCGAGGAGGGCACTAGAGCAGCCAATTCATCGAAGCATAATCTATTGAAGTATTTGTAAAACAAGCACAAGGATGTTACATAGCGGCGATGGGACAGGAACTGGAGCTTGGTTGACAGTGAGGGGCCTATTAGGTTGGCGACTCTTTTTTGGACCTTGTCAAGGAGGGAGAGAGTAGTAGATGAATCACCAGCCCAGATGTGGCAACAATACTCCATGCATGGGCGGATGGTGGCTTTGTAGAGATAAAGGATGATGTCTGGTGTGAGGAGTTTACTAGCACGGTAGAGGGAGCCAACCTTCTTTGCGGCAACCTTGGCAATGTCTTCAATGTATTTGTTCCAATTCATGTTACCTGTGAAGGTTAGGCCGAGAAGTTTGAATGATGAATTCTCAAGTAGGGTGGTGTTGTTGTTGTTATTATTATTATTATTATTATTATTATAATAAATAGGAGTACTAGTAGTAGCAGTAGTAGTGTTTACTTTGTTTATTGTTCTTTTGTGTGTGTGAATTGAACCTCCTGAATATCTTTATGCGTGGCATCATTAATCTAAAAAAAGGTAGTGGTGATAGATCTGAGAAAATGTATTTCTGTATTCTAAGCTCTGTCAGGCGTTGCCCTTCAGTTGTGATTTCCAGTCCTCCTAATGTTTATAATGTTATCAAAGTATCTATACCCTTAATCGTTCAATTATCAGTTTGGAGAATTATAATGTACGATTTCTTGTAATTGATCAATGCAATTACTGATTATTTTTTTAAATTTCTTTCCGAGTCTTTTGATCGATATATTGCAGGTATGTTGTCCCTCTTGTTGCTTTCCAATATTTCTTTCGTGCTTTAAGAAGTAGTAAATTTGTTCACTTAACTGTGCCATTAAAAATGTTCACATGGTTTGTAGGCAGGTCATCGGTAACATGTGTGCAAGACACATGCCTTTATTATTATTATTGTTATTATTATTATTATTGTTATTATTATGATCTCTTCAGAATGTATTACTAGCTTATAATAAGATGATAACATTTTCAAATCGAAATATTACACATACAAATGATCTTTGGTCGTATGTAGTTAAATAGACAAAATATGTTCATATAATTTATTTAAATTTCATAAAATATATTACAGACGAGGAGAAAAAGTGGAGATAGAAAGTATTCTAGGTTATACAAAATTTGGGGATTCCGTTTAATTTATATGTCACTGTCTACTATAATATAAGTAACTGTTTTGTCCGGTGGCAAGTTCTGTTTTTAATTTACTATCAAAGTGGGTGTATGTGAAAGTTTTCTGGAATGTAGATACGTAAGAGTAAACATTAACCAACCCATAAGAGACACATGATTCCTTCTTTCTCACACACACATCAACAAATTACCACATATAATATATATTATATATATATATATATATATATAATATATATACACACATATATTATATATTAGTATTTCATGCATTCACATAAGATTTTATTAAGAGATATAATTTTTTATGTATCAATTTTCAGTATTTACTTCAACAGTGCTCGATACGTAAATAAAGCTTGGTAGTATGTTATGAAAATATATTTATGGCAAAATGTGTATACATATATTATATATATACACAATATTTATACATATAGTGTGTATATGTATATAGTATGGATATATATATGCATATAGTATATATATATATATAAAATAATATATACATATAGTATCTATATGCATATAGTATATATACATATAATATATATATATATATATATACATATATTATATATATATATGTATTCATACTATATGTATATATGCATATAGTATATACATATAATATATATATACATATATTATATATATATGTATACATACTATATGTATATATGCATATAGTATATGCATATAGTATATATACATATAATATATATGCATATAGTATATATATATACATATATATATGTATACATACTATAATATATGCATATAGTATATATACATATAATATATATACATATAGTATATATACAAGTTTTATATATATACATATATCATAGATATATTTAATATACATGGTGGAAAAAGTGTGACGGATTGACAAGGAAATGGATCTTGTAATATGCATCATTATTACTCAATTGTATTCGCGCACGACCTATAATTAGCGATATCGCACTGCTACAAGCAGGTTTTCATCTATGAGATCGGTAGCTTTCTCAGAAATCTGTTGTAATAAACATACGCATCTGTTGTAATAAACATATTACGTCTCTCTCTAGTTGAGTCATTAATGGTGTAATCCCTCCCCGATTTCCAGACCCTCTACGAACTTTGTCGTCTGTGGTTCTACCCAATGTTTGTGCCTCTGTTTTTTCTAAGGGATAGAGATGTCAGATTGTATTATATTCTCTAATCTTGTGTGGCCCAAAAAAGATGTATCCATTTTATTATCGCTATCATTTCTATGTAAATTAACCCAATACATCGATAGTGTGAGTTATCAAGAGAATGGAGCAACCCTGCATTGTTCCAATGCTTCATCTGAATACTATAATCGCTACTTCTCTGATAACAAGCCAATTCTTGTCATTCGGACTACAATTGGCCTACACATACTTCATAGACTGGTATTGTCTTGGCCTTCGGGGCTTGATTTACGCCGGTCTATGGGATTGTCCTGTGCAGTTCTAGGAGGTCGACCCTCCCAGGCTTCGCCTCCCCTCTTTGGGGAGGAGTAAGTTAATTGCTTACTGCTTGAGGCGCCCCTACCGGGGAATGCCGACGGGGCTGCCCAGGCAATTTTTAATGGTCAGAGTGCTCACCTCTCTCTCGAGCGCTGGCTTTTCAACCCCCACTTTCCGACCCGACCTTGGGTCACATCTTACTTGTGGGAGTAGGATAAAACTGGCCTTGTGCCTAACTCCTGGAGAGGAGTAAATAATACTTCAGACTTATCCCCTTTGAATTAGTTGTCGAGGAAATAACTAAAAGACATGGCCTATGCTTACATTATGTAAACTATGGCTGAGGTTAAGCGAATGCTCTATTACATATCGACAGGATCATTATAAACTTCAAAGATTCAGCGACCCGGGTCTTGAATTAATCAGATTATAAACTATTTAACTGTGATTGCAAAATGGTGGGTTACACGAAAAAAAAACTTATTCTACATAAAACCCACATGTCTGTAAGACAGCTCTATGAAAAAAACTGTAAAGTTTTGATTTCAAAAACAAATGTTACTTATCACAAATTATTACATCTTTTTGGAGAACCTATTATATCTACTTACGCCGTGCCAGTACTTTTCTGTTCTTCTGGACATGCTTCATTTATACTTCTAGTTGTGTTTCAGAAATACACTTTTGTTTTAACTTACCTCTGGTTTTAAATTTTATTTTACTATATAGGTGAGTTTTCGCACTTTTGAACGTTCCTTAATACGTTGATTGCTATAATCGGCGATGTTCCTTGTATGCTATTTTATATCCCTTAAATCCAAATTCCTTCTAGTATTTTTTCCAGATGTTTCGCAATTTTCTATGTATCTTTACAATTATTGTGATTACGCTAATCATGCTCTATATTCTCTGTATATCTCTAGCAAGTTACATCTATTCACATAGTTTTTATATATTCTACATCTTCATACTGGAACAGCAACATCTACTACTAAGCCTGGATCTTTGTTTAAACCGTTGACTATTATTATATCCAATTTTCTTGCGTGGATTAGTTACTCATTTTGTATTTCAATGCCGCAGTCTTTTCCAAGACTGACTACGGTTTCTGTAGTTTCACCATTTGGAATATGTAGAAAATGTAGTCATTTGCACAGTTCCCAGTAAACTATCTTTTAATTAATAGTTGGGTGTTAGCTTGCTACATTCAGTAAGGATGTCGTTTACTGTTTCGCCTCTTTGTCTACCGCGTCTATATTTGCTAACTCTTGCGTCTACACTTTTATGAACAGGGGCTATTTTCTGTTCTACGCCTTATTGTTCAGCTTGGCGCTGTTAGCGGTAATCAATCTCTCTTTAGGTTGTGTTATATATTTAGCTATTCTTCCAATTGGTTCGGCTACGCAATCGTAAATACTTACAATCCCTTTAATAGTTTTTTTTTTTACGTCGAGTCTGTAAACATCATTCTTTGTTTGTATACTCTTTAGTTTGATGATCGCTATCTTCTGACTGGTGTATTAATAGTTCAGAGTATCTTACTGGAGTATCTTACTGCTTAGGTTGTTATACCAATTTTTAAGGTGTCTGCTATATAATTGAGCTTCATGGTGTTTTGTTTTTCTAGCCACTCTTGCTTTAATACTAACGAGTCACCATTTACTAAGGCTGAAACCACTCGGTGATAATATTTAAGATTATCAGTTGGATAATGAACAATATTATGAAATGATTCTCTCATGAAATCTCATTTAATATATTATGTTTCCAGAATAACGTATTTGTTAACTGATCGTCTCGATTGAGTATCTTTATACATGTTCTGGTGTCGATAGTTCCCTTAATTATCTTAACTTATTGCACATAGTTTATCCTATATCTCGACTACATAGTCAAGTTGTGTTTAGTAGTGTTTATAGCTTATTTCATTTCCCCATTTATTGTAAATAATCGATATATATATATATATATATTGATTGATTAAATAATTTCAAATATATTTATAACTGTTGTGAAGTTATCCAACAGTAAATAATAAATAAAGGAAGTCAAGTCGAGGGTTGGTTTAACAAGTGTATTAACAAAGTTAGAAATTGACTAGAACTGTGCTTTGTCTTCTCTGTGTCTCTGGTGACTCGCACTATTTATAGTGACAACCGGTGTTGTTTCTCCTGTGTAAGAACGGCCGGTGTAAAAATAACATAAAATAAAACCAATATTTTATCAAAAGAACTCAATACAAATTTAGATATAAAATCTTAATTTGTATTGAGTTAAACATCTACGTGTCTACGTGGATCAATTAATGTTTTGACGCGGATCAACTAACGTTTCGATGCGTCTCGTTTAGGACGTTTATACACACACACACACACACACACACACACACACACATATATATATATATATATATATATATATATATATATATACGTAGATTATTTGTTATTGTTTGGTTTTGGCGATGGCGACCGGTGTTCCTTTACGGTGCGGTTTTATGTTTCGCCAACCTGAGCGGTTTTTTTTTTTAAATTACTTTTAAGAACCTGCAAATGAGCGCATTTTTACTTTACTTTTTTAATTCGCCTTTAACCGGACGAGTCATCAATTGTACATAAAAATATTTTAATAATTAATTACTTTATAAACCAATTTGTTGTATACAGCTTTTTATAATTAATTTACGAATTAATTTTTTGCGCACACAAAATGATAATTTGTAAATTAATTATAAAAATATGTATATAAGAAATTGGTTTATAAACTGATTAATTAATTTTAAAATCTCTCTGTCTCTCTCATATATATATATATATATATATATATATATATATATATATATATATATATAATGTGTGTGTATGTGTCAAATGATTAGTTTTTCCTTTCAGTTTTTTATTATTTTCACTGTACGTTGCGTCTCCACAGTGTGTTGTTGAGTGTGATCGTAGCCATAAGAAAATGTAATGGAGATCGGCGCTCTCCATGAAAAATGTCACTCTGTATTCTAATCTTAACCAGATCTTGTCACTCTCCATTTGTGATTGCTTTCTCCATTAAATTGTCAATTTTGTTTGGCATTTTAAATATATTTTAATACAAGTATGTATGTTAAGTGGATTCTGTTGTATGCTTTCTTTTAATCGGTCCAGTCTATGTCATGTGTGCTCGTTTATTTGTTTAGTTCTTAGTAATGTAGTATATTCCGGTCAAAATATAACAGGCCATTTCTCCGGTGTAGCTTTTCAGCATACTTTCTGTCCCTCATGAGGAATTCCGTGCCATAAAGGGAGTTTTTTTTTTAATCTCGTTCGGTAAGTTGTGATATTCAACGTTTTCACACAGTCTGTGTGTAGGTTATTGGCCTGTAGTTGCTTGAGATCGTTGTCTTTTTGCAATTAGCGTTGAAAAGTGTCTGCGTTTATATGTACTTTTCGCATATACTTCACATTTATGTTTGCAATAGATTTCGAGTGGCGATGTTTTTACAATCAGAATCCATCGTTACCTGGTGCTTTACAGCTTGTAATTTCTATTAAAAACAAGTTGAGTTTTTTTTTAATATTAATAAATGTCTTTAACTTCACAAGGATCATCTGTACTTAATATTTTTAACTACTATTCTATTAAGCCAGTGGGTTAATTCAGGTAATTAAGTCATTTATTTATTTGTACTTTTACTACAAATTATAACAGCAAGATTTCGTATAAGTTTAACAAATAACTAAAGATTGTACATCGAACTATATTAATCTTTCCTGAGAGAAAGCAGTCTCATTTTTATATTACCTATTGAGTGATTACATAACTTATATTAGTGATCGATCACTGGCAAAAACAGTTTAAGTGAAAAGTCTTTCCTAGATTTCAAGTATACACCGTTTTCCTCTTACCACTCTTTAAAATCACTGTGGTTTATCGCAACAACCGTTAACCATTGAGCTTATAATAACCGATTGCTTTCTCTAGAATATGAGTGAGAATAAGCCTCCTCATGATGCCAGTAGTCACCGTGCCCTTCCAGTAGAGGTATTAGATGGTGATTACCTTCATCAGTCTTTCCATCTTCCCATTCACTCCACAGTCAGTTTGTGTGCAACCAACTGAGATTCGTGCCACCGCGTCTATTCTTGTGAGGCTTCGAAAAAAAATATAAGATTATGAAATGTTCTGATATATCTACCCACGCCGTTTCAGTTCTCTTTGATTATTATTGTTTATTTTACTCACTAGGAGTTTTCACATGAGGCATTATCAGCAATTGTCCACTGGCAATAATAAGTCGTGTTCTACGAAGTCTAAGTGACAACAAGTCTCTTTAGATTTCCAGCAATCTCTGTGGCATTCGATAATCGTTGCCGATTATGTTGCGTTATCCTAACAGTCGTTTACAATTGATTGTTCGTTTCCATCAATCGTTGGCTTTCTCTGGAATTTATGAAACAATTAGCCTCATTAATATTCCATTCTGACCGCACCTTTCACGTGGAGGTCCGGATGGTGATCCCCCTCTTCGGTATTTGCATTCTCCTTGACCCCTTAGAACTATACTGCATAGCACTCGCCGTATTTGTGTATGTTTATAAAATGGGTAGGATTATGAGATTTCTGTCAGATAATAATAATAATAATTATTATTATTATTATTATTATTATTATTATTACAATCAAATCCCAATTGCATTGTCTCTCAAGAGAAAGAGTGATGACTATCCCTTATACTACTACTACTACTACTACGAATAATGATACTATCATAACAAGTTATGTAAATCGAATATCTTCACTCGTATCGTTTTACCTCGAAACATTACTTTAACAAACTTACATATTTGTAGAAATTAATTCTGCAATTTTATTTTATTTTCGCAAGTATTCATTTTTCAGGCTAAATGATTTGGGGAAAATATTCATAAACTTCTGTAAAATTGGTCACATTTGGGTCAATTCTTAATGTCACTAGATCTGCTATGCCTTAACCTCCTATATATTTTATTTTCTAAAAAATATAAAATTATTAAAGTATACAATCCATTTAAAATCTCTTTCAGTTTTTGTAAATTGTCTTATGATCAATTACTTTATGATCAATCAGTTATGCGCATTTAATAAATCGTTTGATATATTTTGTAATGTGCAACCAAAACTCTAATAACACAAATATATTACAATATCCGTAATGTTTCTTTGGCGACAGTAATAAAATAGTCCATGGTATAAAACGAGCCGGATCGCATATTAAAATTTACTGATGCTTCGAACATAGGCTTTTTAAATTTGATTGTTGTAAAAGATGTTCTTGCACTTTTAAATTTAAATAATACTTTTTCAATTTTTGAATTATGTATCTATTGAATAAATTTATTTTGTAAGTGTAAAAAAGTTTTAGTGTAACGTAGAAAGCAAAAGAATTGAAGGAACCATACGGAAATTGGCGAGGAACAATTGGAAGTGAGGGCAGACAGTAATGATGGAATTTTCGCCATCACTTCTGATTCATGGAATTTGGATGTGGAAAGTCGCCGACCGACAAAAGCCGACGAAATGACAATAATTACATTTGATATTCGTCGTCGGCTGGGCCACCCTATCACGGCATACGTCACTCTTCCGATAACTGGGTGACGAGTGGTGAGATTGGTGCTTTGAGATATGTACGCCACCCCAACGGGATGAGTGTCTCACTAAAAAGCAGGGGAAGGTTCGGGGAATGTATGCCATAACTTCTTCTAATGGCTGGTGTCAAGTCTCGCGTTTGTCACCGCTCTGTAAGTGGCACAAAAGATACTAGGAAGTCAACAACTATCCAGAGAAAAACTTGAGGAACTATATATATATATATATATATATATATATATATATATATATATATATATATATATATATAATGTGTATATGTGTGTATATATATATAATGTGTATATGTGTATATAACTATATAATGTGTATATGTGTGTATATATATATGTGTGTATATATGTATATATATATATGTGTGTATATATATATATGTGTGTGTGTGTATAATGTTTATATATATATATATATGTGTATATATAAAGAGAGATATAGTTATGTTAATATATATAATGTGAATTTATATATATATATATACGTATATATAATGTCTATATATATGTTTATATAAGTATATGTATATATGTGTGTATATATTTTATATATAAAGTATTTATATTGAAAAAACATATACACATTATATATGTACAAATTATTTATATATACAACACATACATTATATATTTATAGAAAGCATATACAAATAGTATATATACAAAACATATATCTATATATAAATATAATCATTTCAGTTATATACACATATAATATTATAAAGAGATACTATAGATTGTGCATAGAGTTTAAGTATTTAATACAACTGCTATAAATATATGAGTAGAGCTCTGTAATTCCACAAAGATTTTGGATAGTCAACAAAAATAATCCGGACAAAAAGTGTAATATATATATATATATATATATATATATATATATATATATATATATATATATATAAGGTTAATACAACAAAAGATATAAGAGGTAACTAATATCGTTTAATTAGTGAACATCCGGATAAAAATCAAGCTCAATATATTGGATAGAGCATTAATAGCACTAGATAAAGTGAAAGAATAAAATACGGTGGTCAAGTTCAAGCAAAGTACTTTAAAGTCCTTAACTCATGAGTTTTCAAAGAAAATCTTCTCCTCAGAGGACCATTATCGCAATGACATTACTGCACGTAATAAAATTAAACTTTTAAAATTCATAAAAAAGTAAATATAAAACATCAAATATATCGGCCCAAAACATACTTGTTTGCTAAACTTATACAGTTCATCCAAGTTATAAAGTTTAAAACAGCTTCAAGAAAGATGTCAAAGAGGTTGATTAAAAAACAATCCAGGTGGTGAATGGTAGTCAAAAAAGGAGAACGTTATCAAAGCGGGAAATGTGTTTACTATCGATGCAGTAGATGACAGTAAAAAGTGTATCCAAGGTGTATGCAAATTAATAGAACGATAGAAAAACCAAATCATCTGAAAAGTTCAGAAAACTCACTTTGTGTTGAATATTATAATGAAAAATTAAGGCTACTTATGAACTGATAGGAGTTGTGCAAACCATAACTTCCTGGTTAGATGCAAGCGCCGCTAAGGCTAATTCGAATAAAATTAAGCAGACCTGATGTTTTCGGCCATTTTTCTCTTCCGGGTCCGATAAAGTTACCTCGAGTGGAAATTAATATTCGAAGGTAATCAAGCTCCCACAAACCCTGTCAGTGCGGTAATAGTTCTGTGAGAAGATTTTCTTTGAAAACTCATGAGTTAAGGACATTAAAGTACTTTGCTTGAACGTTGAATTCTAATAAAATTTTATTTGCACCTTATGTTATTCTTTCACTTCATCTAGTGCTATATATATATAAGGCATTTATATATGTATATAAAAACATAAACGAATTATATATATATACAAACACGAGAGGGAAAGAGAGAGAGAGAGTATTATTATTATTTATGTATATGAATCCTAATATTATAAGGTGATATAATATATTGTGTATTGATTTTAAGTATTTACTTCAATAGCGCGCAATACATTTGTAGAGCTCAGAGGTAGTTGTATGAATATATATATATATATATATATATATATATATATATATATATATATATATATATATATTTATATATATATAGAACAGTTTTTTTTAATATATTCCAATAACCATGGTTTGTTTTATTACTTCTATTTTTATTTTTTTCACATTTCCGAAAATTCCAAATTTCTGTGAGATATATTTAACGGTCCGTTTCATTTGTTTTGTGCCAAACAACATTTTTATGTCAATATCGTCTCTGCAACACTACAAAATCATCAGAAAAAGTTCACAAATAATAAGAGTTCTTAGATTAGAGTGTCTTGAAAAACACCCACATCATACATCAGTTTCATTTTAAGGTGAAAATAAACAAAAGAACAAACACAAATTTTAGAGCAAACACTCACATGTGTACGATCAAACTAATCAGCCAAACTGTTCTATATTTTGCTCTGTTATCAATAATTGACAAACATTGAGCTGAATCTTCAAAGGAGACTACAAAGTAAAAGGATCTGATGATATATGATAATACATATATTGTCTTTAATAATTAAATATATACATATATATATATATATATATATATATATATATATATATATATAGCAATTAATCTACACCTAAGCGTCTGTGGTTCATCCTTGCAGGGAATCACAAGCTAGATTCACGTTAGTTTTTATATTTTGGCGAACTCTTATTTGATATTGAAGAATTGGATATAAATCCACGATGTAAAATTATAAGAAGGTACATTGGTTTTAATTTTCGATATTATTAAACTAAGTGATTGCTGCGGCAGTATACACTAATTAGCCTTATTCGAGATGTTTATTTAGTTGCTTGTTGGTCCTAGAAATGATTGTTTTGGTAATCTTTCTTTTGCTAGAAATTATTGTTTTGCTAATCATTCCTATTTCGGGTTTTGTCAGATGAATCAAGTGGCATGGTTATTGCTAAAATCGCTTTTGTGATATTTTAATAAGTTTAATATGTTTTAATTTACTTAATTTATTGCTAATTTTTAGTTCATCGATTATTTAAGTTCAGTATTTATAATGTATATTTAGTTACATGTGTTTGTATATAGGTTTTTGCAGTTTTTTGTAATGTGTTCTGTTATTAATTTGTCATACTCTTGTTTAGTTGTTAGCTATTAGTTAATATATGTTAGTGATCAGTTAGTTCTTATGACTGTATTTATTAGTTATTATATTCATATATAATCAAATTATATATGAAGACTATATATAAGTATGCAAAGTAGATATATAGATGCAATATAAATATACATATATATATATATATATATATATATATATATATATATATATATATATATATATATATAAATTCCCGAAACAGTTTTTCATGGTAAACAACTGATGACCCCTTAAAATAGTGTAAGAAACTAACTAATATAATAACTGTAAAAAATAAATTGACTTACATGAGTGATTTTCCACTGGAAGACTTTATATATATATATATATATTTTTTATATAGTTTTAATGGTTGAGAAACTTCCGAGACTATATATATATATATATATATATATATATATATATATATACAAGGAACATATCTATATACTAACTAATATGTACATACACAAACGCATATACATAAATATATATATATATATATATTAAAATACGTACATACGTATTTGACTATCAGCATGAGTTTATCGACGTTTGTTTACCTAAAAGAAAGACGCAGAGACGTGCGTAGCGATCATAAAACATCTAATTTGGAATGTTATCATTTTAATTTCTATATTTTATTGGCCGTAGAAACTGATTTTTGCAGATTAAAACAACCAAACCTGATCCAAATGTGTGATCCAACGAGTTAAATCTTTTTAGAATATATACAAATGCATATATACATACATATATACAAATGTGCATATTCTAATTAGTTAAAAGAACATTGTCAGGGAGATACGTAACTCAAGGTTCCATGCTTATCTATATGTATATATAAAACCTCAATATGAGATTAATGTAGACGGGTATTTGTCTTAAGGCTGGTTGCTAGATTAATCTTAAGAATCCTGAAGTAAAAAACATGCAAAACATATTTACCTTGATACAAACAACGGTATGTGAAGTAAGATCTCTAAAAGAGCTGTCTCAAAAGACTGCACCATAAATGGCATAAAAAGTAATGTTCTTGTTTGCTATAAAGCATACAGATTTGCATTTGGTGTAAATAGAAGAAGTCACCGACACAGAAAAAACAATTGTGAAGGAAAATGATGTGACGGTACTTTATTCTGAAGATAGACGTAAATCATATATATATATATATATATATATATATATATATATATACATTATATATATATATATACATTATATATATATATATATATATACATTATATATATATATATATATACATTATATATATATGTATATATATATATACATTATATATATATGTATATATATATACATTATATATATATGTATATATATATACATTATATATATATGTATATATATATACATTATATATATATGTATATATATATATACATTATATATATATGTATATATATATACATTATATATATATGTATATATATACATTATATATATATGTATATATATATACATTATATATATGTATATATATATACATTATATATATATGTATATATATATACATTATATATATATGTATATATATATACATTATATATATATATGGATTATATATATATATATACATTATATATATATATATATATATATATATTATATATATATATACATTATATATACTGGTGATACCAGATCAGGCTGCCCTGTGGCTCCCTGAGACGAAATTCACCTACATTGACGTTTTTTTTTTGTTTTTGTTTTTTTGTAAAACTTAATTATGTTCTACAAAACCAAAAACAAAAACAACAGCCCCTCTCCCTTTCTCCCTCACCTTTTTTATTTTATTTTTAGAACTTGAAGCATAAATCTTTTACTATAATGACCAGATTCGGCATTAAATAACCCAAAAAGGGTTGATATGCCGTAAAAAAAAACTACCAAACCAAAAACGATGATTAAACATTTGAAGATATAAAGAACTTGAAGCATAAAAACTATTACTATAATGACCAGATTCGGCATTAAATAACCCAAAAAGGGTTGATATGCCGTAAAACAAAACTACCAAACCAAAAACGATGATTAAACATTTGAAGATATAAAGAACTTGAAGCATAAAAACTTTTACTATAATGACCAGATTCGGCATTAAATAACCCAAAAAGGGTTGATATGCCGTAAAACAAAACTACCAAACCATACCACATTATATATATATATGTATATATAGACATTATATATATATATATGTATATATAAACATAATATACATATATATGTATATATAGACATTATATATATATATATGTATATATAGACATTATATATATATATATATGTATATATAGACATTATATATATATATGTATATATAGACATTATATATATATATATGTATATATAGACATTCTATATATATATGTATATATAGACATTATATATATATATGTATATATAGACATTATATATATATATGTATATATAAACATTATATATATATATATGTATATATAGACATTATATATATATATGTATATATAGACATTATATATGTATATATAGACATTATATATATATATGTATATATAAACATTATATATATATGTATATATAGACATTATATATATGTATATATAGACATTATATATATGTATATATAGACATTATATATATATATGTATATATAGACATTATATATATATATGTATATATAGACATTATATATGTATATGTATATATAGACATTATATATATATGTATATATAGACATTATATATATATATGTATATATAAACATTATATATATATATGTATATATAGACATTATATATATATGTATATATAAACATTATATATATATATGTATATATAGACATTATATATATATAAACATTATATATATATACATTATATATATGTACATTATATATATATATATATACGTACATTATATATATGTACATTATATATATATACGTATATTATATATATACATTAAATATATGTATATGCGTACATTATATATATATATATACATTATATATATATGTACATTACATATATACATTATATATATATACGTACATAATATATATATACAGTATATATATGTACATTATATATATATAGTACATTATATATATATAGTACATTATATATATACATTATATATATACATTATATATATATATAAACATGTATATATATATTTAATGTATATATATATATAATTATATATATATACATTATATATATATACATTATATATATATATACATTATATATATATACATTATATATATATACATTATATATATATACATTATATATATACAATGTATATATACATTGTATATATACATTGTATATATACATTGTATATATACATTGTATATATACATTATATATATATATACATTATATATATATATACATTATATATATATATACATTATATATATATATATACATTATATATATATACATTATATATATACATTATATATATATATATATATACATTATATATATATATATGTATATATATACATTATATATATATATATGTATATATATACATTATATATATATATATGTATATATATACATTATATATATATGTATATATATACATTATATATATATGTATATATAGACATTATATATATATATGTATATATTAACATTATATATATATATATACGTACATTATATATATGTACATTATATATATATATATATACGTACAATATATATATGTCCATTATATATATATACGTACATTATATATATGTACATTATATATATATACGTACATTATATATATGTACATTATATATATATACGTACATTATATATATGTACATTATATATATATACGTACATTATATATATACATTATATATATATATATATATGCGTACATTATATATATATATACATTATATATATGTACATTATATATATACAGGGTGTTTCAAAAGTCTTGGGAACATAATGATTTTTAATAACTCAAAAACTATTAGGAGTTGAAAAATGAAATTGGTACCGTTGGAAAGGTTAAAGTTAAAGTTTTGTGGGGAATCTTCAAAGTTGCTCAATATGAGCACCATTCGTCACACGGCAGACATCTAGTCGATAGTCCATTTCCTGCCAAACGCGTTCCAGCATCTTGACGTCAATGGTTCCTACAACTGCCGTTACTCGAGCCTTTAGTTCGTCAATATCTCTTGGAAGGGGCGGCACATAGACTTGTTGCTTGACAAAGCCCCAAAAGAAAAAGTCACACGGGGTAAGATCTGGAGACCTAGGAGGCCAGGGCATGAGAACGTCATCACCTCGCCCAGATCTCCCAATCCATCTACCAGGCAGCCTTGTGTAAAGAAACTGCCTTACTCCAAGACTCCAGTGTGGTGGTGCACCATCTTGTTGAAAAATGAAGTCATCAGATTCTGCTTGTTCCAACTGAGCCATTAACCAGTCTTCCAGCATGTTGAGATAGGATTCACCAGTGATAGTTGCCTCTTCAAAGAAGAACGGTCCATAGACACCTTTCTTTAAAAATTGCACAAAACACGTTCACTTTTGGTGAATCTCGCTCGTGCTCAAGAAGTTCATGAGGATTCTCAGTACCCCATATGCGAGTGTTATGCTTGTTAACTTTGCCATTCAGATAGAAGGTCGCCTCATCGCTAAAAACAAGCCGGTCATCAAAGCCGTTATCTTCCAACTTCTCTTGCATTGCAATGCAAAAGTCACGGCGAAGTGGCTTATCAGTGTCCTTCAACTTTTGGACCAACTTGAGCTTGTAAGGTACCATTTGCAGTCGTTTCCTTAAGACACGCCAGACAGTTGCTGGAGCAAGCTGAAGTTCCCTGCTGGCTCTTCTCACTGATTTACGGGGGCTCCGCTGAAAGGCTGTCCGAACTTGCTCAACTGCATCTTCTGAAGTTGAAGGGCGACCTGTTCGCTTACTTGGGCACAAACAGCCATCTTTCACAAATTTAGCATGCCATCTGACAATGGATTTCCTTTCAGGGGCTTCTTTTTTAAATTTCCTGCGAAATGCACGCTGAACACATGTCCACGATTCAGTCTTTGCAAATTGGAGGACGCAAAATGCCTTGTCTTGTTTAGAGAACGCCATTACTGCACCTGGAAAGATAACACGAAAATCATTAGTATGACCAAAAACTTGATTAAGCAAGCTTTAAAACGGCACCAGTTTCATTTTTCTACCTGGAATAGTTCATGAGATATACGCATTTGTAATGTTCCCAAGACTTTTGAAACACCCTGTACATTATATATATACATTATATATATATATACGTACATTATATATATATATATATATATACATTATATATATATACAGTATATATATGTACATTATATATATATATAGTACATTATATATATAGTACATTATACATATACATTATATATATACACATTATATATATATACATTATTCATACATTATATATATACATTATATATATACATTATATATATATATACATTATATATATATACATTATAGATATATAAACATTATATATATATATACATTATATATATATACGTAATATATATTTATACATTATATATATATATATACATTATATATATATACATTATATATATATAATGTATATATATATACATTATATATATATACATTATATATATACATTATATATATATATACATTATATATATATATACATTATATATATATATACATTATATATATATATATACATTATATATATACATTATATATATATACATTATATATATATACATTATATATATATACATTATATACATATATACATTATATACATATACACATTATATATATATATACACATTATATATATATATATATACATTATATATATATATATACATTACATATATATATCATATATATATACATTATATATATATATCATATATATATACATTATATATATATACATTATATATATATACATTATATATATATATATATACATTATATATATATACATATACATTATATATATATACATTATATATATATATATATATACATATACATTATATATATATATGTACATTATATATATACATTATATATATGTACATTATATATATATATACATTATTTATATATATATATACATATACATTATATATATATGTACATTATATATATATATACATATATATTATATATATGTACATTATATATATATGTACATTATATATATATGTACATTATATATATATGTACATTATATATATATATACATTATATATATATATGTACATTATATATATATATGTACATTATATATATATACATTATATACATTATATATATACATTATATATATATATACATTATATATATACATTATATATATTTATACATTATATATATATATACATTATATATGTATATATACATTATATATATATATATATACATTATATATGTATATATACATTATATATGTATATATACATTATATATATATATATATATACATTATATATACTAGTAAATATATGCTCCCTCCGGTCGCATATTTTTGCTAGGCTGCCGCA
This sequence comes from Sepiola atlantica, assembly GCA_963556195.1. Classification (NCBI taxonomy): domain Eukaryota; kingdom Metazoa; phylum Mollusca; class Cephalopoda; order Sepiida; family Sepiolidae; genus Sepiola; species Sepiola atlantica. The sequence continues at coordinate 156,380,549 of OY744521.1, read as the reverse complement.
TCAGAAATGAAGGCTCACGCGTAAGCCAATGTAGCCCCAGTCATATTTCTGTGGTGGTTAGATATTGATTTTCTGTGTTTATGACCAAGATTATTTTTACTTGAAAATAAAGGAAAAAAAATTCGATCCTACCCCGATTTTTGTGTACCCTCGCCCATAAATAGAAAGACTTGTAGTTTAAAAAGAAAGAAAAAGAATTTTTTGTACCCCCCTCAATTTTTTTATATTACCAGTCATAGAAATATTTTTTAGTTAAAAAAAAAAATTGACCACCTTCCCCTAATTTTTTATCCTCCCCCCCCCCATACATGTAAATATTTTTAATTAACAAGGAAAAAAAAAACCTAACCTTAACTGTAACGATGGGGTCAAAGTTAGCGTGGGTCCTAAAATGAAAAAGCACCATAAAATCAAATACAGTGAACACAGTGTGTGTGTAGGGGGGGTGTTTGTTTAATGACCTTTTTTTAATTAAACAATTTGATTCTACAATCAGTTGTATAGTTTTCCAGTACAATGTGTTAGTTTATTTTGTTGACATTAAAGAAAAAAAAATCACATCTTTTTTTTTAATAAATAAAACATGGAATCATAAATTCTGTTGAGGTCGTGAAAAAATGATAATATTGGATATGAAAGTATTAAGAAATCAAATACAGTAACCACGAAAAGTTTTTTAATT
>OY744521.1:156362367-156374867 GCA_963556195.1 Sepiola atlantica | reverse complement strand
AAACAATTTTCGCCAATAAATTCAAATCTTGAGACGTGAAGTTTGAACCAGTTTAATAAAATGTTCGTTTGGCTTTGTGAGCTGATCTGGTGAAAAAAAAATCAACTAAATTTCTCTTTGTTTTCCCCTTTCTTCGTTTTATTTTATTTATATTTATTTTTCTCTAACTGTCTGTATTTCTTCAACCGTTTTTAATATTCTCTGCGTTGTAAAACGATGTTTACTTTATGTGACATCAAGACTCCAGCTGTTACTAAAAATTGATACGAGAATGGTTCTGTATTGTTTGCAGTGAGATCAGTTACTCTCAATGGCGTTTCTTGTGGATGACTCATATAAATTGAGGTTTTTAACTTGCATTGTATTATTAATGTTGAGAATATATTTAAAACTCGAAGAATTCTAGGTAAAATTAAATATCCGCACATAACAATTTTGCACAAGTTATGAATTCCTTAAGTAGAATATACTCGAGATACAATGCTACTAAACCTATGTCAAAAGTGCTTATACGAATTTTTATCAAAATCCACTAGATGCTTTTGAATTCAAGAAAATGTATAAAGTATAAGGCTTTCAGGTAAAGGGGGTTAAGAAGTAATTAAAACCCAGAGCATCTTGGTAAAGTAATGGCTAATGACTATGAATCAAATTCAATAGTGTCCGATGTATTTGAATTTTCTAGATTGTATATTATTCCTCCTAAACCATTAATTATCCCCCAAAATGTGAGAGTATTTTTATATTGAGGTATAATTCCTATTAAAATTTGACAAAAATCAGATGTATCTAAATTTCTTCTAAACCCATTTTATCCCCTTTGCAACGAATTCATTTTTTTCTTGAATTATTTTTAATCTAAAAATTCAAATACACATAATTGTAAATAGTTATTTAAATGTTTAAACCTTTTTTTAAATACATTCTTCATTGAAATATTCTTTGTTTAATTTTATTTCTTTACGCTGTAATATATTTCAGTTATTTTATAGATCTACCCGATAATTCCCCCTTGCGACCAAAAATGGAATAATAATAATAATTTCAATAGTATACTTATATTTCTTGAAAATGTCTACCGTTATTAAAATTTCTGTGAATGTTCTGTTAAAGTATCGATTCCACAAACAAACAAATAATGTATATATATATATATATATATATATATATATATATATATATATATATATATATATATATATATATATATATATATATATAAGATACGCATACATATTGATAACAATAAATGAAATCTGGAAAATAAAAATTAATATATTTGACATATTCAGAACCCATTTTGAGACAACACAGTTTCCTGTCAAATTATATAAACAACGATGCCCGTCAATATTGTCTTTGTTTTGTATAAATTACATGATTGAACTAATACTTAACGGACTGTATCAACTTAATTTTTGTTGTCATGTAAATAGATTGACATTCCCCAGTAATATATGACTATGTGTGTATGGAGTATATTTCTGTGTGCGCACCGGATTAGGAGTGAGAAAATGAGAGAGGTGTTAGGTATGGAGTGCGTATGAACATGATTGCGGAAGTGTTCCTCGTAAAGTAGATCCAAACACTTTCTCACGCCTGGTTTCTATCTGCACATTTACTATAAGGCCTTCTATGTAGTACTGTGGGTGTATAAAGGCTACCGATTCTCTGTCCCATTTGAGGTTTCTAGATAAGGTTCAGAAGCGTATCTATTATTTGTTTTGGTCCCATCCTTTCTTATTCTCTTCTATCTCACAAACATTAATTTGCTAGTCTAAGTCTTTCCTATAAATACTATTAAGTCATGTCTTATCTCGAATTGTCTGGTCTATTACCTACTTACTTTGTTCCAGCTCGTTAAATTCATGTGTCTAGTGGTCTGCGCCAATTCGCTGTTTTGATACTTCGTTATAATACAGCTTCCTATTCCAGTAGCTAATTTCCAAGAATTACAGGCTTGTTGAACTCTTTTCCTGCTGACTGCTGTCCTCCATCCTATAGCCTTGGTCTTTTCAAGACTAATGGTAATAGGTATCTCCTGTCTTTGCAATAATCATATTTTGTTCATTAAGTGGCTGCATGTAATGTCTGAAGCGATGCCCATACAAAAGTGAAGAGAGAGACGTCAACTTAGTTGACTGTGTTTCTGATAATAGTAATTTTATTTCAGTCGCTATTATTGATGATGACGATAGTTATGACATATCTACTGGTGTTGTTGCTCGTGATGATTAAGCAGTTTGTTTTTGTTTTTTATGCGAGGCTTGAATAATAATGTTCTTTTTTCATCCGATGATGAATCAAATTGAGGAAAATTATTTTACCCCTGGCTATTTATACAATGATTTAAAAAAATTCAAACAACTTCTTCTTCAGGTGTGCAAGGAATTATTTTACCATAACAAGTAAAGATTCTGTTTTTTCTTTTCTTTTCCTCAACTTTAGGGGAAAATTATTGAATTTTCAGAAAATAACAATTGATAGAATAATTTATATTTTTAGATACTAATACATTCAGACTGCTGTTTTTGTCTTGCTTTTATATTTAGAATGTTTCGACTATTGTATCACTAGTCTTCTTCAGCCATTGTTCGAATTCGCAACTTCCAAAATGTCAAGCCTTATCTGGTTTTAAGTTATTCTTTCTGCAGTCTTTAATGTACAAAAATGATTAGTTAGAATTAAAGATATACTGACTGATTTCATTTTTTAGTTAGAAAGCTTGTTCCGGGTTACTATTCTACAACATTTCCAGGTGCAGTTTTGTGACATGCGAATAGCAGTTAGTATGGCATTGAGTAGCTGATAGCATTGTTTCCCAATGCTATCAACTACTCAATGCTATCCTAACTTCCAGAAATCTGTTAGCTATGATTGTTTTGCAATTAACGAATATTTTTTCTCGGAAGGGTTTATAAAAGTAGATGATGAACAGGGGTTAAAACCAGACAGAATTAGCGAAGGCGTGCTCAAAGGATGTATTCTGAAGCCAACACTCGTACTAATGATCTGTCAAATTATATACGGAGATCATTTATTGACATCTACGCAAGCGGCAGAACTGGCTAGGGCAACACCTAAAACGACTTTGGTGATTAAGATTTCGCTGATTCTATCTCTCCCTTGGGTATTGGGTAAAAACGGCTTGCTACTTTAAAAACCTCTAAAACAAATTTTCTCCTTCTTCAACATCACCGTTCGTATCCCTGTTTTGCCCCAGTCGTAATGAATGAAGAAATCCTTTGTTTTGATAAGCTCTTAGGACATACTTTAACTCCAGATTTAAAATGGATGATGTATACCTATTCTTAGGTTAAGGCCGCTGGAAAAAAAGGGTTAATCGTTTTATCGCTCCAGAATGTCCCTGACTTCAGTTAGATACGTCCTAAGATGGAATACTGCTGCCACATCTAAGAGGGTGAGGAACATAGTGCATTTGCCTGACTTGACAGAGTACAAAAAAAAATCGACATGAAGTGGCAGGGTACCCTCTTCTCTGACCTACAATCCCTTTCTAACAGAAAAGGCGTCACGTATCTCCACCCCCTTCTCTTTCTTTCCGTCTCTCTCGATCTCCTAACTCAGTCGTTATTTCCATGGAAAGTGCAAGACTGAGCTTCAGTCTTTGGTTCTTTCATGTAAGACATTCATCGCATGGACTTGTCATACTACCACAACGGAAATAGAATGTCATTTCTCACTGCATATGCCTAGCGTTTGGACAAGGTGCTGTACAAGAGCTTTCCGCCTGTGCAACATCTTACTGTTGGACTGCTTCCCTTCTGATTACTACTTGATCATATGCAAATCCAATGGCAACAAATTATTGTCATCAAAAGCCTAATAAGTAATCGATCGCTGTTCATATCTTTGATCAATGTTAGTACTCCTATAGTGCTCGCCCTCTTTCGGCTGACAATCATTTAGTCTTATTAACTCTTATCCCCGAGTGGCTACTCGCCTTCATAAGTAGTCACTAAATAATATCAAATAATCAGGTTGAAAGGGCTGAAAAAGCTGGATTTAGGGGTGTGAGTGAGGTAGAGGTCAACACTTTACCTTAGGGTAGTGATTCTAAAACAATGCGCCCGGACGCACTGGTGCACCCCAGAGCTTTTTCGGGTTCGTTCCGTAGTATTCCTGAAATATTTATCATGTTTCGGTGTTACAATTCGGCTTACCTACACTGTACGTACCCAGATTTCTCGCTTTTCCCTCCTGTCCTTTGGCCGTGATCGACACCACATGGATCCGGGTTTTGTGTTATTTCCGACTTCCGCTTTCACTACCCTCACCTTCCAGGGCGTCCTCCCAAGTTTTTTGGGTGATCTCTCTCTCTCTCTCTCTGGTACCCCTAACTATCTAACATCGATATCTAAACAGACGCTTGCAATTTTATTGCAATTTTCAACCATCATATTTATGTGAACTGTGATTTTCAACCTTCGCAACAATTAAGTATAAAAAGAGAGGGAATCCTCAATGCATTGATGAGGAAATGGGAGTTTGTCTCTCAAATATTAGACCAAACATTGAAGAAATCGCAAGGGCTCATCAACCCCATGTTTCTCATTAACACAGGAATTGAAACACTTCATAGAAGTATGCTAAGTTTGATTTTGTAAATTGAGTTACTTTTTATATACTCAACAGTTAACTTCATAACATATTCGTCCTATTGTATATACAGTGCGCTATCAAGTGCATGTAATACTGTAAGTGCGCCCAGACTGTATAAAGTTAAAGAACCACTGCCTTAGGGTGTCTAAGACATTCTGGTTAACAGATAAATGAAATCTTGACAAGTACTACCACTGATAATGACGACTTAGGGGTGATTGTACTTCTTACAAAGCTTCGAATTGGTGGCTCTACGGACGAGTGTACTTGTGCCATACACAGGAAAAACAAATATTTAACTCATAAATAGTGCAGTAGACTGCATTTTAACAATCATATGGAAAGGCATTATTTTTCAAATATGCACGGCAAATGTATCTAATAAAATACTATTACAATTAAAATCGAAATGGTGGGTGCGCAGTTGTATACTGTCTTAATAGGCGTCGACAGAAAGAAATAAAATCAATATCGTGTAATTTTAAAATCTTCAGCCCAAGGTCAGATCTTTTATTACCAAAGTTTATGATCATTTTTTTCTTTCTTTTATGATGAGATTAACAGCATGTGTGCTGATCTCATTAAATGTCTTATTTTCAAATGCAACTCGGTCACTTTCTCTGATTTAATTCCCGAAGGGCTGGATGACATCCGTTTAATATGAATTGGGATGTATCAAAATAATTGTCCACTTCTGAAATTCGTACAAAAATTAATTAATTTTTCATTCTCATTCTGAATTATTTAACTTTGTTTAATTGACATTTATCGATTAAGATATTTTGTTTGGAGATTTGCTGATATTTCCAAAATGTACACTGTGTAACCATAAATTATTTTGGGAAAAATTGCCAATATTTTAATTTTACATTGCTATTACTATCTCTATTACTGATAGAGATTTGATATCTGACTGTCTGAAGATGAATCTATACTATTACTTCGATATCTGTACCGAACTATACTATTACTATTAATGTAATGCTGAATTAAGTTTCCTATACTAATTCAGTTTAATGTACTATCTTTCAATGTTCAGATCAGTAGGGTCAGTGTAGTATATGTTCTGTTGTAATGATGATATCCTCGCAGGCATTACTTCCCCTTTTTAGGGGAGGGGGTATAGTGTAATGTATGTTATGTAGTTATGATACAATCCTGCTAAGCATTGCTTTCTTTTGTTGGTGGGAGAAGGATAGTATATGGGTTGCTTGCATAATACTATTCTCCAATGTATTATCTCCACCTTTTTTAGTGCAATGTAATATCTGTGCCTTCTTTTCAGAGAAGAGGTAGTAATGTATATGGTTCTTAAGTGTGATACCATAATTCCAGTCATTATCTCCTCATTTGGTGCGGCATTGTCGTATATGTTCGTTCGTCATATATACTAGCAGAAATCGGAGAGCGAATATTATTTCTAATATGTATATAACTTTGAAGGAAGAGAAACACAAAGTGCAGTATGTTGCACATTAATTTCGGTGCATTTTGTGTTAATGTATCTACTAATACTCTGAGAATACGAAAGTGGATAGAGGAGGAAAAAAATATAAATGATTATAGTGGAAAAAGACGAAATGTAAGTTTGTATTTCTATTATTAATCCTTCTATTCTCATATTCGTTGTTATTTTTACAACGTTTCAGCCGATATAACGCCCGATTGTCTTCAGGTATATATTCCGAACTTGAAAATATTTGTTGAACTCGGGAACCTATACGTACTTTCGAATCAAACCGTTTATTTAATGAACGGTGTAGGTGTTCTCTTTCACTCTGACATGACAGGTAAGAAGTGTTAATCATTATGCTATTCTTAATTGTTATCATATGTGGGTCCAAGTGGTATAATAGTAGTCCGAATAATACAAATAATACAAATTTTCAATCCTCATCAAAAAATTCGGAAACATATTTCCCTTTGTTGATTTTTTTTTAAATTCCTTCGTTAGCTTATTAAGAGAGTTCGAAATTCTATTGAATATTTCACAAAATAATTTACGACTGACCTTTATTTAACGGACGAGGAGTTAACGGACAAGTTCTACAGGAAAAGTAATACAATTATTGCCAAGTATAAATTACGAAATTACCGCAACCTGGGGCAAATTCCGATTATTTCCATTCTTAAATAAGATACTTAGAAGTTATCTATCTTATTTTTAATAAATAGTTAAGAAAACGGATTTTATGGTACTAATTTCTAATGCTCTGTAACTTTCACAGGTCTACCGAGTAGAAATAAATTTGATTTTGGTATAATCTATATAATAAAAGTGATCGTACGTGTGTCCGGCTTGCTTCAGTTGTCACGTATGCAAATGTAATTTTATGGGCAAAGAATGGGATGATGGATCTTAATAATAATAATAATAAAAAGAAAGAAAGAAAATCATGTATGCAAATTTCATTTTTGTGAGAAAGAATGAGCTTAATCTTGATAATAACTTCAAATAATAAAAGTGAAAGATTTTTGTCAATGTTTACATGTTTGAAAAGAGAGTAACCTAACAGTAACATCTCGATTGCTTGACTGACTTTTTGTTTAAGAAAAAAAAAATTAATTTGGTAATTAACTAATTACTGTTTAATATCGTTACTTTTAATACAATTGCGAAGCGATAGGTAGCAGTCGAAACAAGCTAGTTTTAATTTCTTTTGAAATATATTATTTGAAATAGTAGAACTACTTTGGTCAGAATAGCGACAAAATCTTCTGTGATACTCTCTCAATATATAATTTAACTAGTTTGTATTTAATACATTATTTACCGATTATTTATTTAATTAATCAATTTATATTAGTTAACAGGTGTCTCTTATAATTTTGCCATCTTCATAAATATTAAACGTCTTCTTTTCAAATATCACTCGCTGTCAGTTTTCCTGGCATCATCCCCGTTGTTTCGTGGCGTCCGTTTAAAATAAATCAGTCTATATATTAATTAATTGTCAATCTCCGAAGTTTGTATCTTAACTATAATGGACACATTGTGGCTCTACATTTGCAACCAAAACTAGAAATAACATTTAAAAATAAACATTTTATATGAACTTTATTTAGCTAGGAGAAAAAGTGTAGTATCTGTTTTGATCAGGCATTTAGTCTTTTTTGCCCTCGGTCAGCAAATGAGAAATTGTTCGAGACTGAGGAAATATTTAGTTTTTGTTCTAATCCAGAGTGCCCCTTTTTAGGGAGCTAGAATTTTTCCACCTAAAAACCGATTTTGTGTATAACTTTGCTATTGTCGAGAGGCAGGTATACATATTATCTAACAACTACAATTACTTTAAACTATATCGAATTTTTGGCCTTTTGGCTTAGATCAAAGTGTAGTATCTGTTCCGATGGATACTGCACCCCATAGACTGGTATTGTCTTGGCCTCCGGGGCTTGATTTACGCCGGTCTATGGGATTGTCCTGTGCAGTTCTAGGAGGTCCACCTTCCCAGGCTTCGCCTCCCCTCTTTGGGGAGGAGTAAGTTTATTGCTTACTGTCTGAGGCGCCCCTACCGGGGAATGCCGACGGGGCTGCCCAGGCAATTTTTAAATGGCCAGAGTGCTCACCTCTCGAGCGCTGGCTTTTAACCCCACTTTCTCGACCCAATCTGTGGTCACATCTTACTTGTGGGAGTAGGATAAAACTGGCCTTGTGCCTAACTCCTGGGGAGGAGTAAATACCCTATATCGAATAATAAATGCATGTAATAACATATGTTATTTAAACCCTTTGTCTCTATCTATCTGACGCTCAACAGAATCAAATTTAGACACATTGTCGGTTTTTAATGTCGACAAAATGCAACTCCCCAAAACGGGGTACTCCGGATTGGACCCAAAATAAAAATTGCTTTAGTCTAGAAGTATCTCCTCTTCCTAGACTGAAAAAAGAACATGTACTGCACATTGATCTCAACCTGAAGTTCTTGGTTATAACCATACAAACACAACATCTATATTATATTTAAATAAATAAAACTTACACTAAAATGTCGGTATTTCTTTTCTTAATAGGGTCCATATGGGTCACGGACATCAAATGACCAACCACTATTGTCGCCATAAGAGTTTTTTATATGAAAGTTCTTACGACGCCAAACTTTGGCCTTCAAATCTATAAGTTTGCAAGTGAACTTTGGCTCATGTTTTCATTGAAACATACATATTGGTTGGCTGAAATCTAAACGGAAATATGTACATGCTCAAAATATTGGCAGCAAATATTTACACAAATAAATGAGCTAAGATATATTTTTTATGAAACATCAATATTATGTTTTCATAACATCCAATAGTAGTGGTCAGCTTAACATGCAATGTCAACAAATAGTTGTCATGAACTTATTCGTCGAATTTTTCATTCCATTTAGCGGTTTCGATCATCTCATAATCTTTTTTGTTCGTCACATAAATCATAAATATATATATGAATATTATATATATATGTATATATATATATATGTGTATATATATTATGTATATGCGCGTATACATATAAATTATATAAACGTATATATGTGTACATATATATATATATTATATATACGTATATATGTATATATATATACATATATATATATATATATATTATATATACGTATACATGTATTATATATACGTATATATGTATATATATATATGTATATATATACATATATATATATATTATATATATGTATATATATATTATATATATGTATATATATACATATATATATATATTATATATATGTATATATATATTATATATATGTATATATATACATATATATATATATTATATATATGTATATATATATTATATATACGTATATATGTATATATATATTATATATACGTATATATGTATATATATATATTATATACAGGTACATATGTATACATATATATATATTATATACAGGTACATATGTATACATATATATATATATATACAGGTATATATGTATATATATATATATATTATATATACAGGTACATATGTATATACAGGGTGTTTCAAAAGTCTTGGGAACATAACGATTTTTAATAACTCAAAAACTATTAAGAGTTGAAAAATGTAATTGGTACCGTTAGAAAGGTTAAAGTTTCAAGTTTTGTGGGGAATCTTCAAATTTTCTCAATATGAGCACCATTCGTCACACGGCAGACATCTAGTCGATAGTCCATTTCCTGCCAAACGCGTTCCAGCATCTTGACGTCAATGGTTCCCACAACTGCCGTTACTCGAGCCTTTAGTTCGTCAATATCTCTTGGAAGTGGCGGCACATAGACTTGTTGCTTGACAAAGCCCCAAAGGAAAAAGTCACACGGGGTAAGATCTGGAGACCTAGGAGGCCAGGGCATGAGAACGTCATCACCTCGCCAAGATCTCCCAATCCATCTACCAGGCAGCCTTATGTTAAGAAACTGCCTTACTCTAAGACTCCAGTGTGGTGGTGCACCATCTTGTTGAAAAATGAAGTCATCAGATTCTGCTTGTTCCAACTGAGCCATTAACCAGTCTTCCAGCATGTTGAGATAGGATTCACCAGTGATAGTTGCCTCTTCAAAGAAGAACGGTCCATAGACACCTTTCTTGGAAATTGCACAAACCACGTTCATTTTTGGTGAATCTCGCTCGTGCTCAAGAAGTTCATGAGGATTCTCAGTACCCCATATGCGAGTGTTATGCTTGTTAACTTTGCCATTCAGATGGAAGGTTGCCTCATCGCTAAAAACAAGCCGGTCATCAAAGCCGTTATCTTCCAACTTCTCTTGCATTGCAATGCAAAAGTCACGGCGAAGTGGCTTATCAGTGTTCTTTCAACTTTTGGACCAACTTGAGCTTGTAAGGTACCATTTTCAGTCGTTTCCTTAAGACACGCCAGACAGTTGCTGGAAAAGCTGAAGTTCCCTGCTGGCTCTTCTCACTGATTTACGGGGGCTCCGCTGAAAGGCTGTCCGAACTTGCTCAACTGCATCTTCTGAAGTTGAAGGGCGACCTGTTCGCTTACTTGGGCACAAACACCCATCTTTCACAAATTTAGCATGCCATCTGACAATGGATTTCCTTTCATGGGCTTCTTTTTTAAATTTCCTGCGAAATGCACGCTGAACACATGTCCACGATTCAGTCTTTGCAAATTGGAGGACGCAAAATGTCTTGTCTTGTTTAGAGAACGCCATTACTGCACCTGGAAAGATAACACGAAAATCATTAGTATGACCAGAAACATGATTAAGCAACCTTTAAAATGGCACCAGTTTCATTTTTCTACCTGGAATAGTTCATGAGATATACGCATTTGTAATGTTCCCAAGACTTTTGAAACACCCTGTATATATATATTATATATATACAGGTATATATGTATATATATATATATTATATATATATACGTATATATGTGTATATATATATATATATATTATATATACAGGTATATATGTATATACATATATAGTATATATGTATATATGTGTATATATATATCTTATGTATATATGGGTATGTATATATTATGTATATATGTGTATGTGTATATATGTGTATATGTATATATTATGTATGTGTGTATATATATATATATTATATATATATGTATGTATGTGTATATATATGTATTATATATATGTATGTATGTGTATATATATATATTATATACATTATATATGTGTATATATATATTATATATATTATATGTGTGTATATATATATTATATATATATGTATATATGTGTATATATATATATTATATATATGTATATATGTGTATATATATATATTATATATATATATGTATATATGTGTATATATATATATTACATATACATGTACATATGTGTGTATATATATATTATATATATGTATATATGTGTATATATATATATTACATATACATGTATATATGTGTGTATATATATATTAGATATATATGTATATATGTGTGTATATATATATTAGATATATATGTATATATGTGTATATATATATTACATATATATGTATATATGCGTATATATATTACATATATATGTATATATGTGTATATATATTATATATATATGTCTATATATATTATATATATGTATATATATTTATTATATATATGATATATATATGTATATATATATTATATATATATGTATAGATATATGTATATATATTATATATATGTATATATATATATGTGTATATATATATTATACATATGTATATATATGTATAGATATATGTATATATATATTATATATATGTATATATATATTGTATATATATGTATATATATGTGATATATATTTTATATGTATATATATTATATATATATATGTGTATATCTATTATATATATGTATATATATATTAGATATATATGTATATATATATATTAGATATATATGTATATATATATGTTATATATATTTTATATATACATATATATATATTATATATATGTATATATATATTATACATATATATGTGTATATATATTATGTATATGTATATATATATATATTATACATATATATGTATATATATATTATATATATGTGTATGTATATATATATATATATTATATATGTGTATGTATATATATATATTATATATATGTATATGTATATATATATCATACATATGTATGTGTATATATATATCATATATGTGTATGTATATATATATATTATATATATGTATATGTATATATATATCATACATATGTATGTGTATATATATATTATATATCTGTGTATATATATATATATATATATATGTGTATATATATATATATTATACATACGTATATGTATAGATGTTATATAATGATGGACGTAACTTGTTGAATCATAAAAACCTTTATGAGAATGTTATATAATGATGGACGTAAGTTGTGG
>OY744521.1:156314867-156354867 GCA_963556195.1 Sepiola atlantica | reverse complement strand
TCAATACTCAATTTTAGAAGTGTGAATATCAATAATGTACACTTCAAAATAGAGAAAAATGAACGCATAAGTGCTCGCCGTCAACACCCCTGTGTGTTCGAATATATAGGTGCAGATCATCAGGCCATGCTCTTTTTGAGCTGTCGTTTCAGCCCCTCATCACAACGAACAGCTATGACGCCCCCACCAATCTGTGTTTTGGTGAGGTATGCATACTTCATGCTGAGGCGGTTAAGATTTTCGACAAAATGACTATGAGTCCATCACGTAATTAATTGAAATAGCTGACCTGTTTTCTAAGAAAGGCAAAAGCCCCTGAGTAGATATTATTACATAACTAAATTATTTTTGTAAATAAATAATTCTTTTTAAGTAGGATTTTTATTTAATGGATGAATTCAGTAAAATATCTGACTTGTTTCCTAAGAAACCAAAAGCATTATAGTGGATTTACTTCAATCAGTTAAGTAAATATATCATTGTTTCTAAATACGAATTTTAATTCACGAAGTAATTAATTACAATTAAACCGCAATGTATTATAAAAAAGATGTGTACTCTTCTAGGGAGAAAGAGATAGTATATTTAAATATCAGCCTGAAAGGCTGGTAATTAATAGCAGAGGAATAACTTTCCTGGGCAATATGCAGCATCTACGAGCTAAGATATACATCGAGAGATTACACTTATGTTTATTGAAACTAATTTTGCGACTCCGTTCTTGTCTTTTCGCTTTATTGATTTTTAATTATCGTGTATTGTTCACTTATTTATTTATTTATTCTTTCTTTTTTTAAGCAAATTGAGACAATCAATACGAAAGATTCCGTTCTGTTTGTTGCGGTATATACTAACAGTAATAGTTACAGTGTGAAACGTATTTTCGGATGACACTGGACAATATTAGATGCGTCTAGAAAATCCAATGAAAAAGATGAAAAATAATTTAAATTCAGTGTAAATTGCTCACCTGCTTTTCTCCCGACAACCACTTACTTACTAACAATGTACAGACAAAACCAGTTGCTACGGCAACTATCCAAATTTGATTACTTGCTATCAACTCGATAGCGAACGCTTGCACACTGTGAAATATACGCACCCGACACAATTACTACTACTACTACTATTACTACTACATAGATTTCTTTCAGGCTTATCTTATCGTTTATCTCTTCAATCTTGATTTTTTTAGAAATTACGTAAACGTTTCTGACGAATACACATAAAAATGTCACATGTACAAATGGATGAGCATGCATTGAATTTGTATGACGTATTAAGATCGAATTAGATTTTACATAAGAGTAACCGAATATTTTCTTGAAAACTTTCATAAAGAAATTGCAAATAGATTTTGTAAATCAGACTAGTTTACCTATTATTATGATATGTAAATTATTATGAGAAATAAATATGTAATTATGTATTTAAAATTATTTTAGGAAATGAGTATATTAATATGTATTTAAAATAATTATAAGAACAATATATTAATATGTAGTTAAAACAAATGTAATTGGTTATCTTAAATTTAGCATATATAAAGAAAAACAGTTTTTTTATTATTTACGATCTTTGCAGGCAATTAGTACAAAATTACCCCAATTAAATAATGGAATAAGTATTTGTGAAAGAAATTGCAGAGAATATATGTTATTGCAAAGAATAATCCCCTTCTCAAAAGAAGAAAAATGGTTATTATATAGTTAATATGAGAAATGGATATTGTAGGATAGAAACTTTAGATGAGAAACTACGAGAAAATTCCTATTATATATAAATTCCTCTGTGCCGCTCCCCAACGAGGATCGAATGTGACATAAAGTTGGATTAATACGATAGATACCACGCTTCTCAACAGGGAACATTTCGGATGGGACAAATGAAAGATGATATCATTTGAGAAAAACTTGCCCTTCCCTGAGTGTAAACAAAACAATTCACACTTCGGTCCAAGCCGGAGAGCAAGTCCTTTAAATAATATCAATATATTCTATCTATATATCTCTCCCTCTCCCTCTCTCTCTCATATATATATATATATATATATATATATATATATATATATATATATGAGAGAGAGATAGAGAGATTCCGCGAACGGAACAATTTTGACCCACGTTTTTTTTTCTCTTGCGAACATTAAAATGAAGATATAATGCTAGTAAACCCTATATCTAGAATCCTTATTCCAAATTTTGATCGAAATCAATTACATGACTTTGATTCTAGAAAGTGTATAACATGTAAAGCTTCAACGGAAATTAAAATTCAGAAAATCTTGCTTAATTGGTGTCGAATGATTATAGATCAAGTTTAATGCTAATTGAAAATATTTAAATTCTTAATATGATGCACCCCTAAAACTCCTTTAAATTCTGCAAATGAACTGAACTTTCGACAATGTTTATTAATTGATGTCTAATTTTTTTTTTTAATTTTACGAAAATCGGTAGTGTCTAAATTTTTACGAAGGGTTCCACCCCCTGTCGTTTCCCACTTTGCATTAAACCAAATATATCCAACATTACTAACTCTTACGCCTATCAGCCGTTTTCTAAAAGTCATAATGATCGGTTCATTAAATTAGGAGTGAATCCTGAATAGGCAAATATGCAAATATATACACATACCTAACATTGTATAAATAGAGATATATAAATTAATCAGAATTTCTCATATTTGGTAGACCTAAATAGATGTTTAAATAGAGAATAATATTTAATTCTGTTTAGACCTCAATAGTCTATTTTATTTTGACCATGATTTAAAAAAAATGTATTTGCAATCCATTTTAAATTTATTACAATTTCGATGTCCTATTTTTCATTAGCCACATTCAGAGGAGACTACAGTAGGGTTTTACGTGCACACTGAAAAATTCTCCCACTTTTCTTATATTAACTGGGGAAATAACTTAATATGAGACAACTTTTAAGGATTAACTCTTAATAAATGACTAAGACGACAAATCGAATCATCGTATATGATGACATCATCTGAAAAGAAAACATTACGCGCTAAGAATGTTTAACTTAAAAGAAACTCAAAAAAGGTGTTATTTTACTAACAATATGGACGAATACATAGCATAAACTCGAAACAGATATAATATGTATTCGTTGGATTTTGTTATCTGTATTGTTTATTTTTAAATATACCAGTAAAATAATTTTACAAATTTTAATATGAAATACCCAGTATTTTTTATAATAAAAGTAGAAAGGAGATAAACTCTAATTGTTGCGTTGACATAAATTAAATACTTATCTAACTTTGAAATGTAAGAATCAGTTAACATGACGCGAGATTTTGAAATGAAATATTTATTAAATCATTTTTTTTTATATCCAAATTTTCGGTTTTATAAATCTTCTTCGTGGGACTATGAAAAAAAAGAAGAAAAAAAAAAGAAACATATTGTCTGTCCCATGAAGAAGGTTTATAAAACCGAAAATTTGGATATAAAAAAAAAATGATTTAATAAATATTTCATTTCAAAATCTCGCGTCATGTTAACTGATTCTTACATTTCAAAGTTATCATTATAACGGCGCTTCTAAAACTGTAGTAAAATGTAAATCTCATTAAATACTTATCTATTTTGCTCTCAGTTGCTCCTAAAGTCAGAGTTTTGTATTTAAATACAAAATATACGGCTAATTTTCTGAATTAGTGTCTTATAAATTTGATGTAAATTCAATTTAAATCGGACATACGTATTTCCTGTTTTAATAGGGTCAAGTTCCCATGGTTCTCTGAGAGGTTGGAGTTACGTCGATATTCAGAACATAGCGAGTAAGTAACAAAGTGACTTGGACCGCTTCCATTGTCTTCCACTGGGAATGTTGTACGCAAATAAATTGCATCAGAATGAGAAAAATTTGAAGTTATGAAAGAAAAATCGCCATCAATAGCTCACTTTAGGTTATTAATACATTTAAAGGGTCGGAACAACTTACATTATTTTCTTTAGAAATTTTACATAAGAATATAATTTTAGATGTTATGTAGATGTTTTACCTTTTTTCTATAGGGAACACACAAACATAATACGCACAGACATTGAGTTTTATATAATTATATATATATATATATATATATATATATATATATATATATATATACATGATATTTGTTAATTGTATATGATATTCGATATATATATATATGTATATATATGATATTTGTTAATTGTATATGTTATTCGATATATATATATATGTATATATATATGATATTTTAAAATGTTATATGATTTTCGATATATATATATGATATTTTTTTAATTTTATATGATATTCTATATATATATATATATATATATATATATATAATATTCGTTATATAAATCACATTCGTATATATATATATGATAAATTATTCGATATATGATAAAATATTCGTTATATAAATCACATTCGTATATATATATATATATATATCACTTAATCACTAGTTTTACTGGGAAAAGGTGAAGATTATGAAACCTCAACTAGAATGATTATATATATATATATATATATATATATATATATATATATATATATATATATATAGTTGAATGACTATATTTTCTGTTTTTCAAAGTCTTTGATTTACTTTTTTAAGAGCTTTGTGACCTGCCTCACGTCGACCGGCGATCCCGCCATTGATGTCGGTTGTAGACACAAACAGAAAACACATAGTTTTCTTTTTTTCTTTTTTTTGTCTGGACGGGACACGGAGATTAAAGGGTAGGGAAATGAAAAAAAAACTATGCCATTGACCTGCCCGACAAAATAAACGACTTTTTCACAAATAAAAATAGCTATTCAAAGAAAAGAACATGATATGAATGGAGTTATGAATAATAATAATAATAATAATAATAATAATAATAATAATAATAATAATAATAATAGGAAGAAGAAGAAGCTTTATATAATTACTACATTCACATTTATTTCCTCGATTTATGATCAGTGCTGGAAGACATACCAACACTGTGCTAATCTTACTTGCTTTTTTGCATATTGAATATATTATATGGTAGTTGAAAGAACAAATTACACGAGCAGTGGTTAGAAAAAAGAACTAGAGAGAGGGGGATCAGTAGTAGCAGCAGCAAAATGCCCCCCCCCCCTACAACCTCTTTTTCACATAAGAGAGATTGCTAGGCTTTCTCGACTCTATCTTATTTTCTTAGTGGGTACTCGACTGATGTCCAATCTATGGTTCTCCCTGTTTAATGTTTACACCAAAATGTCGTCTCAACACAACCACTGAAAAGAATGTTACTTTCTTCCTCTGTGTACCTAAAACCAAACGGAACTTCCATGAGC
The DNA here is from genome assembly GCA_963556195.1 of Sepiola atlantica. NCBI lineage: Eukaryota > Metazoa > Mollusca > Cephalopoda > Sepiida > Sepiolidae > Sepiola > Sepiola atlantica. The sequence continues at coordinate 156,349,540 of OY744521.1, read as the reverse complement.
AAAGTTTCTTTCCAAGAACTATCCGGCTGTGGCGGAAAGTACAACGAGGCTGCTTCCTAGCTGGCTACAAGATAGTCGTTTTAAAGTACAATGTTAAGAAATTATTTGTTGAAACGTCCTCTTATATAATTAAATTATGTCCAACGCCTCTTCCTCAACGTGGTTAACTTATATTAGCATGTTAGTTTTCAGAATAAGCTATTAATATGTCAGTTGCGACAAAAATGATGTTTGTTTGATTTTGTGTTGTCTATTGAACTTGTTTAGCTGTCCTCTTGGATAATCACTTCCTCTTAACTAATCTTTTTGCCACTCTCTCCGGTCCTCTCATGGTAGCGATCATCGTCCAACAGACGATCTCTTTAACCCTTATCCTCGTGTGTCCCCTGGGTCTTAATAAGTGGTGACGCATCAATAAAAAAAAAAGTTCGGCGCTTACAAGGCAAATAGAATCGAATATATTTTGCAAGCCACATGCACATAAACATTATACATATGAGGAAATGGCAACTGTTATCTTCTCATCTGAATTACAAATTCATCGATTGGATAGTAGGATTTTATTGAAAAGAACGCAATTTAAAAAAATGGCGTGTGTGTTTCTACTTATTTTTTTTAATAGCCATTACAATAGCGCCTATTGTAATGGCTATTTAAAAAATGTTATTAATGTTGTCCCAAAATATTTACTGGCAAGATAACAAGTATTTTGAAATTTTCAGAAAAAAACAGCTTAAACCATATTTTCATTTCAGTTAAAACGCGAGTCAAAGGTCCTTTGAGAAATTCTGCTTTTGAGACGAACGTTTTGCGTCGTAGTACGAAAATCATTTTAGCGACCTATAAGAATAGAGTTCCTTAAGTCTTAATAAAGACGAAGAGGTTACGTATTCCCTAAAATTATGAATTCGATAAAAAAGCTATACTGGTGTTTTTCTTTTTGTCTTCATTGTAATGGTAATTTTGCGTCGGCATGTTCATAATGAAAACGTGAAATATTATTAAAAACAAAACGAGTACATAAAGTGAATGTCGGTCTGGTGTAAGTCGATGTTTCTTTAAATATATTTCATAGGTTTGGTTACAAATATACAGAAACAAATACTAAATCACAGCAACGTTAATCATATATTTTTATTTATATAAAATTATGTGTGTGTATATGTTTATATATGTGTATGTAAAGGATAAATTCCTAAACTAAGTTACCGATCATTATGAATTTCGGGACAACGCTACTAAGCAACATCAATTAATAAATATTCCATAAAAGTAAGTTCTTTTTGGGGTATGTTCAAGTTATTTAGGTGGGGGGGCATAATATGACCAGAAATTTCTATTTAAAAATTCAAATATTTCAGAATTGCATTGATTTGGATCCATAATCATTAGACACAATCTAAGCTAAGTTCCCTGAATGTCAGTTTTTCTTAAGATCTCGTATGCTTTAGCTTTAATTTAAATCGACATGAAATCACTAAATAGAAGTGAAAGAATAAAAGTTTAACATCAACATCATTTCTTTTCATACTTCGATGTTAACCATACTGTTGGTAGTGCTGTGACGACCTCTTTACAATCATTACAGTATCATATTTGGTAAGTGGGGAGGGGGGTAACAGAAACTTTTTGTTGTACTCGGCACTTATGTTGTACTTCGCATTATCAATGTCATTTCTTTTCATACTTTGATTTTAACAGTACTTTTAGCAATGCTGTGAAGGCCTCCTTACGAACATTACAGTAATATATTTATTTATTATTATTTAGTGAGACGGTGGTTAACATAAATTCTGTACTATTCAATAAAATTGTCATTAGCAATATCATTTTTCTTAATACTTTGATTGTAACTGTACTGCCGGCAGTGCTATGGAGGCTTCCTTACTAACATTAGCATATTATATTCACTAAGTGAGACATGGTGATAACATAATTTCTTGTTTAACTCGACGTTGTTTGGAAGTAATACAATTCTCATTATTAACATTAGTGCATTATATTTAGTAAGTGAGGGGGGAGAATGGGGGTTACCAGAATAGTTGTTCTACTTGGAGTTGTCCGGGAGCAACAAATGTATATTACAAAATTACATTTAAATCTCTTTGGAATATGTCATTATCAACATCATTTCTCTTCATATTATTGTAAAGGAATGTGAGAGAAACAGAATTACCTGGTATCAAGAATGACATTGTGTTTTGTTTTACTCGACGTTGTCATGGAGCAATAAATATAAGATTACACCATTACAGTTCAGAGGGATCTTTCCAGTAAATGAATTAAATTATTATTATATTTTTCAACACATTAAAGCAAGAGAGCGGGGAAGAAAGAGATGGTTGGGAAGAAGAGCGGACCAATGAGGAAGAGGGAAAGAGAGAAATATTAAAAACAGTTAGAGAGAGAGGGGGGATATAAGTTTTAATATAAAGATGTTACACACTATTTAACCTCTATTGGTTATGACGCTGGGTAGCCCTGCTGGTTTATATATATATATATATATATATATATATATATATATATATATATATAAACAAAATGGCGGTTTTAATCATAAATAGGAACAATAATTTGCATGTAGATTTTTAAATGCTTTTAATAATTAATTGCCTGGTCTCATTTATTTTTAATTATTTGATTTCATTTATATCAATATGAGACACAATGGCATGTAGAAACTTTATAATGAAACGGTTAAACATACGGAATAACTAAGTTATCTCCCAGCTTTTTTTAATTTTATTAAATAGTTAAATTAAGAAAATTTAACAATGGAACCGTGGCAAATTCTTTAGGTTCTCACTGCGTGTATCCAATTTGCTCGACTTTTCGGTTTCACTTGTTCTGCTTATAATAAGATTGACGTAATTTAATTTCAAATAATTTTCCCCCGAAGACTAATATAATTATGGGTTGAATTGTTTGTTTTTATTAAAAGCTTTAATTAATCTATATATACAAAAATCAATATAATAAATAAGAATAAATAAATTGAAACAATAGCACTTACAAGTGTGAATTTTTTAAAAATATGTTGTTTATTAATGAGTGTTTAGTTTATTTAATAAGAATGCAAAATAGTATTGCTGTTTAAATATTAACATAGAAAGAATTAAAAATACTCGAATGAGCTCGGATCTTTGCTTGTAAGAGATTCGCAACAAAAATGTTTCTTCCACAACGAAAACAGTCCTATTTTTCCTCCGTATTCCTAATGTCATTCGGAATTTTCATAAACAAAACTTATTTGCAAAAGAATTTATCTCTGTACAAAACTTTACCACGAAACTGCGTCCCTACATATTACAGTAAGTTCGTCTTCAAGTCCAATGTAAACAGATTTCTGTCATGGAGCCTCCCCAGAATTATTTGAACGTGACCAATTTATTCAATCATCTCGCAAGATTTTTCAGCTCTCAACCGACAATCATTTAAATTAATGAACCCTTATCCTTAAATAGCTTTCTGTCTGTATAAGTAGTTTTCCAAAGGTAAAAAATAAATATAATAATAATTTGCTTAAAGGAAATAACTAATGTGTTATCTTATTTCATATTTAGTTAAATAGTTCCGTAATAGATAAGGGAAACCGGGATAATTCGGTACTTTAGTTAAGAACAGTTAACGTTCAAGTCTTTCTTTTCTTCGAGTAGCAAATCAGCTTATTGGAATTAAAGTGAAATACTTATCAACCTATAATGTTCACGAATACATTAGCTTTTTAACGTAATATTTCGAAATAATTGTTTTACATTCTGAAACATAGATTCTCACATCTACACTAAAACATAAAATATGGTTTAAGCTTTTTCCTGAACGTATCAAAATACATGTGTTGCCAGGGAATAATTTGGGACAAAATTAATAACATCTTAAAAAATAGATATTACAATAACGTCTACTAAAAAAAAACGCGCCATTTTGTTTTTATGGCGTTCTTTTACATTAAATACTTACATCAAATCGATGAATTCATAATTCATATGAAAGAATTGCATTTTGCTATCTCCTCATATGAATAACATTTATGTGCACGTGACTTAAAAAATGTATTCGATTCTATACTATTTACTTCTATATATTAAGTATTCTATTATTATCAATGTAGTTGCTTATATCAATTTTATTCAAAACATTATTTGTCACTAATACGTATTATTGACACAATATGTGAATGACATATAGATATATGAATTGAAGCTATTAGCGTACATGGGTTGCATAATTTTTTATTTAAAATTTCGCAAGAAGATGTTTATAATTAATTGACAGGTATTATCGATTTAAAGTTCCATTGTTGTATTCTCAAACATATAAAGAACAATTTTGGGTGTACACTTTATGAAGAAGGTGGATGATTCTGCAGACGTTTGGGCAGCGTCTGTTCTCTATAAACGTTGATAGAGTACATAACAATGGAAAGAAAGAAACAACACAGGATTAATAATGTATAAAAAACATTTCTTGCAAACTCGATAAAGATCGCTTTGAGATTGTGTTTATAAAAATGTGTACCCAGTTTACCATGCGTACACTATAGTCTGAAAAGGGTGTGTACAGGTGTGGATGTGTACTGCTGTGGAAGTTGAGGGGAGTGTCTTACATACCGTGGAATGCGTGCGTGTAGCGCATGTGTGCTAGCGAGGCAAAACAGGAGTACAGGGTGAAAAATATTTTGTGCGTCATTTTTTTATCGATCGATTGCAGCGGTTTCTACCATTGCGAAAGGGTTGATAATTGGATCTGAAACGCCCTCTAGTGAGCGTGTGTTTAAATGTGTAGAACAGCGGTAAGTAATGCTAAATAAAGTAAGAAATTCCTTGTCTTTTTATATGAATTTACTCGAAATATTTTCACCTGGAAAACTTATACGTTTTCTAGTTTCGCTAACTGGAATACAAATGCTACATTAAGGTTGAAAAGATGTCGTTACAATGTAGAAGAAGGTACTATAAGGAAGGGAGATGATGAAGAGAGAGTAGATTTGTCAATTATTATGCTGCTGTAGAGGGCGATACCGGCAGCTGTAGGTAATAACAATTCCGTGAATTAGTAGTTTCTTTCGAAGTTAAGATAACGAAACACAACTGAAATAACGATTTCTTGAAAAAAAATCCCAGTGCATGTTCGATGACCGATTACGCTTTTGACTGTTGTGAGCTGCTACGTTTAACTTCATACAAGATTATCGCATTTTTTAAAATACTTTCGGTGATCTTTCTTAACTAAAATTAATACAATAACATCTAAAGTATATAACACTATTGAAGGCAAGTGTTACATAATTGCCTTAAAATATTGAATAAACCGACATCATTTTCTTACAAAATATGTGTTTCCGCGTTGGAGAATGGAAAGTTATATTGAAAGTAAAAAGGCGAGAGAATGTGAGACAGTGTGTGTGAAAAGAAGATGAAATGTATATCTATGTAACGTATTGTTTTATATATATATATATATATATATATATATATATATATATATATCAAATTCATGGAATATACTTTGGAAGTGAAGTTCAGAGATACTTATCCACATGATTGACGAGGGGGTCAACTAGAACTAGTTAGGGTCAACTAGAGCTCCAAATAAATAACGTTTTAGTTAACTGAAATATGCAAGGTAACACGGATTTTAATACTGAAATTAAATTCACTGACTACCAAAATCTTACGTAAATAAAACCTCATATAAGGTCTTGATAGGAAATTCTCAAGACCTTCTTCCTCTCCACGAATATAGCCCATAAGAAACTAATATTTAATGAATTATTTAAGTAAATCAAATCTAGTATAATATTAATATCGTTGGCGTCTTTGTCTTCAAAAACACCGTGTTAGATATGTGTTCATGACATTTTCTAGTGTATTTTATTGCGACTCCACATGTGATCTCATAGCGATCTTGCATTTTTCCTAATAGCTGGAGGCTGGCATGAAGTTGAATAAAAGAAATCGGATACATTGAATATTCATAAGATTTATTTATTTATATGCAAACCAATTTCTCCGGTCTGGTGTTTAGTTGCGTGATAAATTCCGAGGAGCTCTCCATAAACATTAACTATTCGAGGCAGCCCTGTGAACAGAAATCCACATCCGGTTTCTATACAACATCACTACAAAACACTAATTAATTTATCTATGCCTATCTTTAAAAAAAAAACTCCCTATAAAACGTGGACCGTTTCAACCAATCAGAGCCTTCTACATCACTCAGTCTTGTCTTACTATCTAACACTACGAGTCGACCTAGAATGATGAAGAGAACATCTTCGCAGTCTCTCGAGACAGACGATGTAGCAATTAGGGAATTCCGGCTTTACGAATTAGCAACGGATTAGTTTCTGTAAAAGACGAGTTAATCCTGTTTATAAGCTCGTACGATTGTCTCAACGGGTGTGTTATAACGCACCGTTGCCACCGAATTAGAATGGCATTGTTCAGCATTTTGAACTGATATCCAATTACAGTATGTTTCCTCTCCAGACATGTTGTTTATAAATCTCGGAGAGAACGTGACAAAACAGAAACTTTAATTAGCTGGGCACTTATGTTCCGAATGATGGGAGAGCAGGTTAGCATAACACTGTAGGAAATAGCTGAGGTTGTTTCAAACCTTCGTCGGACGAATCGGAGAAACTGGCAATGTTCATCCACCTACACATTAAAATCAACCAGCGGGATCTGTGTCCCGGCGTTGCCCGGGGAAATCTAGAAATTGAAGAAACACCTTCTCTCACCGTTGAACTTATATAAATAATTAGATTTGCTGTTCGCTTTGAGTTTATAAAGAGTTTATTTTATCTGTGTCTAAGCCATCTATTTTAAGTCATAATAGTATAGTTCCGTTGTAAGCGAAAATATTGTGCTTTATATCGAGATCCATTTTAACTGAAAAATGGCATACTTGCTTGTGAACGATACGAAAGCTCTCTACCATACACCTTCTCTCTCTTTCTCCCTCTCTCTTATTCTTTTTCTAAGCATTATTATTATTAGTAGTAGTAGTAGTAGTAGTAGTGTGACATAATAGTTTTTTTTATCATACATAATATTTTAAAACTATCTTTACACTCTTCTTCTATATATTTTATAGTTCGTAATAGCGCAGGCCAGGGGGTTAACGTTTCTCGAACACCACAAACATTCGAAACAATATGAAACTCACTGCGAAGGTTAGAAACGTCGGCCTGGCCTCTTAGTAAATTTAGCGTTCATTTATATGCAGATTTAACATTTTTAACAATTGTTCTTAAAAGCCTTATACTGTCTTTAAACTTATAATGTCCTTAACATGTTTCAAATTGTTCTTACGTTTTAAATCAATATTAAAAGTTACCTTACAGGTTTCTGCCTCACTGTTGGTCGTGGGTTTGCTTGCACACTCATCTCCATTGCTGGTCGTGATCCTAGTGGTGTACCTGTCTTGTGAGCAAACTGTTCTCATGCACGGAAGACAAACACGCTCGAAGGCAAGATTTTGAGAGAGGTTCTATTCTTTTATTTCACACTTCAATCGGAGAGATTCCCATTCGTCGGTTCCTTCATTCATGCTCTTCTTCACTTTCATGCTGCTTTGTGGAATGTGACGGATGCAATCGGCTATATTCTTGTCTCGCCGTTGGGATCTTGCTCTGAGTCTTAGCCCATATCTGGCGATGTGACCCGGACTCTACGCATTGCAGAACTCAGTTTATGGACGTCTGTCCATCTCGCGCCTCCATGGTGAACCGTCTAGAAAACTAATTTCTCACCATGGATCTGTGACATCAGAGCCCTTTGACCCTTCAACGAATGTCATAACGGAACTCAATATCACTTTTTGTTTAACCTTTTTGATCCGAGTGTTTCATCCCTGCCAGCTCACATCCAGTATGTTATGATTCTCAGAATGAATCATTTTGTTTGTCCCAAATTATCAATGCACCTGTTTTGCACTTCATCCTATTTCTTTCACCCAGTTCATAATCCATACTAGCTAACTTTACACGTTTTCAGAATACCGGGCCCCTTAATAATGTAGCAGTAGTATTAGTATTATTATTTGTGCTCACTAGGAGTTATCAATAGGTCATCAGTGATTGCTAACCGACAGGCGGTGGTATTCCCTGGAGTCCGAGTGACAACCAGTCTCCCGAGATTTCCGTTATTATTATTATTATTATTATTATTATTATTATTATTATTATTATTATTATTATTATTATAATAATTATATTAGATAGAAAACAACATAAGTAAAAAGAAATAGCAAAAAATTTCACAAAGAAAGATAATGGACGAAATTACTCATATGTATCTCCTTAACAGAGAACGAAGAGGTGAAATTCGCATTATTTTATTATAACAGTCTCGTATTCGAGTCAACTGTCTCTAGTAAGGAGATGGGATAGTAAGACAATGAGACAGAGAGCAAGATAGTACGAGAAATTGATCTATTAGTGTATCTTTCTCTGTAAGAGAGAGAAACTGAAAGAGAGAGAAAGATGGAGAGAGAGAGACTGACAGATATGGCGCCTTGTTCGATTAAAACAACTTCGTATTCGAGTAATCTGTTTTCGTTTAGTACAGACTTAACGAAATAAAATGAACACGTGTGTCTATTGAGGCATCGATCATGAGAGCCAGTTACGAAGCTGGATGAATGATTGACAACTTGTGTATAAGCCGAAAAATAATTTTTATAAAAATAGTACATAATGATCAGAGGTACAGGAAGAGGAGGGAGTGATGTGATTTAAGATTATCTCTTCCGACTACGTCTATCACATTAGTAATAGTAAGAGAAACTGTTGGTCGGATAGAATTTAGAAAATAATATCTCGATGTGAAAAAATATTTTTGTTTAGACCCTGAAACAATATGTGCAGTGTTTTACATAATAAAAACGTTTTTTGTGTAGCTTTTGTTTGTTATACCGGTAAATCAAATAAGGTGTGATACTATAGAGTGTCTCCATAACCAGAACCAAAGAGAGAGAGAGAGAGGAAGGGAGAGAGAGAGAGAGATTAGTTCGGAAACAAATGACGATACATACCCGGCTAATCCATTAACATTTACAGACAGAGTGATTCCAAGGACACTTTGCCATTAATATTCGACACTAACAGTTAGGGAGAGAAGGGCGACAGAGCCCTACGAGAGACGTTAGAGACATTCTTTGCTGAGATCCTGAGGCTTAGCTCAGATGTAGAGACTATACACACGTGTCCAACAGTTTCTTGGATACAATATTTGTATCCGTGTGTGGTTTTTATTATGTATGTAAACCGTGAGCTTCGTGCGCGGCGACCGCCAACGCTATCATCCCTAAACGCTACATAATAAGAAGAAAGGGGACCATGGCACATGCATATGAGGGATGCGACCGCTCAGAAGCGCTGGCATGGATCTACCAGAGTTCATCTCACTTCATTTATATATAAGAAGTATTAGATTTAAACTTGATTAGAGTATCCCATGATTACAAACACACATTAATATTTTTTAAATATCAAATTCTTTAATTGAATTATATTTGGGTATATATAATTTTATTAATTATATAGAAAATTAGAATGAGAATTTACTATTCCATGCATATAAAGGGAGGTGACTTAAAATAGGAATCTCTAGGTTACCTCCCTTAGTCTTTAAATACATTCTTACTAAGTAATACCGTATGTTTTTCGTACTTAACGAATGTCTCTCTCGCTCTTGCTTCAGTCTCCTTTTCTATATCTAATTTATATATTTACTTAAATATTCTCTAATTTAACTTTATGATTATTTATTTGAATTCTCTTTATTTCCTTTAAAGGCTGTTTCATAAACCGATATTAAAGTAAATTATACGTATCTTATCCTAACTCCGTTGGTATAAAAGATGGCGTCCAATGGCTAAAATAACATTTTGTCCTTGTTTGAAACTGCATTCATTAATTTTCTACCAATGTAATTGTTGTTGTTTTTTTTCTGATTTTTCTGGGCACGACATTGTGACTCCTGAATAGTTTTACGTGTGGTATATCCACTATATATATATATATATATATATATATATATATATATATATATATAAACTTATTAGTTGTTCATGTGTACACAAAACGGTATGTCAGGTATATTGGATTTTTTCAAAGATGAATAAATACATGGTAACTGAAATCTCAATTTCTATTTCATGTATATATATATATATATATATATATATATATATATAAGAGAAAGAGAGAGAGAGAGAGTTATCCATAGACAGATCGTATAATAGCTCTTTGGTGCGGCTTAACAAGATGAGCTGACGTTACTTGGGGTTGAATGAGAAACGTTGAATACTCCTGACCAAGGCCATAACACCATATTCTAAATTCTTATTTTTTTCATATATATTTTTTGGTGGAGGGGGGGTTGTGTCTAAGGATTTACTTAAAATTGCTTGCGCGAGAAGGTTATTTACCCGTGAGCGATATCTGGTAATACATAATCATGATAATAATATCAAAATCTTAAAATGAAAATATCAACATAAGCATTAATAGTTCTCGTAGTAGACACCATATGTAAGTGATCCGTAAGAGCTAGTTAAAACTGTCTATGAAAGCCCACGTCTGAAGGAAATCACTCACTCACTATCTAGTTGTATCGTCTATGTTCCCTTCAACAAGACGTTCGACGCTCTCTGGTTGATTTTTTTACTGTCTCCATTCATCACGATTGTGGGGATTGACTGTGTCTACATGTCACTGTTTACGATCTCGTCTAATAGTGTCTTGCCATGTCTTTTTAGAGCGCCCGGCTTTTTTTGCTACCCAGTCAAGTCGCTGCAATTGCTGATATACACATTGCTTTTTTCAACATGCCCGAACAAACAAAGACGATTTGCCCTTATTACAACATCAAGTTTTGGGATGGTGAATTTCTTACGTAGAGTGTGTGATCTAATCTAATATATAAGATTAAGACGAGTTTTCGATGCAGCTTTTTGAATAATACTAACATAACCACATGCATCACATTCTACTAAACTCACCACTATATCATGCTTATTCACTCGAACGTGTTTTAGTAAATGTGTTATTATTTTTATCCAGATAACACTAAATATTACTTTTGCCCCACTCCCTACGACTCTCCTCAAAACATACTCCATATAGGGGTAGCAAAAACTTCTCCCGCTAATACTTTAGTACTGACACTCTCCTCATCGACACCGGGAAGTAATAAACAACGTCTACTTTTCAAAAAAGACTTTGTTAGTATTTTACTGCTATTAATTTACTACATAATACAAAACATTACGCACACCCTTAATGGAAGCTCCCGCTAATTCCGTTGATTTTCGAGAATATCGGATTACGTCACTTCTACCTTTTGCATATACATTTATACGCATTCCGGTTTGTAGAAAATGCAATTAACGAACATAGTTCCTTGCCTATTTCATAATTCAACATGGCAGCTACAATTTATTCAGCGACTCGAATTCCGAATTAGGTCCATATACGCCAAGATACGCGACAGTATCCATGAAGTTGACATTTCCTGAATCATATACCTTTCACATGCATAATATCAAAGAATTGGAAAGACAACATCAAATTGTTGGTATAGAAATGACCCTAAACGTGCGACTGGTAGACCCTAGATTTCGTCGACTTATGGTGGATCGTAAAATAAAACGCATGTCACATACCGCCGAGCTTACTTTACATGACCTATTTTCCTATGAGTTTCTAATCGCGTCCGTTGCCGACACATTATACAGGACCGGCGGGACAGTTATAAAAGTGGGGGGGGCTCTCCTAAAATGTGGGAGGGCCCGGTTAAACATATGCATATATAACTTCATTATTGATGACCGTAAAGTGGGGGGGGACAAGTCAAAAATTGGGGGGGGAGGGCTTGAGCCCCCCTCCCGGTGCCGCCGTCCATGTTAGACACGTAGATCCATGAACGAGGGGTGTATGGTTCGATCCTAATCGTTTAACACAATTATTTTTTACATTGTTAAAGTTCTGCCTATTAGGGAGGAGGTACTCTGTGCCCTATTTTTTTATAATTCAGGGTTAGTATTTCGTTATTTGATAAGAAATCAATGTAATATGAAGTAATTTAACTATGGGGAGTATCATTATTTCCCTTTGAACACACACGGTTTATTAGTGCTCTGCAGGCCTCTCTTAATTATATCTGTGCTTAGGAGGCATACTCATTTTTCTTTTTTCTTTTTTCTATTTCATTTTTTCTTCCCAACAAAAAAATGGAATTTCGATACAAAAATAACAGGTGGGTTGAATTGAATTTTATAGGGCTCTGTAGGCCTTATTAATTTTAGATTGAGCGGTTGTTTAATTCAAAAGAAACATTCTTAGTAAATACCGGTAACATGGGATGGACAGGAAGACTCTTACAACCGCGTCTCCTTATTTCCTTCATTCGTTTCTTCTTCCTTTTACCCTGCAACAATTACGAAATGTGATCAGTTTGCGTTCGGTCGGATGTTGAACATGTTTAATTCATTCTTTTAAATTTCTCCCGGGCAACGCTGGGGGGAAGGTTCCGCTAGTGTTCAATAAAAAACATAATAAAAGTGATTGCTAGTACGGCAAACACCCTGTGAAAGGTTTTGTCAATGGAGAAAAAGATAACACACGCAAATATACACATGCATAACATTCACTTATGCATTCTCTAACACAACTTTCAATATAAATTTAATGAGTGTGACGGAAGTGCTTTCTTCCTTCATCTCTTTCTCACGTTGTCCACTCAAACAACTTCTCACTCTTCCCATCTCTCTCTCTTCCCATCTCTGTCTTTCTCCCTCTCTCTCTCTCTCGCTCTCTCTCAGTGCATTCTTTTTGTATCAGTATATCTGGTATAACACTACTATTATACATTCCGCTTCTACTATCATAATAATATGGTGAGATAGTTTTAACAAGATACTGCTTGTATTCTGATTTTAGGATTTTCACTTCGTGGTACCCAAGTGAAATAGGTATAGTTATCCAACGAACAAAAGCTGCACGACCCCCCCCCCAACGACACCGCCTCAAACATAAACCTGTTATCGCTAAATCTTTCTCTCAACAAAATGGCATAGAAGCTAGAGCCTCTGAGTCTTTTCCCATCGAACAAGCGTAGCATCCAGCTTATGTGAAGCAACAAATAACGAATCGTTTGTAACCCTTAGGTTGACAGTTCGAATCAGCCTCATTGCAGCTAACGTTTTTTGTTTGATACTTTCATCTACAGCACAGGCCATTATCTGTCGTTTACTTCAAGTGGATCGGCTTTGCCCATACCAAAAACATACAAAACATAAAATAATTAAAATCTTTTTTTCACGTTATTCTCGAGCTACGCGGGATCAGCAATGATAATTTGTTGTTTCTACTGGGCAAGATCACAGGCTTGGTCTGGGTGAAGGCCTATTTTCCAGAGATCTTTGTACAAGGCGTTTGACCATCATCGGCCTTCCCTTCGGTGCTTCTCGGTAACTTCTAATGTAAAAGCAAGTTTTGCGACGGTTTTCTTGTCGACCCACAGAATATGTCCAAACGATATGAGCCGCCATTCCCTCATCTTGCTAACAATTGGTGCGATCCCGATATAATAATAATATTAATAATAATAATAATAATAATAATAATAATAATAATAATAATAATAATAATAATAATAATAATAATAATAATAATAATAATAAAAACAACAACAATAATAAAAGGAAGAAGAAAAATAACACCCTATCTACTATATACTCTAATATTATCGGACAGAATTACACCATATTTTTTAATTGTTTTAGATGGTCTAGTGTCATTACTATTACTCACATTACCTATTGGTAAGACTCCGTGCTTCATTCTTAACATATATGGGATAAATATATGGCATCGCCTACAAACTATTTGCAAAATCTACGCTTATAAATACAATAAATATACAACTATTCGTATAAAATACAATACGGTAGAATCCGACATAAAATGATCTAAAAATAGTTTACATGCCGTACAACTGAACAACTTCCATTCACCGTATGGCTGTTAAAGTAGAAATGTTAATTATAGAAAAAGGGACAAAGGAATGGCTGGCGTCGGTTTTATATACTTTTTATGCATATTTAATTACGCATTTGTATTATTCGGTTATTTTTTTACCAACCGGTTTTTCTCGAAATAGTAGCCAATCTGGAAGATTTGTGCGTGCTAAGACTCTGGAGAATCACTACATCATACTTTCGACAGTTCTTGGCAGCAAACAAGGAACCCAAAGATGATTAGTTGTTAAAGCTATTTCACTTATAGAGTTGGCACTCGAAGCCACTTTAATCCGGGTAGCTGAATCGTTTGAAAGTCCTTCCGATGATTGCGTTTCCTGCCTTACCTGCTTTTATCTCACCTGGACGGCTTTAAACTTTATTTATTCGTGTTTGCTGTTTTGTTGTACCGTTTTATTAATAGACATAAGCCGGTTGAATTATTTTTGGCAAGGCTCAGATCTGGAGTAAGAGAAAAATCGATCCCAGTTCCAAAAATGGAACATGGTGTTATTATAACGTTTATTGTTTGTTGCTTGAGTTTCATCGTCCTCTTAAGAAAGTGCAGGGATATTATGAAGAGGGGTGAGGCTCATCAAATAAACACGCTAGTACTTTAGTCTAAAATATGTATTGTCGATTGGGTAAATATTTCGAACAGTACGTATACTCTCACTCTCCCTTTATATATATATATATATATATATATATATATATATATATATATATAAGTTAGTGGAAGAGAACCCCAGCAGAGTGCTCGATTATAAAAAAAATTCAAAAGTAACAGTGTTGTATTTATTTATATACGTATTACAGAAGATCAGAACAACATCAGTACCGTCTGTTTCAAATCCAAACAGAATGAAACCTATAGCTAGTCGTCAATGCCATACTCTCTTCAGCCTCTGTTTATGTTGTTTTATGACATAAACAGAGACTGGGGAGAGTCTGGCATATGTGACCAATCTATAGGTCTTCATTCGTTTGAGTTTGAAACCGAGGGTACCGATATTGTTCTTATCTTTAGGAATATGGATATATATATATATATATATATATATATATATATATATATATATAGTGTGTAGATTTCAATTTTGTGTTGAGAATCTGAATAACAGAGCTCAATGTAATTTAAACAGAGCAAAACAGAATTATAAAAAGAAAAAACTATACACACATTAAGTTGTACACATTATAACTTATTTCGACCCCTTAATTAGGTCTCCTCAGATGTATAAACAACCACGTCAAAAAAACAAAAACAAAAAATCTTTTTTTTGTTTTGGTTTGAGGAGACCTAATTAAGGGGTCGAAATAAGTTATAATGTGTACAACCTTAATGTGTGTATAGTTTTTTCTTTTTACAATTCTATATATATATATATATATATATATATATATGAATGATTTCTTTCATTCAAACATGTACAGAGTCTGCTACACTGGCATGTCGATGCTATCAAGAGCTGAGGGGTCATCAGGCAGAAGATTTTTTTGTGATCCAACCCTTTCGGTGAAGTCAGGAAGAAACAGATTCTTCCTGGAAAGGGTTGAATCACAAAAAAAAAAATCTGCCTGATGAGACTTTAGCTCTTGATAGCTGTAGATCGATAGCATCGACATGCCAGTGTAGCGGACTCTGTACATGTTTGAATAAAAAATCATTCATAATACAGCTCTATATTATATTCTTATTGTGCACTTTTTAATAAGCCTGGTGTGATTCCCTTTGGGTATCTACCCTGTGGATTTTTATACTACCTGGATTACTATATATATATATATATATATATATATATATATATATATATATATTACCTTTGTCTTTCTAACCCTTAAACTATCTCTTTATCTCTAAGTGTTTATTTCTCTCTTACTCTCTATTTCTTTTGACTCAAGGATGTACTAAGAATTGATTGGGTAGGAGGGACTGAAAGTAAAGTTACATTAATTGAAATAAATCTCGGTAAATTTATATGCTTTAACTTGAAGAACCGACACCCAGCATTTACTAAAAAAACAATGTATGTACGCTTGCTCTCAACCAATGACTACGTGACATTCCTATTCTTATTGTCTAATTTCTATAATTTTCAAGTAAAACGTGGTGCTTTCTTTTTTATGGATGTTAAACGCGAACGCAGACGAATGCCATAGTATATTTGATCAAAATGATATATACTATTCACGTACAGTGTATACCATGATTTCAGAATATATATATATATATATATATATATATATATATATATGCTGATTGAAATTCATCTTCAAAATCATAGACGGCATTGGTATAACAAACACATAACAGGTAGAGTATATATATATAATGTAGACCAATATTCATGTGCTTATATCTTTAAATATATATATATATATATATATATATATATATATATATATATATATATATATATATATTGTTACGCAGCTAGAACATAGGGCTTGTTCTAGCAGCCAGAGAAAACCACTTTTAAGTGGCGAGGGGAAGCGAGAAAGTAAATCAGAAGTCAGACAACCATCTCAGACTCACACCGTCGCCTGAAATGAAGTCGGAAGCAATTTAAAAAGGCAATGGTGTGTGTGTTTTTCTCTTTAGGTCGTAAGAAATTATGATAATAATTTATGCATGAAAAATAAAATTACTGACGTGATTTTATCATTTTATTTTATTTTAGTAATATATTTCAATAAATAGGGAGGGAAAACACTGGCGAGGCATATTTCATCTATGGATGGTGCACACTAGTATATATATATATATATATATATATATATATATATTAGTCATGAGGCGTTTAACGGTGAACTTTTCCTACATTTTCAATATGTTCTTTTTGCATTAGACATTTTTTGTTATTTCATTTTATCTTTATATATTTTCAAATCATGACGTTTGATAACTATCGTTTACCAACTTAATTGTTTGTACTCCTCTGGAGATAAGATTTTTTATTTGAAAAACCATAGCAAAAGGAAAGAATAATAAAATTACTTTCATGTGAAACCCCTTGTTTAAACAAATGATGACTTAATAGATATTGTATTTTATACATTCTTTATTCTAACCTGATACTTGCTTATATAAATATATATGATGTTGTAATATATATAAATATATATATATATATATATATATATATAATGTTATAATATATATATATATGTATTATATATATATATATATATATTATAATATATAGTATATGTATCTATATATATATTATAATATATCTATATATATATTATAATATATATATAGTATATAATATATATATATATATATATATATATATAACAGTTTGATAGAAATCCAAAAAAATATAGCAGATAAAATATAAAAGGCGGCTATACTAACTCAATGCAATAAAAGGAATTCGAATGGTGAGATTTTAATGTGTCATCTTTATTATTTAAATACTGTAACGGAAATGAGATGCATGTTATATATATAACATTCAAAACATAGACACAAGTGGAACCTTTTGACTAGGGGGAATGTGTAGTATCTTTCCAGATACTACTGAATAGGGGAATCCTCCTAGATTGAGGAAATGTTTATTTTTGCCCCATTCTAGAGTGTTTACTATATCAAAAAGCGAACTTGTACCTAACTCTGTCCTAACGTGGGAGGCAAGTAAATATTGCCATAAGTGATGTAGAACCAGTAAAAAAGAAGAGAGAAAAACAAAAAAGGGAAGTTCGAATTCAAATGACGCATCAGAAAACAACCCAATGGAAAGAAACGTGGCTAGCAAAAGAAAGCAAGAAAAATGGGGAACTCTTTTCCGAGTTATTTCGCCACATACATTGGTGCGGCGAATAAAAAGGGTAGAAAAGATGACACAGAAGAGAAAACTTATATTATTAAATGTTTTGTTCTCTATAACTTCTGAAAAAGAGTAAATTGGCAATTGCTTTATATTTAGAAATAAATAAATCGGTGGCTTCAGCATTTTTAACTATTCTCTAATTTAATTTTTTTTTTTGGCATCGTTATTAATAGGTGTCGCGTTTGTGTATTTTGACCAGTTGGCAAGATATTTAAAATCTGTTTTGTCTTTCTCCTCCTAACTATTCACATCTTTATCTAAAACTACTTCGGCTGTAAAATTTAAAAATTATTTTTAATAAATATATTTCACAATTTTAAAATGCCAAAACGTTTTCGTACAAACCCAAGATCAATGGTTTGTTGAATATCTTTTATGACTAAAACAATAATAGTATACTCAAGTATCAGGTATAGGATTATTGACAACATATGTAAACTATTGCATCGTTTCATGCTAAACAAGAGGGATATCAAGGTCAGAAATAAATAGGCTGTCTCCCTGTAAGGAACAAACAGCCAATTAAAAGATGAGTAACACGCCAGGAAACAACATCCAAGACCATGAAATCGTCATTTTGTTTTATAGTAAAGTTAAGAAACTTATAAAATAGGCAGAAAGTGGATATAAGAGAATTAATTTAGTTTGATTTACAAACTCCCCGATACCTGTCCGTGACTTCAATTTCCCCGTCGCACTATTCACCTGGTCTTTACTAGAATCCTGACCATAATGTCGTTAATGATATACAAACAACTTTGTTACGTATGGATACAAATACAATGAATCAAAAACTGTTATTTTCATAAATCTAAGTTCTGTCTGGTATTTTGTTGCCGACAAAGTGCGTATTTAACATAACACATGCTCGTCACGTTTCTCTTAACATGTATTGAATCTTATTTATCATATAAGTGCCTTTGTAAACCCTTTTTTTTTTAGAAACGGTGTTTTCTTTTTAAAGTAGCAGACAGTTTCTTACAAAAGGCGTCGCCGACAAAACTAAAGAACTGCCTAGAAACCTCAACTCTAAACCGTTTTATGTCTGAGTAAACACTTGCTTTTAAGCAATCAAATAAAAAACGTTGCTTTTGAAGGACAGTCAGTTTCATGTAAAATAATATATATATTAACAAGCTTTGTACAAACTATTCACTAATACTATTGGTAAACATATGATTATCTCTATTCTCACTCCAGCTATGGGTTCGATAGTAGGATAGACAAGACTTAAGCATTGGTTGTGCAACTATTCTAGAAAGAGGAAAACTACGAAATAAGACCTATCTCCTTCTGTTTATCCCGACATTTCTCAAGGCTTCCTAAATTTACCCTTGTCACGGGACTAATACAATACCAGTTGAGAAGGGTGCGCTTGCTATTGCGCCACCCTTACTTCATGTCCTGGTTTCAGTCTATTAATTCTAAGAATAGTACAAGAAAATGAGAACGTTATAACAATAGAATACCTTGAACGTCGTGAAATGTGAACTACAGAATTGTGACGGATATGTGGAAAAAGTGACTAGCAGGAAGAGTCTTATCAGGCGTCTTGATTGTTTCCGCACAACGAATTTCGTCAAATAGCTGCAAAAACGGGGCAGCAGGATCAAGGCAAAGCAATGTGCAGAGACAGGCATCGGAGTGGCGACAATGAAGAACGCGCTAAACGAGGATCTTCGCTACTCCTCATACGACAATCCCAAGGATCAACTAATAACCACAAAGAGCCAAAGCAATCGCCTTACCAATCTCCTCAACAAGGTTAAACATCAACTCTAGCCTGCTTATCTTTTGAGAAGAACGTCTTTCAATATCAATTACACAACGCACAAAACTACAGGTTGCTAGCCTACAGCCCGCACAATGCTCCGCGCGTCATGAAAATTACGTTTTCTTCAAACTGTGATGATCTTTGAGCGTGTTTCCAGTAAAGGCCACGTCATGCAACCCACATTTTCGAAAAGGACGTAGTCTTAATTAAAAGGGATATAGTAAGTTGCTGACCACTGTTGTTCAGCGCTGGGTTTAGGGTAGCTGCAGAAAAGTCATACGTGTGGCAGCAAAACTCAGTTCCCTTTTACCCACCCGGAAAATGCCAGAAGTGGCTGTCTATGAACTTCCACGATATCATATGTCCTAAAATTGGCCTCTCACAACTCCTCGCTTGGTTGCAACCCTATGGACTATTATGTATCTGGCGCAGTTGCTAAAGTCATCAACTGCACCGCTTGAGGTACCAAAGACGATCTGATTGCCATAGTCATACCGTTCAGTGGTCTCTCGAAGAACACTGAAGGTCGTGTGCTCCAGGTCCGAGAACAGCGTGAAATATGTGGTGAAGGCTAAACGCGCCGTCTTCCAAGTGAGCCGCATCCGCCGAAATATTGATAAGATGATTTTTCTTTCCTGTTCAAAAAGTGTGAAGTTTGTCTCGAACACTCTATAACCGTTCACTAAGCTCCCCCATCCCCCCCCCCCCGAGAGAGTCTTAGAAATGTTTGAAATACATTCGAGTCTGGAAGATTAAAATTAGAGGTTAATAAATTTCACCGATGGTTAAACAATCCCTCAGGGTCTACTTAATAACGGAAAATATAAATATGACCTCCATTACAAAATCTGCATAGGTTGCTAAACATATTTAGATTTCATATTCGTATGCATAAACATCTCACGTCTTTCATATATATATATATATAATATGTTTATATTTATATATAGTACATATACTTTTTTCATGCAGTCTCATATATGTCTGATTTGATAACGACGTCGGCATTTCCTCTAAATATCATTATGTTTTTTAATAGTTATGTATTGTGGAAAACAGAGCTAACTCACACAGGTAGCCACGTTATAGATATACCGACAGACGGTCGTACTCGGTTACCTGTGTTAGTTCCTTCTCTTAAAATTAACACTTCACGAAGGCTTCATACTATTTAACCCATAACTGCGAGAACAGGGATAGATGGATTCATGCCTTTCTGAATCGTATTGGTTAATGTAATGCAATCTTGGAAGCTATTGAACACGAAACCTTTACCCGTCAGACTACTATGGTTCCTATTCACTTACCTCCCCATAGGGGGCAGAGTTAGACTCATGGTGGTGTTTAATGTAGGAAAAATCCAGTTCTTTAAAAAGACACACTCAGGATGTGTACAAAAATAAAAATAACCAAAGTCTAGAAGGATTTCTTATCCACTGACCGAGGACAGAAAGGATGAACTGTAGTATAAGAACACATACTACACTGTGCTTTTCGCTAGAATGTGAGTCACTTTTAAAATATTCTTGTAAGTTATTTTTTTTACTCGAGATAAGGAAAATTGCACAACACACTGGAATGAGAGCTTGTCTGATATTCTTGAGTGTGAGTCGTCGAAGTTTTCTTTCGTTGCGCAGCCCTAAATCTTCGGTTTTAGACATACTCGACCATTTTATATGTCTATGTCCTTGCGAACTAAGCTTTAATTTCTGAATAATCTGCACCGTCATGCTTCCGCCCCCTCCCAAGAAATGCTTTAGTGACTACCATCTCGCCATCGTATGGCATAATATCCCGAATTACCTATACGCCTCGCAAATCACAGACGTAGTTAATCAACACACAATATATCAGTGCACCAATTACCACGATTCTATCAAGCACGGCAGGTACCTGCTACAGTTTGAACTGCTTCGGTCGCGTAATGTACACGCCTCATATATGTACGGATAATTGCGGCAGAACCTAAGCATACGACGCGCCTACCCGCACTTTCGCTTTTAATTAAATTATGTAAAAATTATATATATATATATATATATATATATATATATATATATATATATATATATATATATATACATACAATACTAGCGGAATCATTCGCCTATGCCGGGGTTCTAAACTGTTCTGAAATTGTATAGCCATCATTAAAAGCTAAGAATATCTATAAAATATTCTCTATCTATCTATCTATCTATCTATCTCTCTTTAATATATATATATAATATGTTTATATATATATATATATAATATGTTTATATTTATATATATATATATATATATATAATATGTTTATATTTATATATATATAATATGTTTATATTTATATATATATAATATGTTTATAATAATATATATATATATATAATATGTTTATATTTATATATATTTATATATATATAATATGTTTATATTTATATATATATAATGTTTATATTTATATATATATAATATGTTTATATATATATATATATATAATATGTTTATATATATATATATATATAATATGTTTATATATATATATATATAATATGTTTATATATATATATATATAATATGTTTATATATATATATATATAATATGTTTATATATATATAATATGTTTATATTTATATATATATATATATATATATATATATATAGGTTTATATATATATATATATGTTTATATATATATATATATATGTTTATATATATATATATATATATATATATATATGTTTATATTTATATATATATATATATATATATATTGGTTCTCTCCAAATATGATCTGAGGTTAAGATCGGATTCTAACTGTGCCTGATGAGATCTCAGTTTATAGTAACTGTTGATCGATAACATCGACATGCCAGTGTCGCAGATTTTGTGCACGTCTGTGTAAATAAAATTATCATATATATATATATATATATAATATTATATATATTTCATATCTCTCTATATATATTTCATATATATATATATATATATATGTTTATATTTATATATATATATATAATATTTATATATATTTCATATATATATATTAAATATATATATATGTTTATATTTATATATATATATATATAATATTTATATATATTTCATATATATATATATATATTAAATATATATATATATATATATATATATGTTTATATTTATATATATTTCATATATATATATATTAAATATATATATATATGTTTATATTTATATATATATATATAATATTTATATATATTTCATATATATATATATATTATATATATATATATATATGTTTATATTTATATATAATATTTATATATATTTTATATATATATATAGAATATTTATATATATTTCATATATATATATATATTAAATATATATATATATATATATGTTTATATTTATATATATATATATAAAATATTTATATATATTTCATATATATATATATATTAAATATATATATATATATGTTTATATTTATATATATTAAATATTTATATATATTTCATATATATATATTAAATATATATATAATATGTTTATATTTATATATATATTAAATATATATATAATATGTTTATATTTATATATACATATATAAAATATTTATATATATTTCATATATATTTATATATATATATATATAATATGTTCATATTTATATATATATAAAATATTTATATATATTTCATATATATATAAAATATTTATATATATTTCATATATATATATATATATATATATATATAATATATGTATTATATATGATATATATATAATATATATATTATATATATAATATATGTATAATATATATATATATGAAATATTTCTATATATATATATATATATATTATATATATATAATATATATAATATATATATATATATAAAAAATATTTATATTATATATATATATATAATATTTCATATATATATAATATGTATATATTATATATATATATAATATTTCATATATATATAATATGTATATATTATATATATATATAATATTTCATATATATATAATATGTATATATTATATATATATATAATATTTCATATATATATAATATGTATATATATATATAGATATAATATTTCATATATATATATATATAATATATATATATATAATATATATAATATATATATATGTTAAATATGTTTTATGTATTTAAAAATAATATTCAGGTTTATGATGATCATGATCAATATCGACTGGGACAAAAAACAATTGTATAAGATTCGAACCCACGATGTCATAAAATATTGGAACTTGAAGGGCACACTTTATCTACAACGTCACTGATCTAATAAAAACATTTTGTTTTTTGCCCTACTTTAATAGGTTCGGCGTAGGGGTTGTATGCCTCAATATAGATCCAATTGTCTTAACTATTGATTGAAAGATAAATATAAAATTTAAAGATTTAGTGTTAAGATACAAAATATAATATTTATTACATAATTTGATCCGCTTTATTTAAAAAATACAAACGTTTTCTTTTCAAAGTGCGTACGATTATTTGACTTGGAATGTAGTGTTTCGGTCGCCTTGGAAAGGGAACGATGAAATGCCGAAACATTTGTTTCTAATGTTATTATTTCGTCATTTTAATTAATGAATAATGCGTTTAGCAAAAAGGTCTCATTAACTTCTGACATCGATAAGGACACCAGCTGGAAGGGGCTGATTCCAAATCTGTGGTTAGTTTGGCTTGTGAAACTAACATACCCATAACCAATCCAATCCAATTCCAAGGAAACTAATTATTTCAAACTATTTTTCCAATCACCAAAATCCAATTTTCATGGAATATTCAGGATTTATTCGATAAATTATATATATTTAAATAAAAATATATTCGCAATTTTACAATTATAGAGATTTATTTTTAAAGTATAGATATACTGTATCCAAATTTGAGTCAGATTAACGTATATGCATAGTAACGTTTTCGTTGTTTTTTTTTATCTGTTTACTGTTAAAAGCGACTCCACATATTTCCGACAACTTCAAAAGAACATTAAAGAGAACTCCGGAGCGCTTCTAAAACAATTTCCTCCAGGCGACCAACACTATAAGTCTCTTTTCCGGTTGCGGTAACGTGGATGGATGTAGTGCCAGCTCTAAATGCACGCCATACAATCTGTTAACCTGAACATAATATTCTAAAAAATAAATAACATGAAAACTTATCCATTTGTTTAGTCAATAGTGTTTACTTTGTCTTGTACAAACAACCTTTTATTCGTAACTAAAACTCGAGTTTCAATTGACAGCTTCCGTCTGAAACAACTGATCGACGCACAAGCGCAAATTAACTAAACACTTTCCAGTGGAACATTTTTTTTCTTCTTATACACAAAACAATAACAATCTGACCTTTTCTAATTTGTATCATTTCCTGACTGGAGCAGTGTAAAACCACATTTACACAATAACAAATGCTGACGTATGGCACACGAGCCAAAAATATCCTTTAAGCAGCTTCGCTTTAGCTCATGAAGGGGGAGGGGGTCAGAGCCTTTATTTAGGTATAATTCTTAGTATATTGAATATCAGTAATGACTCGTTATGCACACGCTTTTTGGCCTTCGGGCTTGATTAAAGTGTGTTTTCAGTCAGTGAAAGAGGAGTCCCTCAAGACCGAGGTAATCTTTAAATGTGTTCGTCTCAATCAAATGTACTCCAATTGGGAGAGCAGTCTTTCCTTACATAAAAACTACCTTGTGCTTAAGTCTGCCCTCGTGGAGAGACAAATAAATAGGGTCTATTTATGGTCAAATCTGCTGCAATTCTGCTCTGTGGTGTTGTAGCCTACAAGTGTATGTAATAATAATAAGCATTATTGTTATTAGTTGCAGTAGGAATAGTATAAGTAGTATATTAGTAATAGCTGTAATATATTAAGTCTAATTCACGATGGTACACCATCACTCCCAATAGTTTATCATGCTAAATTTTGCACATTTTTCTCAAGACGCGCGTAGTATAGTATATGTAAATTGTTATGTGATGCGTAGTATATTAATTGAGGTTGAATTACGGATGATAGAAATATTATCATATCGATCCCCTGTGACACATCTTGTATTCTCTGGATTACATATGTCAAAATTTGTACAAATATTTTTTAATCGTGTTGAAGCCTATTAGCATGTATTGCTTTTAGTATTAGCAACATTTACGTTATTATTAGCGGTAGCAATTGTAGTAATATTAGTATTATAGCAGTCAGAATAATATAAGTGCAATCCTCTTATAACTCACACGACATTCGAAGATTGCTTTATGCTAACATTGTTACAATTCTATCAAGTAATTTTGGAGCCGTTAAATGACCAAGTAAGACACAAGGTCAATATATTTTTTATTTACCTCCTCTAAAGGAGGCTTGATACAAGACCACTTGTCGTTAGCCAGCACAGTTGGATTAGCGCACTCCGGCCTTCCAAAATGCCTGATCAACTCCGTCGACATTCCTTGGTAGGGGCGCCTCAGGCGATTAGCAATAAACTAACCCCTTCTCAAAAAGGAGGCAAAGCCTAGTAGGGTAGACCTCTTAGAACTGTACAGGGCAATAGTAGGATCTATCGGAACAGATTCTACGCTTTGATCTTAGAAAAAAAGCCAGGAAAATGACAAATATACAAACTGATAGACAAAGTCTGATGTGATAGTCCGATGCGCAATGTGTGTTTATATAGAGAGCGTGTATTTCTTACGTAATAGCAGATCTATTACACATGGCTATTAAATTAATATCAGAAACGACGTCTGGGGGAATAATCTATATTATCCTAATGAAGATTTGGTGTATGTTGGTAACCGAAACTGCTTCATATTGCGTAAATGTAGTACGTCATAAATTGAAAGATTTCTTGTTAATCTGAAACATTGATAAGTATTATTTTCTTATCTTAATATTAAAACTGTACTCAGGATATGAATATAAGTCGAGTTGAATTCATATTTAATGTTAATTTATTATTATTATTTTATTTTTGTACATGTCATCATCAGCGATTGCTCAATGATAATAACCGGTAGTGTTTCCTGGAGTCTGAGTGACAACACGCCTTCCAAGATTTCCATTAGTCTCCACCTCTTTTCGATAACCATTGCAAATGACTTTGCGGTATCGCAACGACCGCTAACCATAGATTACTTGCTAGTAAGCACCATTGGTCTTCTTTAAGATTTGAGCAGCAATAAGCCCCCCCCCCAAGGTCCCAGTACTCTCCACACTCTTCTAGTAGAGGTCTGATTAGTGCTCTACCTTCTCGGTCTTCCAATCCTCCTTGACCCTTCACGACAATTGTGTGTGGTATCAGCCGATTATTATTATTATGTACTCACAAGAAGTACTCACACAGGCAGTAATCAGTTATTGCTCACTGATAATCACCAGTGGTGTTCCCTGGAGTCTGAGTGACAACAAGTCTCCCCAGATCTCCAGTGCTCTCAACCTCTTTCGATAACTATTGCAAATTAATTTGCTTCATCACAACAGACGCTTACCATCGATTCTCGTTAGTAACAACCATTTGCCTTCTCTGATATTTGGATGACAATCAACCTCCCCAATCTCCCAGTGCTCTAAGCACTCTTCCAGTGGAGGTCTGGTTAGTGCTATCCCTCCTCGGTCTTACTATCCTCCTTGACCCTTCTTCTTATTATTCTTCTTCTTCTTATAATAATAATTATTATTATTATTATTATTATTATTATTATTATTATTATTATTATTATTATTATTATTATTATTATTATTTCTATTATTATTATATGTACCCACTGGGAGTTCTCACACAAGTCATCGTCAGTAATTGCTCACCGACAACAACCAGTGGTATTTCCTGGAGTCCAAGTAACAACAGGCCTCCCTAGATTTCCAGTATTCTTCACCTGTGTTCGATAACCACCGCAAATAACATTGCGGTATCGCAACAGCCGCTTACCATTGATTTATCGCTCGTATGGACCATTAGTCTTCTCTGGGATTTGGGTGGCAATAAGCCCCACCCTAACGTTTCAGCATTCTCCGTACTTTTCCAGTGGAGGTCTGGTTTGTGCTGTCCGTCCTCGGTCTTCGCATCCTCCTCGACACTCAACAAATATTTTGTCTGGTATCAGGCTAGGCCGCCACCATTTTTTTGGGGAGGGGGAGAGCTTATCGTGTTTATTGCCATTTCTGTTCTGGGATTTGGATCACAATAAGCCTTCCCAATGTCCCAGTGCTTTCAGCACTCTTCTAGCGGAGGTCTGGTTAGTGCTACCCCCCTCGGTCTTACCAACCTCCTTAACCCTTCTTTTTATTTATCTTATTATTATTATTATTACTATTATTGTTATTATTATTATTATTTGTACCTTATCTACAAACTCAAACTTTTTATATTTTTATTCACATCCGCTAAGTCATATTATTTGACCTCACTATTCTCGCCATGACAGAAGGAATTGAGAGTCTATGGTTTTCCCGATAGTATTAGTGTGTAAATATGAACAATATGAGTTGCCCTCTATTCTATAGCCCTCACAGTATCCATTAGATCAATTACACATCCACACTTGTGTATTCCTATTGTATGTGATGACGTACATCAGAAGAAATACTCATTTTCATAATCTAAAATGTGTATTTTTATTAACGCAAGTTACATTTAAATAACGCTTGCTTATATTTTATTTGTTTAACGTTTTTTCCGTATTACTTATATTTGCATTGCGATATATTTTTAAAAGTATTTTTCGCGCTGATGTATTTTTTATTGTATTCTCTGAAAAGATAAACTACCGTTTTTTCTGTTTTTAGAAAAAGAATAACCTTCCAACAACGTCATCAGATTAGATGCAAGACTTAAGACGACTGTAATTTGTTCAAAAACAAAATAACAGCAATAATTCACATACGAACAAATAAAATTATTTTTCATGCAACTTATTATTAAGACAGCCCGGCTCTCTGGAAAACAGGCTGTAAATAACGTGAGAATGAAAAGGTTAAGTTAATCATAAAGCATTTGTTTTTCTTTCAGTTGCGCAGTGGAATGCGCAGAGAAACACACATATTCAAAACAAATGGCTGACATTTTAAACGTTGTAAAAGACATTTCCAAAATCATTAGGCAGAAGCTGGTCGAATTTTAACTGTGCAACAAAAACCTATCGAGCAAATTGAAATAAATACTTACATTTTATGAATAGAGACTGGATTAACATTCACGTATAATGAGTAATACGTCATCAGCTAACATTGAGACAAATAATAAAACACCGTAAGATTCGTAACTGACCACTAGGCGTAAAGATCTAATTAATTGACGATCGAGTAGTCGGAAGCGCTAGATCAAAACATGGAGGACAGGTTTTCTCACATTATCTACTGACATTCGTACGACGAAAGGAACAATTCTTAGTGGTAGTTATATATGTATAGCCTTTGGGAGAAATGGAGCTCTTGTGTATATGTGTTGCACAGAAAAACAAATCGTTGAGATTTTAAATATTGCAAAATAACTGATTATTATCGACCTTAAGGAATCGGAAAATCAAGTTTAAATAAAAGCAGTACTGCATGGTTCATTTGCGTATTACCACTATTTTCTAATTTCAAAGATTGGCGTTTAACTCAAGTATCAAAACTTAAGATTTACAAATAAATATGATTTTAATGTTATTATTATTGTATAAAATTTAATTTTACTTCATTAGATAATTATGAACGAGTTATATTTAAAAAGAAAAAGAAACTAAAAATAGTAAATACTGGAATATTTGCACTTATAGAGCCTTGACTATTATGAAATTTGATTCCAATCTGTTGAATTGAACATCTGAGAGTATGTTTTGATGTTCACACGAGAGAAATGTTAGATATGACCAATATAGGGCAACTTAGATAATTAGAATTCGTTTTATTCTATTATATTCTGGTATAGAATTTCTAAGAAATAGCATAATAATTCGGAATCTGGTTTAGTACATGGGAAAACGTTTCTGGAGTAGCTATTAAGAAATGTAGGGATAATTCTTATTTAAAAACTTAGCATAGACCAACCTATTGGACATATTTAATCTGATCATAGTTGTATTGGTATATGAATGTTTACTCGGTTTTTACATTTTCTATCGATATAATGTTTAGCTTCTATTCTTATACAACATATAGAAATACATGTGTTGCTATCTTTCAGCAATATTTTAATTAATTGAGATTAAATATTGTACCATAATAATAAAATTAATATGCGTAAGAAGCATACAATGTTCTTAGTAATTGAATATAACGACGCCGTGTGCGATCACCTCATGTTTGTTCTCCTGCTTTCAGACTCAATAGCGAGGTCAAATAAGTACCATTAATAAATAAAATGTTTAACCAAATAAGTGTGTTTAAATGTTTAAAGATCTGGATATATTATTAACTTTAATTATCTCTATTGTTTCTTTTGCTAAATGACTTTTTTGAATTTACCATATTTAATTTACCACCAGTTCTTGGTAATCCCAGAGTTATTTCACTTCGGCTGTCGAATTTTCAATAACCTTAGTGCAGGAACTAAAACGCAACAATCTAACATGCACACTGCGTTGAACAAACTGCTTTGGCCATACTATAATAGAATGTATTTAATATGCTAAATACTTTCATGTATTCCATTTATTCCTAGTTCAATTATGTGCTAAATTACTAAGATTTTGACGTGTTCATGTGTTTAATGTCTATTTTTCTGATGAAAGGGAATCCTTTGCCGATCTATCTAATAAAGGTTTTTCTCGAAACGTACTTTAAACCAATATGTTTGTCAGAACGTTTTACTATTAAAATTTGAATTGTTTATTTTTTGTTTAATATGCAGCACATCAACCAAACCGTTTTGTTCTGAGTTGAAATATGTTCATCTATTCCTCCGCTACAGAGGTTATATTTTCGAACGATTTTGACACAAGGATTGTTTGTTTATGTACGACCTAAAGCTTAAAAAATCGTCACCAAACTTGGTAAAATTATTGATCATGGTCTAACAAAGAAAAAATTTGATTTTTCGATATCTAGGTTAAGGGTCAAGGTCACATAAAAAGGGGACATCACACTTTTGACGATAACTTATGTTCGCTACTGCGTCTATATTATAGTAAATTAAATCTGCATCTTATGACCTAGACACTGAACGTTCACCATGAACATCTATTACCCACAATGTTGCCTATAATGCATATTCAATAATTCATTTATAGTTTACAATTTAACAAAGCACAAACATTGTTTATGCTCATGCATGTCCACTAATCCTTCTAAATGTTACTCAAAATTTGATGTAGAGCAATTTATTTCTCTATAATTTTTTTTCTAACATATTTTAAATGTTGTTTGTTCAGGAGCGGGTCAGTTTGTAGTTACGATCTCTCTAAATAGTAAAGTTTACCAAAAATAATCTGGCCATATTACTCACCGGTTTGACAAGAATATATATTCGAAAATTAATAATGATCGGTTAATAAATTTTTTTTTATATCCATTCACCCCCTAATGTTTTACATGTACAAAATGCTAAGATGATCATGTTACTCACAGTATTGTCTAGAATATATAAATATATATATATATATATATATATATATATATATATATATATATATATATATATATACCTCACTTTATAAACAGGGGTACGTATTTCGAAGCTTTTTTAATGATCAAATTGCACCATTTTCTTGTCATTTATTGTTTATGCTTAAAATCAGAAATGATAATGATATTCAAAAAATATGCAAAAATAGAACAATGTTAATAAACTATATTCACGAAAAAGAATTCTCAGACAATTTTCGAGGAACAAAAATGTTCAGTACTTCTGCTTCATCTTATTAGTTAAAATGTACACGAATTCGTTTTAAAGGATAATACAAATCTAATCTTTTCTCTATCTTTTTTCTTTATCAATAAAATTATGAGATAACGTCACGTATGTCTACGAGTTTACTCGTGTGAACGTACATTTGATAATTGCACGTTAAATTATATTTTTAATTTGCTATTAATCAAAAACTTATTGAAATAAAAAGGCAATAGCGTAACATAATACGGAATGTTACACATCTTATAAAAATAACTTATTTACAAAATTAAATCAACCAGAATGCATTTTGTAAACAAAGCAGACATGTTATTCTTCCCTTTATCGTTTAAAAAAGAAATAGAACTTCGTGATCCTTCAAAATTTGAAGCGATTTTTAGCCTTTTAACTGTAGAATAGAACGTTATTTTGGGGTGTTAAATTCTTTAGCAGGTCCTCATATACTTAAAGATGTCATATTTTGGCAGCTATTTAAAACCAATCATTTTATAAATGGAAATTAAAACGACATTTAACAAAATTAATTAAACTTTTTATAATATGTTCGTTCATGTAGTAATTTAATGACACACCGATACTAAAATAATTAAATTAAACTTTTAAAGTGCTCTATAAAAATAATAATTCATTGAAATAAAAAAAAATGCGGCATAGTTACATAAAAAAGAAAAGAAAATGCTAAACAATAAAAGTGTAAGTAAAATTACCCCCGGGCAACGCCGGGTAAGAACAGCTAGTTTAATATCTTACTTTAAAGTAGAACTTGCAAAATATCGAACTGAAGTTGTGAACTCGGATTAAGTTCTCCCATGAATCAACTTTCGCCTCAGATTGAACAAGAAACTCGATGGTTGTTAGCGGGGCACTCGCAGTGTAAGCTTTCTCTCGGATGTATTAACCACTTATAATCCCGTATGTTGTTGCAGCTTACGCTAATCGTCCGATGTCTCTGCATTATTATATCGATAATCCCCCAGGAAATAATAATCGCATCGATGGAAACTCTTTTCGCTGAAAGCAACAAAGAAAATTCTCGGAAACTGTCGACCTGGGAAATTCAGAAAGACAAACTTGCAAAGAAATAACTGATAAAAATAAATAAATAAAAGTTACAAACATACAGTGAAACAAAACCTCCATTATAGATAAACATAAGTATTAAATTCCATCAATAACACATGGTTAGAAATGTACAGCTTAGTAAACACATAAAAGATAATATTATCTCTCTCTCTTCTCTCTCTCTCTCTCTCTCTCTCTCTCTCTCTCTCTCTCTCTATATATATATATATATATATATATATATATATATATATATATATATATATATAGTATACATTGTTATTTATACAAACATTATTGGTTACATATGTGCATACATGTTTTGGTAACCAATAATGTGTGTATAAATAAAAATGTATACTTAAGAACAGCTCTACTTGTATTTAGCACTTTTTATAAACACTTGAGTTTGAACGGATTTGCATCTACAAGAAACTAATACAATACATGTACCATATATATATATATATATATATATATATATATATATATATATATATATATACAGTTAAATATTATTCATGTATGTATAGGCAAGCTTGTTTCTCTTTTGAAGACTCATCAGTATATAGATCTAAACAACTGGCGTACTTACCAACGGGTTCAAACTTACACTCCTGTGTCTTGTAACGCAACGTCGGTTTATATATATATATATATATATATATATATATATATATATATATTATTTGTCGCCCCCAAAATCAAGGCTGGGCTCTATTAACACAGCCGTTATCCTGGCTTCAATGCATGTTCCTTTCCGTAGTAGAAGACTTTGACGATGGCTGCTTTTAACTATAAGTAATCCTTTACCGCTTTACCAGATTATTGATAACGGCCGTGTGGGCTAACACATTACTCGGGTTCCGATATGAATAATCTTCTCTACACGAAAGTATGAAACGTATACGTGTGTAGATAAAAATATATATATATATATATATATATATATATATATATATATATATATATATATAATTATTATAACAACATGCGCCAGCGTTTCAAGCTTATTGTTCTCATCAGTGTAAGAAGTGACAATTTTAGGCGGTCGGAAAGCGCGAACCCAGTTCACAGTCGGTATAGACTCCGCAAGCTATTGCTCTATCAACACGGCCACTTGGAATTATCACATGTTTAAGAGGAAATTAAGTTCTATCTGTGCTTTGAGAAAACGGGCAGCAGACAGTAGGCTCTTACCCGTCCTGCGGAGGTTTTTTTTTTTTTAGTTATCTATTTGTTTCCTTCGATATTTGCTTTAAGTGTACTTTAAACATGACTACAGCCACGTAGTATAACAATATACTCCTGGCAAATAAACGACACATAAACGTTTGTGTTTCCTCCACATTTATTTTAAATGAAATACTAATTGGACGGGAGTTGGTTTGAATATGTTTGCTTATAAAAAAGTATTGTAAAAGTACCGTCTAATTTTTTCTATTTTATTTTTGTATCATGAAATAAGAAAAAACTATTCTTTAAATATAAATTCTGTTTTTTTACGTTCTAATATATTTCAGTTATTTTATGGACTTAACCGATAATTGTCCTACTGACTCTAGAAAAATGTCAATGGAGCATTTAGATTTCCTGAAAATATTACACTAAATGAAACTTATTTTAATGTTCTGTGAACATATAGATGTCGATAACACACACATAAACATTGACTTTATGTATAGAGTGAATATGTATAAATAAAATGATTCTCTTTTAAAGGAATTCTCCAGAGATTCATAACAAATGGCATCAGATAGGGATGTTTCTCTTTTCTGTGGTATGGCTGGAACAAACGGATCGAAATGGCTCTCTTTTTGATAATTATCAAAGAAACGAGTAAAGCCAATCAATGGACTTTTTATAGTCATTGTGAAAATTTACAAATGTTTCAGTGGGAATTAAATTGGCATCTGTTTCATTCATTCTCTTTTCCGTTAACAAAAGTCAAAGTCATTAAAATATGACAGTAGATAACATCTATACATTAATAGCCATCAACAGAATCCCATCTATGAATCTAATAAAAATGACAGGTGGTCCCTCCGTCAAATATTTGTTTCTTTAGTGTTGTCTCCTCACCGCTCTCGCTCGCCCTACAATCTCTCTG
>OY744521.1:156289867-156309867 GCA_963556195.1 Sepiola atlantica | reverse complement strand
TATATATATAGTATATTATTATACTATTATCACGCATGCTATTCATATATGCTTCCGTATCTACTTCAACGGTGCTTAATACATAACTACAGCTTAGTAGTAGTATGAAAATATACTTATGACAATCATATTCATCAGAAATATTTGTATTTCGATTCAAGGACCTCATCAAGTAAATGAGAACTTTGTCGAGAAATATATAAGTGCTTGTGTAGTTTGTAGATCTTAAAACGCAGTAACAATTTAAAGGTATGGACACCAAGTTATAAAAAGAGACAAAACGACAATAGGTAATAATTCTGTTTTTATTTCTTATGTTTCATCTTAGATCAGGAGTGTTGATAGGTTATCAAATTTTCATTAATTTTTCGAGGATATAACCTCAATTTCAGAGCAGCGTGTTTATTGTATGTCGGACGGAAGTAGGTTTATAAATTGGTATCTATACTTCGTAGTGTGTTGAGACCAACATATTCTAATGTATTCATATGTACCGATCTATCTTATATATATATATATATATATATATATAAGTTAGAACATCCGTACCATCGGTTTCAGATCTGAGAAATTAAGACCTTCGTCAACGAAGTCGTTCGGCTTAATGAGTGAAATATATATAATATATATATATATATATATACATATATATATATATAATATATATATATACATGTAAGTAATTAAATAATAATAATAATAATAATAAAACATTATCCTTAAGACTAAAGTATGATATGGTATTTTGCGTATCAAATACTACTACTGATAATAATAATAATAATAATAGTAGTAGTAGTACTATCTAAACACTACACCTACAAACCATTTCGCGACATGGTAGTTAGCATATAAAATAATGTAAGAATAAAAGATACATATAAAAAAGCTTAAGTACCTTTTGTACAAGATAGTCAAATAGATCTAAATACCCAATGTATAGTCTAAATACACTTTTAGTCATTTCAAACAAAGAGAGTAAAATAGATATATACTATGTGTACATACATATGTAAATGAGAAGGATATATGCAAACAAAGAGAATCAGATTGTAAGTAAACTTTTCTTCTTTATCGACTATTATATTACCGTTTTATGTTTGTGTATGAAAATATGTATGTACTCTAGAACAAAAGAGCTTAAGGGATAAAACTGCCGACATATGGTTAGTTTCCATCTTAGTATCGCTGTGCATTATTCATTCGAGTTGTTGGTCACCTAGGTGCGACGGGGTTAGGGAAGCTGGTGCCGATTTGCAGAAAAGATAAAACGGTGTCATTCACAAGAGATTATCTGTATGTCAGATTAGGATTATCTGTCAGCGCAGAGAATACGGGAGTGTTTCTCATTGATCAGGAATGTTTCGACTTATGTGAAAATGCTTGATAGTGAGCAAGTAATAATAATAGGAATCCGCCAATATGATAGCAATATAAGAAAGTACACGTCCATTTATCTTCCCTCGTACGTATGTATATTAGAAAAATACTCCTCTAGTGCGAGTAAATATAATTCCTCAAAGAAAAACATATATATGTCTTATTACGAAGATTAACATCAAGATACAATGCTACTAAGGAACATGTTACTTCGGAATTTTTTAGATGAGGGTTGATAATTCGTAGAATTTGGTATATTCGGACTACTATTCTCATCTTGGGTGATTTTATCACAACGTTTCGGCCGATGTACCCTCCGAACTTCTTTAGGTATACTTTGTCGAACTCGGGAATCTTTCTGTCGAACTTGGGAATCTGGACGGAATTTCGAACGGAACCCTTTATTTAATCCACGGGGGTAGTATGCTCTCATTCCATCTGCCATGACTGAGAAAAACGTCTTCAGTAATTCGCAATCCTTCGGATCGTCTGCACTGAGGATTGAACCTTTAACCTGCAAGGACTCGTGACGCAGTGGTTATAGTACGAAGTATAATTCAGTTCTAAGTGACAGTCATCTGAAGGTTGAAGGTTCAATCCTCAGTGCAGGCGATACGAAGAATTGCGAATATACTGAATACTTCTTCCCAGTCATAGCAGATGGAATAAGAGCATGCTACCCCCGTGGATTAAATAAAGGGTTCTGTTCGAAATTCCGTCCAGATTCCCGAGTTCGACAGAAGGATTCCCGAGTTCGACAAAGTACACCTTAAGAAGGTCGGGGGTTACATCGGCCGAAACGTTGTGATAAAAACACCCAAGATGAGAACAGTAGTCCGAATATACCAAATTCTATGTTACAGTTTGATCAACATCTATTACAATATTTTGATTCTAGAAAATGTCTAAATGTAAGTCTTAAGCTTCAGGTTCTTAAGAATCTTACTAGATTTGTATTGAATAACTATGAATCTAATTTAATGTCAATCTGACTTTCTAAATGGAAGGTTTTACCTATATTCTGCCGCCTAAAACACTTTATAGTAATCAAAAGCAACTAAAACTTGAAAAATATTTATAAACTGGTGCCTAATATTTATTTTGAAAATTTCACAAAAGTCGGAGGTATCCGAATTCTTACGTAAGGATTCTGTCCCCCCCCACACACACTTTGTCCGCTTTGCAAAAACTAAATTAAACTAAATATAGTCCACATTGCTTAAACTTATGTGTTACAGCTGTGTTAACTAATTAACCGATCACTATGAATTTTTAAAGCAGTTTATCTAATACATAGAAATATAGAAATATATACCCATAAAACACTTATATATTTATAGATAGTATATGAGCAATGCCAACAACAATGCAATCATGCTTCGATCATAGATTTCATCAGTCCTTAAAAGATTTATAAACATCATTTGATTGCATGTTTTGACCAATTCATCGCAGTTTTTTTGTAATCATTATTATAAATGAAAACATTTTTGCCAGGCAACTGTGTGTGTGTGCTTCCCTACGCCATTTGGTAACCTGTCCACGTATTACCGTGTCACTC
Source organism: Sepiola atlantica (assembly GCA_963556195.1). Taxonomy (NCBI): domain Eukaryota; kingdom Metazoa; phylum Mollusca; class Cephalopoda; order Sepiida; family Sepiolidae; genus Sepiola; species Sepiola atlantica. Next base: position 156,306,926 of record OY744521.1, on the reverse strand, counting down.
TGTTCGTTGAGGGTTGGCACGCTTAACTCTCATAACCTAGAAAGCCATATCGGGAAGGCCCTTGTCCCTGTTTAATCTCGATTTTAAAGTGTTTTAGGTTAGTAATTCAAATGTTTTGATAGATTAAAATATAACAGTAAGTTGATCCTAAAATATTTTGAATTCATCACGTGACCTATCAACGAGAGGACCTGCATCATTCCATAACATGAAAGCATAAAGTAAAGATATTCTTGCTTGAAGAAGCCTGGCTTTGTTACAGCTGCGACTCAAACATGTTTTGCAAATGTGTAGCCAAATCAGAATTATTATTACCATTATGTATATATATATAACTATCTCTCTTGATATTATCCTTATCACTCTCCATATCTATATATCCCTCTTTCTCCCTCTCTCTCTCTCTCTCTCTGTGTCTTACTCTCTCTCTCTCTCTTTATATATATAAATATATATATATATATGCGTGTGTGTGTGTGTGTGTGGATGTCCGCTCTATATAATGTATACCCTCTCTCTCGCTCTCTCTCTCATATATATATATATATATATATATATATATATATATATATATATATATATATCACTCTCTATAGCTATATATCCTACTCTCTATAGCTTTCACTCTACGTTTCTCTGTCCGAATAATGTAACTGACATTATGAAATAAATAGGCTGCCGGTACAGAAGTTATCATGTTAATTAATTGTAATGAATTACGATCTGTTCATACACACACCCTGAAGAATCACACATGATAGACGTATCCATTCCAGTAGAAAACAATTCATTATCCGACCCGATAACATTTAGCTGTTGCCTTAATATCTTCCAAGTTACCATCATTTCCATATCGACGGTTTGTAGATCATTCCTACCAAATGAAACCTAGTTAAATATAATAGTCTAAAGGTATTTAATAGATAGATACATACATACTAAGCCTCTTATGTTAGTATGGATACAAAGTTTATTGTTTAATTTGTTATAGTTTTCAATATATTGTTTTGTAGGCAATGTAAAAGACATGTTTATTTTTTATTTGTTTATTTGGTCTCTGTTATATTTTCTTACTAGTATTTAAAAAGTAGCTTTAAAACTGGCCATCCTCAAACTGTGCGATTGCTTATCCTGTGTCTCACGAAACTTTTACCAGTATGTTATTCTCTCTTTATCTCCTTCTTTCCTCCTCTTTCTCTCTCTCTCCCCCTCTCTCTCTCACACTCACACACACAGTCACGTGAACATCTACTTCTACGCACTCTCCTTCACTTTACTTGTATAAGGACTTGCTTTCTCTTTTCTTCACTTTTTTCTGTAATAATTCCCTCTCTCTCTAACTTTGTCTTCAAACTTTTAATGTATTTCTCTCCCTTTACTTTACTAATATAAATTAATACATGCTCTCTCCCCTCTCTCTCTCTCTCTCTCTCTCTCTCTCTCTCTCTCTCTGTATCTCTATTGATCTGTATCAAGGCTTGCTTTCTCTCACCCTCTTCTTTACTGATATAAACCTTCTTTATCTCTATCTATCTCTCGTTTTTGTGTCCGAATTTCGTATATCTAAATTCCCCGTTTCATTAGTAATAGATATACCTGCTTTCTTCTTACTATTATTCTCTCTCCCTCTCCCTCTCTCTCTCTACACCCTCTTCTTTTCTCTATACCTCTCTCTCTTAGTTTCTCTTACTATTTTTACTTGTATCAAACTTGCTCTCCTACTCTCGTTTTTTACTCATATCAAAACTTGATTCTTCTATTCTTCTTTTTCTTCTTTTTTTATTATTATTATTAGTAGTAGTAGTAGTTGTAGTAGTATACTAGTATTATTAATATTCTCTCACCTCCCCTCTCCTTCTTGGCCTTTGTTTTAAAAGAAGCTCAAATCGATTGCGACTGAAGAATTCCTCCTCCCCCTTCCATTGGATGTCGCTTTTTCTGAAGTTCCAACTCATCTTCTTATTTTGAAATCATTTTTCCTTACCAATTTGTTGAGTCCACATCAAAAATAAAAAAATAAATGAGAAATAAATGGCCTATTCCTGCCAATATATATTTCACACCGGATAATGTCGTTCCGTATCCAGTTGTCACCGGGCCTCTCACATCTGTTGATGACATCGACAAGAAATAGAAGAAAAAAAAGAAACCGGATCGGACAAGATGAAACGACACTTAGAAATTGAAAGCATTGCCTACCGGGATCTATAAGAATAAAATCGATACATGTCTACGTGCTCGTTCAATAATCACCTCCTTCGTAAAACATTAAATGTAAGAAACATATCGCATGTTAGATAGAGATCTCATGAGACGAAATCACATTTGCACGTTCAAAGTGATGCCCATTGGGATCGATAAATCTATCAGACAATAAGTCATGAGCATCAACGCCCTAAATTCTACAAACGTAAAAAAGAAGACTGGATCCGTGCTTTTACAAAGTTTACCTATCAGGCTTTTTTATAAATTACATAATATTCATTTATAGACTTTTGAACGTCTTATCAATGTATTTGGGTTGGCCAATATTTGTTCGTGTTTTGGAAGTACCTTTCAGGCCTCTTAAATATCGTTTTACATTCCTAATCTTCAAATCTTGTATTTGGTGTAGCCTGTAGACGTCAGTGTGCCATAAGCCTGACTTTTGCTTGTATTTCAGGCATTTAAATAGAATATCAAGTGGAGCACTCCCGACATCTGATGCTTTTTAACTACAGAAAATGAAGAAAACCTACAGAGACCTTCATAAAGATACACCATGTGTATGGAGAGAATGCTTTTACAGAACGGGTGTGCCAGAAATGCTTTGCGCGATTCCGAAAAAAACATTTTTCAGTGGGAGATGCTCCTCGCTCTGTCGGCAAAAGATGATCGACAGTGGCCAAATGAAACCCGTAGTAGAACAAGATTGCCATTTAACAATCAGACAAATCGCAGACGTTCTCCAGTATTCATAATCGTGCGTGAAAAATGAATAACAGTTATATCTACTTTAAAACAACGAACGAACTTTTTAGCCAAACCAACACAATCAAAAATAAAACAAAATATAATCTGTATGAGATAATTCATTAGTCATATTTAAAACGATGCTTCAAACAATACAGATCATTCCCTTTTTCTTATACACCTAGCTAATGACGGTCTATTATTCTTGTTCTGTGGTCGTCTTCGAATTGTTCTTTCAACGGGTATAGTTCAGCTCTGGTAAAGCAAGATTCTAACTGAATACACAGTAACAATGGTTTTGAAGAAAGGAACAAGAAAGTGCAAAAACTTGTTTTATCAAAACTTGAAAGTGGAGCTTTTCTCTGAAATATGGTTTATAAAAATATATAATTCCTACTTTACAATGTATTACCGGGTTTTATTTTGTGTTCATTATTTGCATAGATATGACTTTCTTAAATATTTATTATATGCTTATGCCAAGCCAGAATATTCCTATTTTTATGATAATAATCTAGGGTATTTCACGCATAGTGAATCATTTTCTCACATTTCATACATAGTGAATAATTTTATGTCGCTAAATTAAATAATTCCAACTTTACCCATTTTAAAATGAATTGTTCCAAAATTAAAGTATGTCGTCCCTTCGATTAAAACTCTACAATTTTACATAAATGCATTTCGAAACGTGGTATTCATGTTATTCATTTGAAGAATATTTAGAAGACCTTTATTTTTACTTTAAAAAGATCAGGCTATTTATAGCTTTTAAAAGAATAAATTTGCTAAAATTTTAAATAAATAAAGAAGATATATAATCGTTGTATTTATTTAAAGAATATTTAGCTGACAATGACTATTATTTTTACGGAAGAAAGCAAAGCGCCATTTTTTAAATCGCATTGAGCCTGACAGATATTTATTAGTAAAACAGGAATATCATTATTAACAATAAATTATAAAGATTGTTGTAGAAACCCTTGTGGAATTTCCCTAGGTCCACGCTATTACTTATTATTTAGACTATGAAAACTCTGAATCTCTTCAGGTGCGTCGCGTCAAACTCCGAAATTTCGAACTGTAACTTTTGTTTACTCCACGTAGGTAGATTGTTGTCGATCCGTCAGCAATGATGCCGTATACGTATTAAGTAAGTTTTATTTTTTTATATCGCCTGTAATAAAGATTAAACCTAAAACCTCCAGAAGATTGTCCAAATAGAACTGATAATTACATGACAACTTTATATGATGTGCTACGTGCCCGGAAAGGTTTTCCGACGTAACGATTCCTAAATTTGACAAGACGCACGCGAAGAAGCGCGGAGGTTACATCGGCCGAAATGTTGTGACAATAACTTCCAAGATAAAAATAATAGTCCGAATAGTCCAAACAATACAAATTATCAATCTTCATCTCCAAACCCCCGAAAAAAAATACAATAACTCAGATATTAATAGATATTATGATACTTTCCTGTGATATTTCGAAATCAAACCTCATTTTCAAATTGAATCGAGGACAAGGCTCTTTTTTTGTTTTTTCTCTGTATTTATTGTTATAGAATATCCGTTTAGCACCTAGTATCGTCTACGTTTGAAAGTTTTAATTTCCTGATATTAGTCGTTGTTAGACCAATTCTTGAAGGATTGTAAAATAGCTTCGGCTACGACTAGAAATGAAAACAAGTTATGACCTGTTAAAAGCATTGAGTCAATAGATATTTATACATTTGTATCATTTGGATTGGACACAGTTTATAGCGGAATCACGGTCGCTTTCTGTAATGAATTTCTTCCACATATCCAAATATTATGAAATGTTAGAATTCTTGATGACAGACTAATTCTATAGCAAATATACAAATAAAATATTCATTTGAGCTCTGTTTTTACTTATGTTATGTTTAACAATGCTTTTAAAAAGTTCAACTTAATAAAAGAACTTGTATTTGCGTTGCTAATTTCTGTTCTACTGTTGTTTTACATTTTCTCTCGTGTGAATGCTGGTTAATAACTTTTTTAGCTAAAAGATTTCTAATTAAATTACTTTAGAAAGTATCAATTGTCGTGCTCTTTGTTTACATATACAATGAAAGTTTTATTAATACTAATACATCGAGTAGTGATGAATTACGTCCCTTTGATTTATTAATAGTAAGGCATCCAATTTGGTTGAATTTTATGCCCATGAATGTCTTTTTTTTCGGGTTTTTTTAGTTGGAATTAAGACCACTAGCTAATAGACAAGAAGTGCTTTATTTTGCCGTTTTACTGTATGTAACATCTATAAGTTTTGCAATTAAATTAACTTAGAAAGTATCAGTTGATGTCCGCCTATTGTTTACATATACAATGAAAATCTGTATTAATGCTACTACAGCGTCAAGATGGATGAATTATATCCCATTGATATACGCATGCATATTTACAGCGTGACCCTTAGTCTTACTAACGTAGGTTGAAGTACAATTATTATAATATATTATGTGTCTTTATCAATTTTCTTTTTTTTTGGGGGGGGGGGAGCTGGACGTTTGGGAAATCGACAATTTATTGCGTGACCGAAATAAAAATATCTATTTTTTTTAGTTTATTTAGTTGTAATTAAGACAACTATTTAATAAACAAGAAGTACTTTATGTTTCTGTAATAATTATGATACAGAAACAGCACGAATTGTAAACAATTATTTGAAATTAACTATAGAAGACTAATTTTTATTAAACAAGTGACTACGGAAAATTGGCATATTTTTCACAATAGTTAGTTACAAAATGTGTGTATGAGCCAAAACGGAATATAGCCAGAAACCCCTAAGGTGAAAGGTCTCAAGCATAGAAAGCTCATTTACCCGGAAGAACCTTTTAACTTTATCAAATACCAATCAGTAATTAATATATAACTAACAACATATGTTAATAAAATTTAGACGTTTATATTTACGGATGGTTTAAATAACCTGTACTTTTTCTCCATCCCTCTAGAAAATAACCCAGTTTAATAATACTAAAATAACAGTTACAATTAGGTTATAGGCGTAGAATATATATGTAAATAAGTAATGTTGAAATCGACGTTCGCTTATGTGTTAATAACCGGGTAGAAAGGAATGTTCGTCAAAACGAAAGCAATATCAGAATAAAAAACGAATAGAACAACCATGCAGAGAGGGAGGAGTGAAAAAGAATTAGATAAGTAATTTAAGACATACTTATATGATAGTACTGTTGCTGACTTATTTATTACTCGCATGAAGAGTCGAGGTTGTTCGGGCTTGAATGAGGATCAGTACTATGTACTTTTTATACGATGTTTTACTCCCCATTTCGCCCCTAATATAGTCGAAAGAAGCTGTAAAGTTGGATAACTCTCAGAATTAGTGTCTTATAATATGGTTTAAATTTCATTAAAATCAAATATATATATATATATATATATATATATATATATGGATCGCCTAGGTGTGGGGACACATAAATATTCTCCACATAGAGAGATACGTAAGGACTCTGGAACACTTCCATTTTCGCGGGACAATTTCATACATATAGTATGTTTTCATAAAAATAGGGTATATTTGACGTTTTAACAGTGTTATTTACTATTAGCTCCCTTAGGGATGTATTCAGAGATTCTAGAACACATCCATTGTCTTACCAAGACAATTATATACATATGATATAAATTTAATCAAAATAAGATATATTTGAAAATGTAAAGGATGTTCGGTTCTCATAGCTCACTTAGGTTAGGAAGACACTTAGAGATTCAGGGCCACTTTCATTGCCATGATTTAAATTTAAACAAAATATGATATATTCTTAATTAGTTAATGAGTTAGGCCAAGATAGATCACTTAGGTGTGCGTTTAATGATTCAGAACCACATTTATTATCTTCCCAGGTAAATGTTACATGAGAATACACTTTTACAATTTATGTAGATACTCTAATTTATATTTATTTATATAGGGAACACATAAACATCACACACATATACACAGACACTGAATGTTATATATAGAGAAGATTAGACCGGGCTAGTTTTCAAGTGTTCTTGAAAAAACTCAAACCATTGTAGTTGTTAAAACATAACGTAACTACAATGGTTTGATTTCGATGGATAATAATGTAATGTTTATATGTTAACACATTTCGTTAGCCGTGAAAACGACTGTGATAATAAAACTTATTCAGTTATGTTCTTCATTCAATTTAGTAGTATTTGTAGGTTTTCCATTTTGACCAATTTGTTCTCATTTCAATTCCATGACATGCCCAGTGATATGATTGATTTTAGATATCGATGCAGTTGAAAATTACATACGTAAAATCAGAGGGCTCTCCACTTAGTGTGTCCACTAAAACTATGAGTGTGCAGTAACCCTAATCATCAAAAACATCATTTAGTCGTGAATAAAAAAAAGAACAGTCATTCCGGCTGGGTTCACAATGTAGTATCTGTTTTGTCCTTTGACAGAATAGAAGGATCCTATTTTACTGGTGCAATTTTGAATTTTGCCCCATTCAGAGTGCCCTGTTTGGAGGATCTGGATATCCCCCAGAGAAAAGGTGGTCGTGTCTAACTCTGCCCTTTTCTATGTCATTATTTGTATAAATATTTTGTCAAACATGATCACTTTGGTTAACCAATCAGCTAGGCCTTTCGAACCCAGCACTAATTTGACATTTGAAATTAGGAAACTGTCAGGATCTCAGCCTTACTTGTTCATTAGCCATGAGATAATTGCAAGAGATTATGTTTCACTTGTTATAAGGAACGTTTGAAAGAGAGAACTCGGTTAACACAAAAACCTTTAGCACATATATGTTCATGTACGAATAAAATGGATTATATTCTAATAACTTAGGTCTATACTGAATCGTCATTTTAAAGGATCTAGTTTTAAAATTCAATCAACCTATAACGCGTCTTTGATACAAACAATGTTGTGTGTCTGGAGCTGGCGAAACTTCTAAACAGTTTCATCGTACCCAATTTCGCTCACATGGCGTGTATATCCGTGGCATAAGCAGGATAGAAAGTAAACGGTCAACATCTTGGAATGGGCTAAACTAGAAAATTGTGTAAAGAAGAAAAGTGAGTGTATTTTGTTTTAAATCTGACTAAATGAAACTAAAGAAAATAGTGTAAATTAAAGGGATGATCAAACCATTAAATCCAACAATTCAGTTTTATTCATGGTTAAGAAACGAAACTCTTTCATTCATTTCCTATGAATCAGATGATTCTTTTGTTTGTATAGGTTTCCCAGATATCTTTTTAGTTAGAATTATTTTTAGAAAGACATCGATTATTAACTGAAGAGACCATGTGAATGTCGCAAACTTTCTAAGTGAAAGTGTTTCTGTCAAACGAATAGGATTCGAATGTGGAACACCCAGGCTGTCAGTTCGTGCTGTTAACCATTTTTTAAAACTGTTTTAATTAAAAAAATGTTTGTATATATATATATATATATATATATATATATATATATATATATATATATGTATATATATATATATATAATCAAATCTTACTTGATTAGGCAAGACTTAAACACCGATGTAGTCTGTGTGACCGAGTTCCTTAATATATTTCGATGAAGACCTCTTTGTCAAATGGTAGGTGTTTTAATCTCGAAAAACGTTTGAATGTCAATATTGCTTATAATGCAGTAAATATTAATATCCGCAGCAAATGTAAAAGAGGGAACTAAAACTATAACTGAATGTTTTGTTTTTTTTTCAATATTTTTTTATTCATAGATTTAATTACTTATTAAATTTATTTATTTATGGTTTTTACTCTGAATATTTAATTTTGTATTTTATTTTTTTTTGTTACATTTGAATACACCGATGAAGTGCAACTTATTTATTTATTCATTTTTTCCAATATTTATTTAATATATTTTTAATATATACTGTTGTTATCTTATTTTATTCAAACAATATTTATTTTATTACTTTTTGAAAAAAGAAAAAAGTTTTGTAATTTAATTGTTTTATTTTATTTTGAAAATTTTCCAATTAATTTTATGACTAACGGCTTAATATGGTTAGATTTATACCATTTGTAGCACGCAGTAAATTTAGTGAACGAAACTAATTCTTCAATTCTTGTTTATTTTATTTTAAAATATTATTATTATATACTTAACCTGCAATTATTTAATGCTGTTATGATTTTAGGACAATGTTATTAAAATTCATAGTTTAATTCACTAACGATTAAAAAAAGAAATTTTGTTTAAATTTAAATTCAGTTCAATCTTCTATTTTTTTAATATTATTTTTCCCTTCCGAGAAGGTGGGATAACTCTTGTAAAATAGTAATAAAGTAATGAATTATCTCCCTTATACACACAAATATAAAAATTAAACTAAACTAAATTAAATAAAACATAAATCTCCAATATATATTATTTTTCTTTTATAGGATTTTCAATACTTATTTGAAATTTCCAAATCTTTAACCTTACTTTTTGATATATGTCATTCAATTGTAGAAGGGTAAAAGTGAATCTATATAGTAATTTTTTATGCTATTCTATTATTCTACTATTCCATTATTACATTTTTTATATATATATATATATATATATATATATATATATTATATAACTTATATATTCATTGATATATGCGTTTCTTCATTTATTTATTATTATTATTATTATTATTATTATTATTATTATTATTATTATTATTATTATTATTATTTATTTATTCATTTTTATAAATATATATACTTATACACACACGTACATATATTCGTTTCTTCATTTATTTTAATATTTTTATTATTATTATTATTTATTTAATTTAATTAAGCACATCCATTTCCTTTTCCCTATCTCCCACGACTTCTCGTCTTATTCGTTTATTATTGTCACACAGACGGCCAAAAAATACATGTCGAGTTATATTTTTTGTGTGATATTTTCTTTTTCTTTTTTTCATTTTACTTTATTCAAAGTACTCAGAAATCAAGGGTCCACTTTACCTGGCTTATATTTGATCTCTATATGTATGAGATACATAGATATTCGAATATTTTATTAAAGTTCTACTTTACCTGGCAAACGTTGAGTTAGTAAAGAAGTTACGAACATTACTTTTCCTCTTCCCAATTGACCAGTTCCTTTATTTTATAGTATATCTTTCCTTTTGTCTCTTCGTATTACCGAGTTCCAGAACAAAAATTAATCTAGTCTGCTACAGTATCCGGCTAAGTGCTGTTACTTTAGGCATCACTACTTTGATAAAGTGTACCATTCCTCGTATGAGCTAGTGTATAGACGTGTCAAGAAGGTATTATTTGGGTCCTGGATACTATGTTATTTTTAATATTTGGTCAGGGTTTTATTGTTGGGTGAAGTATCCTCATGTCATGCTTTTCTTGACAAACCATTTTACAAAGAGACTGAAGACAATTGAGGTAAGTGTCTAGTAGGTAATTCAAATGTTCTGTCTTCAAGATGTATATGTCTGCATGTGTGTTCTCTAAATATACATTTTTTCTTCTTACTCATCGCTCTTAAACTATCAACTACTTTGTTTCTTTTTCCCCACATCTAAATCCGACACTGACAATCTCGTGATCAACCAAAATATATTCCTTCCTATCATCGTGTTCGACCGTTATGTCTGCGTCACTTGATTTTCTTAAGAGATCGCTCCCGATCGGACATTATCCAGATTATAATGATTTGGCATCAAACGTATTGGCTCTCTTCGTCACAAAAACAAAATAAAAATCAAACAAACAAAAACCGGACCCGGTTTTGACAAAGAGATTTTATTGATCCGTTTGACCAAATCTATTTCTGAATTGAGCAACGTGGGATTTCTTCCCCCTTTCGCTGACCACCTTCGTTCTCAACCGTTATGTGTTGCGGCCACCGCCGTCTCCGTCGTGTTTTCTTTGACAGGATTTCATGTTACCAATCTCAATGCAGATGGGAGATTTTCGTTCAGCGCCTGCGAGACATTTCTCCGATTCAAAGACTTTTGGCCATTATCAATGATCTTGGCATTCGACGCTCAAACTTAACTAGATATATAAAACTGGCTTGACGTGCCGGTCTGCGCTGTGTTTTTCAAATTTTCCTCAACTTTGGAGCCAAGATACGATAGTCTTGCAGTGATTGCAAGTGAAAATTGCCATGGTAAATACATAGTATGTAACTTCACATAATATATAGTATTTTAACTTCTATGATTTTCTTCATAGCAACCATCGTATGATAGTATTTTTTTATTTCATAAATAGCATGTACAGCCTTAATTTTAAGTTGTTTAGTATGGTGTTTATACTTAGGACTTCTTCACTATCGAATTGAAACTTAAAGCAAATTTTAATATAAAAGCACTGTGTATGTTTAATAACAAATGGCAATAGTTTTAATCTTAATTGATCCTTAAGTTAGGGTCCATGCAAAAACTGACCAAATATGTTGTTTCTATTAACAATCCGCAGCATGTTTTATAATCATTATGCGCTTTTGATATTCTTTGGGCGAAAAAGCGCGGATATCAGACAGACAGATCATTTTCGCCTCATATAGCTAAGGAAGTTTTATAAACGATCCGTCGTATATGGTTAAGTTACCACATTAATACATTACCCATTGATTAAGGAGAATTACGGGTTCATACTTTTCCCAAGAGAATAGTGTATAAATTGGTACAATTTACTAAGGAGTTTAACTCCTGATAGCAGATCTCATAGGTCGTGTCAGTATCCATTAAGTTAGTCATGAACTGCATTCCCTTTATAGATAAAGTTTAGACATACATATTCCTTTAGTTGTAACACAATACCTATTGTAAATCATTGATTGTATATGATTAAGTAATTAAACACAGTTGGATTAAAAGTTACAGGTTCATACTTTTCCTGACAGCATTAGTAAAACTCAAGTGCATATAATTAGTATATAACTTGAGCCAATTAAGGTTTAGTATTACAGAATGACATCAGCGTTTGGAAAGGGTTAAATAATCACCGCTGTTTAATAAAGGAAGATGTCAGAAATTGACCCTGCCCACCGTTTAAAAACCGCATATTCATCAAACTTGTGCTGTATGATGAAGATGGTCGCTCTCATTTGACTCTCCTTTAACTGCGAGGACCATATTTGTTGTAACGTCTACTACAATTGGCGTATATCAATATTCCTACTCTTCTCCCTAGCTATTGTTGACGATCGAGTGGTAAGAAGTGACGTCAGCACCGGAAGACGGTTCACTTCTCTCTGTGTTTGAAGATATGAAAACAGATGTTAACCGTAAATACGTGCCTTTGTCTTTTTAATAAGATATTGTTTGAAGTCGGTCCGTGTGTCTGCCATCAACGGCGTGCACGGTCGTAACAACAAGATTGGGTTATATTCTGCGACGCGGTCGAGACGCTGGCGTCGCTCCGAACAGACACGGATAGACAAGGACGACGAGTGGCACAAGAGAACCAAGAAAGACGACCGGGAACCATCATCATTATCATGAAAACTCGACGAAAGTGAAATCAGAGCAAGGGGGTAATTCGAACTTGGCTGGCCATGCTATGTAACATTTGATTTTTTTTATATTACCGTCACGTCTTTAGTAAGAATAGCAATGTTGTATATTACTTTCGTCTAGTGGTTTTATTCTGATTCCAACGTGTGGACAGAATCACTGGTTACTATTGCTTTTCTTTTGCTTAGTAGTTTGAATATGTCATGTGGTGAATCTATCTTACGACGACGTAAGAAAATTAAATTGTTAATTATTAGCATTTGACAATATTCCTTAGAGTAGGTATAGTTATTTGGAGCACCTTTTTAGGATTCTAGTTGAGACTTGCTCCATGGGGCTTGTGGCCTCGGTAAATTCCACGGGGGATAACTGTAGGGTCCCTTTTCATGCGCGACATGGTATATACAGTTGCACACGATATTATACAACTGTTGATAGAGCAGCCGCACTTAGTGCTACCTAATAGTTAGATATCCTGTACTACCAGTCGGAAACAGCAGCCAGACAAGTTGACTCAATTGTACCCTAAACCTGGCGAGGCAGACTCGTTATGTGAGACTTAGTGAGAAAAATGTATCCTCAAATTGTCCAGTTAGAGAGAAACAGAGACGGCGTGCCTTTTCCTAGTCAATAAATAAGGCCAAGTACTGTGTGGCTTTCATGCGTCCCTGTGCTAGTTCCTCTGTGCTTGGCTGATAAACAAAATAAGGAATAGAAAAGGCCGGGCAACAGACAGAGCCCATCTACTCTTTAAGTAATTTTAGGTTTGCAAACCGGATATTTTGTTCGAGTCTCCAGCTCTAGGAAGGTTGTCGATCAGGACTAATAACACAGTTTTTGATGTCAGAGTTTTCCTTCTCCTATATGGATGACCTTGCAAGATGTACGGTCCATTACACCAAGAGGGGGATTCTTGCGCCTGTGTACTAGTCAAGTATTACAGAGCTCTCGCATTTATTTAAAAAGAAATGTCCGTATATATATATATATATATATATATATATATATATATGTATATATATATATATATATATATATATATATATGTATATATATATATATATATATATATATGTGGGTGTGTAGATAGAATAGGTTTACACATTTACATTCTATATATGTTTTTAATGGGAGTTTACATAGATAAGAATAACTTCTCATATTTTGAAAGTCCTTGTAGAACTAGGAGAATCCATTAGTTGAAATATCGAGAAAACCTGAGTTGATAATGTAAGGGCCGTGAATTACCCACGCGTCACAAAAATCGTAATCAAAACTTTATCACCCAATTTCATGAATTATATTTCATTGAAAGTGGTTAATAAGACTCAATATGTATTTGTTTTCATTGTAGAATGTTCAGTGAGATTGTTAAAAGTATTAAAGTAGTTAAGTTTATACATTTGTTTCTAATCAGCAGACGACATTGAAAGAGGATTCAAGCAGTGCGTGTGTCGTCTTTAGTGTGCGTATGCATAAGATAGTAAAAGAGTTAATGTATTGTGCATGTGTGTGCGTCGGTATGCGAGTGGATATGTGTGCGTGAGTGAAAAATGCATTCTGAGCTTTCGCAAAGCCCGACACATGGACGAGGGGCCTGGAGAAACGTCGATTTAGCTCTGCCGTGGGTTTGACTAAACTCTTCATGTTGAAGGACAAATCTGGCTTTTATGCATTCGGCTTGATCGAAACAGCAAATTTGATACATTTAGAGAAATGCATCTGATTGGCTTAAAATGTTTTTATTAATGCTTCGAGCCATCTGCGCAGAGGCGAATTTAAGCATTTTAAGCTTGGGCACCAAAAGGTAAACACTGTCTTTACAATTACTTAATTATTTATATTCTTTGGACTGTTTTTCAAAGATGCTGGCCATTTTTACAACATTTCGTCCGTTCTACTTTTCATTTGCATCTTGTATACAGTTGATAACATTTTGCGAATCTAAAGTCTAAATGGTATAGGGTGCGGAATGTGAAGAAGCTAACCCATAGATTAAATAAAGGCTCCAGTTCGTAATTACCAGAATGTTATCAGCCACCACTAACGAAACGAGAAGAATGCCCAGGAGTACAAGAGACTAAATATTGTGAAAATGGATACAACTGATAAGAGACAGTTTGCAACTAAATAATGTTATTACTTGAACAAAAAGCTATGAGTTAATTGTTTACGCCATACATTTTTAGGTGACCATGAGACAGTGTCATACATGGTTCCCTAGACACTTCGTGTATCTCGCTGACTAGATAAACTTAAGTATTCCAACATCTCCTTACACTAAGTATCACGTGATCTTGTTGAAACCAATTACAGCTTTGCATCTCTCGATCTCCCTCCTACATTATTACAGCAAAATATGATTCGTACTGGATCAATCCACGTATCATTGCGTATCACTTAGAAAGAACTAAGAAACGTGACATCAGTTCTTACACGTTTAACTGAAATGTAGGCAACCTAAGTCACTCAGGCCAAACTCGGTTCGTAGAAGCTTGGGATCCGACCCGCGTAGACCTTTAATCAATATTAAATGAGCCTTGCGTTATCACAACATCTCTTCGAATTCTATCATAACTGCAATCTAATATATGAATATAGCTGGTCAATACTTGCTTCAATAGACAAGCCTAATAAAAAAAATGTTTATTCCATTGAAATCAAAACGCCGAGTGGTAATGCACCCATGGAAACCACATTCACTTACACTCAAATACTTTCTCAATGAGAAAGGTATTAAAACAGCTCCCTAGCGATGGTAAAATAGCAACTTGTATTCATTTAATCGTAACAAATCAATCATTCAGAGTAGGTATTGTATTACGCCATTCAATAATCCCCAAAATGGTTGCTATGCCGTTTATCGGATAAACTAAACAACACAAATCGATCAAAAATACAATTTTATTTTTTACCAGTATTAAAACAGAAATTAATTACGTAATATTCCGTACAGAATCTACACGGGGTAAATTTATATTCGAATGGTGACATATTTTTCAATTATGTGACTAAAGTATAGAAATATAAGTTTACATGAAAATCTATTTTTCAATTTTAAAAATAATGGGAAAGAGTTGGGGTTGGATGGTATTGGAAGGAGTCGGGCTTGGATGGTATTAGAAGGAGTCATTGTTGAATGGTATGGGAAAGATTCAGGATAGATGGTACGGGAAGGAGTCGGGATTGGATGGTATGAAGGAAGTCGGGAGTAGAATGCATGTGATGGAGTTGGAGTCAGATGGTAATGAAAGCATTCAGTGTGTATGGTAAGGAATCGAATGGGATAGGAAGGAGTCCGAACCGAATGTAGTGGAAGTTTTCCGAGTCGGATGGTATGGAAAAGAGTCAGAGTTAGATGGTATGGGCATAAAGTTCCGGTCAGATGGTATGGAAAGGAATCTGATGGTATAGGATTAAGTCTGATGATATGGTAAGTAGTCAGAGTTGTATTGTATAGGGAGTGTCGGATGGTATGGTATTGGAATATGTCAGATTAGTATGGTATTGAAGGAGTCGGAGTCAGATGATATGGGAAGGGGTCGATGACATGGAAAGATGTCAGAGTCGGATGGTATGAGAAGAATTAGGAGTCGTATAGGAAGGTGTCAGGTGGTATGGGAAGGAGTCGGGTGACATGGGAAGTAGTCCGAGTCGGATTGTATAAGGAGTTAGAGGTTTGGGAAGGGCCCAATAAATTGCCCGGGATCATTTGTCCTACTCGGCATTATCCTGGATAACAAATTGAACAGTTACAGTGTTATTTACTGGTATATATAAAACATTTTCGGACTATTGTCTTTATCTAAATAATTTATATTCATATTATCGTGAAAGGGAGGGATGGGAACAACACATTAGGAATGTATCGGGAACATTTGTTGTACTGGGCCTTGTTCGGGATCACAAATTGTAGGATTTCAGTATTACTTTTAGTAATGGGTATATAGTAAATCTCTTTGGACTACTGACTTCATCAACATTACGTATCTTCTTAATATCGTTAAATGGAGTGGGTGACACTAAATTTAGAGTTGATCCGAACAATTTGTTCTACCCGGCGTTGTCTAGGATCAAAAGTTGTAAGGCTTCAATATGACCTTTGGTAACTGGTATATATTAAATCCCTTCGGACTGTTGAGTACATTAATATTACATACCTTCTTAATATGTTGAAATTGAGGGAGGTAAGATATTAAAGGGAATCAGCTGGGCGAAGGAAAAAGATAGGGTTAATGAGGGATAGAAAAATGGGGGAGAGGGAAAGAAATATAGATAAATAGACAACTAGAGAGTAAGAGAGAGAGAGAGAGGTAGAGAAGTTTTTTATAAAGGTTTACACACACACTACTAAATTTCTTCTATTTTGCTTTTCATCGCTCGAGTAGAGCCGGTTAGTCCTGCTGTATTAGTAAAAATAAAAGTCAATGGAGACTTCATTAGTGTATATATTGATAGACTTCTATACTGTTAGTATTAAGATCAACTCAATTATGGGATCTTCAGAAACATTGTTATCAGTAGTAGTAGTATTATCATTATTATCATTATTCTAAATGTAGAGTTCATCGGTGG
>OY744521.1:156279867-156284867 GCA_963556195.1 Sepiola atlantica | reverse complement strand
TTTCGCTCCAACAGAAAAAAATACTACCACCGAAATTGTAAACGTTATTTTTATTGTTAACTAAAGTACTAACCGTAAAAACGTCTGTTACGTGAAAAACATACTAAAGAAATAAGAATAAAGTCTTCAACCCTGAGGACTAAATAAATCGTTTATTTAGGAATATCACCAGTGAAAACATCATCACCAAAAATGAAGCATTGTATAAATATATATATATATATATATATATATATATGTATAATAGATTGAATCAAATAATAAAATGAGAAATTAATCAAACTTTATTACATACTAACAGTTCTAGCATAAAGTACTGTAAAGTCATTAGTCCATGGATGTTCAAAAGAACCTTCACCTCAGAGGACTATTACCGCAATGAGATCACTGAGAGTAAAAAGTTTCGCTTTGAAAATATATAATAATATATAAAACATAAGGTATAAGGACAATAAACGGTAATAGTCCTCTGAGTAGCGGATTTTCTTTGAAAATCCATGGATTAAGGACGTTACAGTACTTTTCTTTGAACTTTGATATGTTATAAAGTTGGATTAATTTCTCATTTTATTTTTTCATTCAATCTATTATTATTAATGCTTTATCCAATATATTGAGCTTTGTCTTTATCCTGATAATTCACTAATTCAAGATATAAGAAATTATTTTTATCTTTAAAGTGTCATTATAATGTATATTTATATTCAGATGTTTTAAAGCATATTCATGTTTTAATGTAAGTTTCTTGGAATCTTTCTGAAAATTATCGCTTACAAAATGAATAAATTTGCACTTTCGCCGGTGAGCCATAATCATTTAACACACTTATTTTACAATGAAATAATTAGTTTATGAAAAGATAACATCTCAATTTTATTTCATTACAAACGAGTAGTTAAGTGTATTTGAAAGTTTAAAGTTACATTTTTATACTTAACACTAAACATACAGTCTTCTGGGCCCGTAGTGCAGCGGATACAAGTGCTACGAATCAACTGTATGTGACAATCTTCTAGACGTTCATGGTTCAATCCTAAGTACGGGCGATACAAAGAATATAGTTCCGAATTACTTAAGACTTCTAGCCGATCATGGTTGACGGAACGGGAGGAAGATATCTCAGTGGATTATATAAAAGGTTCCGTTCGAAACGTACAGATTTCCTGACTTCGACATAAATATTTCCGAGTTCGGCAAGACGCGCTTGATAAATGTCGGCCAAAACACTGCGGATAACATCCAAGATGAGAATAGTAGTCCGAATGACTTAAATAATACAAATTATCAATCGTCATCTAAAAAATCCGTAGAATAATACAGTCTACATTTTCTCTTGCAATCAAGAAAAAAAACTGCGACAACTATTTCAATTATGAAAGAAGATGTTCTCTTAACTTTAATTATGAAACAATTCACTTTGGGATTAGGCTTAGTGTTCAACATCTATCACATATTTTTTATACAAAGCAGGCAAACTATATTTTTGACATCTTTATTACTAGAAAATTTTACATAGATTACATGTATATTATGTCTAAGTATAAAATCTTTGAAACCATATTAAAAAAACAACAACTACTGTTTATATTTGAATCGGTATAATATTTTATGTTTATGACTAAATAAGTATTTTCTTTACTTAAGTAATGTCGTAAAAACAGCGGCACCCCTAAAATGAACGTTTAAGAAAATATGAATACTAGATAAACATCTTACAGGTTTCGTACTTTATTATGGAAAAAACATATAATATTTTACAGAATTTTTTTCGCGACTTAATACATTGTTTGGTGTAGTGGGGTTTTTTTGCTGCTAGTTTTTATCGCTACGATTTGCAAAATAAAACGTGTTTATCACTGGACATCGCAGAATTAAATTGACGCTTACAAGCATAAGCGCTCTTAATAGTTGATAGGACAATTATTGATTTAATGAAACAATACTTATATAGGGTATCCACTCATGGACTATCAGGTAAACAGAATCCTGAGAATGGACTAACCCATCTCCTAATAATGGAATGCTCCAGCTTTCTTAGAAGTCTATAAAGTTGGTTTATATCTCGGTGTATCTAGTTCTAGCTCAACTGGTCAGACAGATAACCCCTGACTATTAAATTCAACAGGTAGGAAATAAGTTATTATTTCTGCATTGTTCACATATGCCGACCCTCTCAACAATCGCTTGTGTGTCGTTGTTTTCTTTTTTCTTACTCTTCAGTTCTAGTTATGTCGTCTATTCCACTGACGATCACCGAGAGCACATTCATTGATTTACAAGTATACAACAACTCCGATACATTGTGTATAAATAAATTGTGTGTGTGTGTGTGTGTGTGTGTGTGTGTGTGTGTGATGCCGTTGCAGAAAATGAACCTTCAAACGATAAAGTCCACATCTTAGTTAAGTTCTAATATATCAGTGTAGACCCAACTGAGATAATCTATCTGTCGAGGCACCATAACCGTTCGGTTTATAAGTACATCACCTCGTTTGCTCGAACCGATCTGCTCCAATCTGACTGTCTCTTCCCAAGCTGCAAACTGCCGCAAACTGCCGCAAAACTAACTCAGACTATTCGATATATTAACTTTGACCTGAACTCCTAAACGCCTTGTCTTTGTCATAGAGTGAAAACAGGAAATCACTTTCCCTCTCAGCCACTCCCAGATGACTACTCATCCTACTTCCTATCGTCTATATACAACTTGGTGGATCATTTCCATCACATTTTCCGGGATCTTAGCTCCGTAGTATCTCACTCTAACTAGTGCTTTAAAATATGCCCTCTCATATAGATAACAGAAATCCCTTACTGACCTCTTGTGTGGTGTGAACACTAGTCTCTCGTAACCAACGGAACAAACATGCAACCGCTAAATTCAGTTTATTAAAGACACACTATCTCCAAAAATGCAAGTGATTACTGAGCATATACATAATGTACGCCACGTTACGAAACTCTACATATCAGCGGTCTTAGCTCATTATAAACTTATAGGCCCAGTTTAAAAAAATGATCAGTCTAATATGAATTTTCTTACCAGCACGAATGCTTCAAAGAATAGAACCTTGTGCCAAACTGCCACAAACTAAAAAGAATAGAACATGTAATTAACCGTTAAAACTGAATAGGAATACAAAGTAACAAAATACACGACCAATTTTAACGAGTGAATGTAATGCACAAGTAGCAATTTGATTGTATGCATGGAGAAAAGAGAAATCAATTAGACCGACAGAACAAATATGACATCGATGTCCATCCTAATGTGTCCTTCTCTCTTTCCCGTTTATCTCCCTCTTTTTATTCCGACTTAACGCAGACACAACCAACGGAGACAGACGTTAATATTTGTACTTTCATAATACTGAGTTTGTTTTATTTTTAACTTTACATGGAATTTAAAAACATTAAAAAACTCATGTATTAGTGAATGCTATACTTTTCTCTTATCTCTTTAAGTGCAGTGTGAATTAGACAAATGGTATACCTAATCATTGCACCTTTAAGGTTTATGTGTGTCACTTAGGATTCCTGACTCTTTGTCCATTTTCACTACTACAGTTTAATTAGAATCGGCATCTTTATGCTAAACCCTAAAAGAGATAGTACAACATGTATTTCGATAATACATGCTCTAACAGTTCCAGTTCAACCTACACACTAGAGATAAATCTAAAGAAATGCGCTTTGTTACACTGATTGCTTTTCGTCGTATTCGAATTTATAAGACAGTCATAGATTAGTTCAGAAGGTTCTCCGAAATCAAGGACCCCTTCCTTGGGCGAACATTAGATTTCTATATGAGATACTTAGATATCCGAGTGTTCAATAAAGATTTTCTTCTACCTCTGAAACGTGGAATTAGTAAAGCAGTGAAGAACACCAATTTTCCTCTCCCGAATTTGCCACTTTATCCTGTAATAGTTAATATTTATTGTGGTCATTTCTGAATTTTACTGGATTTTAGGACAGTAATTCTGCTGATCTGGTAGAGTACCAGGCTAAGTGGTATTATTTAATGTAACATAACTAGGAGAAAGTGCACCATTCTTTGTATAAGCCAGTGTATAGCCGCATTAAGCGGATCTTGTTTAAACTTGAAAAGTTGGTTAGGGTTTACTTGTAAGGTGAAGTATCCTCATGTCAGGTTTCTATGACAAATCCTTGTACAGAGAGAGAAGCCACTAGAGGATCGTGTCTACTAGGTAGTTGTGGCTTCCCGTGTCTTTTTAAGTGTAGCGTGGGTTGGCACTATATGCGGCACAGTCACGTTGACACACCGGTTCCCGTTAAATCACCGAATTTAAGCGATGTTAAGCCTGGATAGTGCTAAAATGGGTGACTATTTGGGAATACCAGGTGCTGTATGTGCTCTCCGCTAATCCCGGCATTTTTTTCCAGTCGTCCTGGATTTCTGCTTGCTACTGAAATCAAACAGTGTTTATTCAAGAGGGGTATGGCTGTAATTACGCAACCTTTGCTTCTCAGTTTCACGCGTACGCACGCTTACAAGTGGTATCCATTGTCTTTCAAGACCTCACGGAGATCAAGGGTTGACCAAAAAGTTTACTGAATCACTATTCCCTTCAGCTCTCATTCAATGTTGATCCATTTTTCTGCGATTATTTTACCATTTATTCGAACTGTTCATATTCTGTGTTAGTCAACATTATCAAAATAGAGAATTTAAGTGTTTAGAAATATCTTTGTAAAAAGTAAATTGCAGAACTAGCGCCATGTAATGCATGAACCGACAAGAACGCTAAGAGCCTTTAACGTTGTACCATACTAGATCTAGTGGAGACTAAAAAGAAAACAATATAAGACTCACTTTTAAACAGGATGCGAACAGGGAGTCACAGACAACAGTAATGGAATAACAATCGGCCTTAAACTTCAAGTGGCATTGTTAGAACATAAGTATGGACAAAACTTAAGTGGAAAAATTAGAATATATCTATTTTATGTCCAACCTAAAAACAGATAATATATCG
>OY744521.1:156257367-156274867 GCA_963556195.1 Sepiola atlantica | reverse complement strand
ATTTTATTGTAAAAATTACTGAATAGGAGATGTGGCGTCTGTGTGTAATAAAAACTGCGTCACATTTCTTAAATATATTTATACTGGTATAAACACTTCGTCAAAATTTATGTTCCGCCATTTTCGCAGCAATATTCATATAAAATCATGAAATAACATCAACAATTTTCATATATAAATTATCATTCCTGATGACCTAAAGAAAACACCTACCATTGGCATTATATTTAGAGTGAAGGTGGTCTTTTCACATTAATTTAAGACGGCGGGGTAAGTCTGGGGTTGTTGTATAACTTACTATTTGCTTTCTTGCTTCCCTTCACCACTTGCGATAGTTTCGTCGGGATGCTTAATATGGACACGTTTTTAATCACTAACGTTTGCGTGATAAAACTGAGATACATTTATTTATATAAAAATATGCAAATAAATATACGTTAGTCTATATGATAAAGACAGAGAGAGAGAGAGAGAGAGAGAGAGTTTGAATTACTTGCTATACATCATCCTCGAGTAGATTCGGTCTCTCTGTACCAGGGTTTGGCCGGACAACCTGACAGGAGGATACTTCACTCTACAAGAATATCCCCTACTAAATATTAAAAATAACATAGTATTCGAAGCCCAAATACGACCCCCTGATTCAGCTATACACTGGCTCAGACGAGGAATAGTACATCTTCTCACAGTGATGTTATTTCAAAAACAACACTAAGCTGTATGCTCCACTAGACAAAATTAATTATTGTCCTGGAATCCGGTAAGACCAGGGGACTACAAGAAAGATATACGTAGTTAGCTGGCCAATTGTGGTGAGGAAAATTAATGTTCTTCCCTTTTTAACTAACTCAACTTTTGAGAATTTAAAGAGAATTTTGGTTGACCACTTGGATATCTATATCTCATAAAGAATTCACGTGTTGTCTCCAGGAAGGGGGCCCTTGATTTCTGAGACTTTACACTTAATTATAAATAAAAAAGGATCATATTCTAATAGATCTGTAAATATCTGAAACTTTTATAATTAGTTTCTTATCATTAATCTTGACTATTTACCTACACGCTAGATAAAGATTAATTTAAAACAGGTGTATTAGATTTGCAGTCCGCTTTATTTGATCATGTTTTGTGTGTCTATATCCCTTAAGTCAGCTGTACAAATACGATATGTGTATCTTTTACAACAACAATGTATGTATTTATTGTTGAAGCTCTATATTTTGTATACGACTAATTGTAAACGATTGGTAGTAAACAGTTAATTTAACACAAGTTTCTATTTTAGTAATCGTAATAAAATGACCTCAATATGATTTTAACTCGGCTCAACAGCTTAACCGTCTACGACAGTATCGGTTAAATGAACCACGCACTATGTGTGTTTTGATGTTAGTATTTGGTTTGACGGTTGAATTGCATATCAACCAGTGAGACCTATTAAATAGTAGCTACTCACTTATTTTACTTAGACTGGTGTGTGTATTGTCATTCTATTTAGCTATACTTGTTTCGTAAAAAGCTTTATATGTGTTGCTATCCGTTGTTACATGTTTAGTATCCAAGCTCTAAATCTATAGCGCTTCTTAGATTTGACAAATTTCATCAAGAAACTTTTTTATCGGCACTAACTCAATACATATATTATTTAATTAACATTACTTACGTTATAGCTGTGTATGGATTTATTTATGGTGATTTGCGTTATCTAGTGCCGTAGTATAATCCCTAGCCATTTCATATGATTAATTTAAAACTAGTTTACCCATACTTGGGGAAGTATAGATCCATATATATAACCAACACTATAAGTGTTTAAACGGCTGCAATAAACCCTGTTGGATCTAAACACGGTATAGTCAATTGCATAGAACACGGGAAAATAAATGAGACTAACTCTTTCTCTCATTCTCACTCTCACACATACACGCTTTCTTTCTCTCATCCTCGCTCTCTGCGCGTTCCATCACTTTTAAATTCAAATTAGACCATATCATTTTCGGTTTCTCTCTCTCTCTCTCTCTCTCTCTCTCTCTCTCTCTCTCTCTCTCTCTCTCTCTCACTCACTCACTGTGTCTGTTTCTGTCTTTCTCTCTGCTTGTATCTCTCTCCGTCTTTCTTTGTCTTTCTTTGTCTTTCTCTCTCTGTATTTATATCTGCATATATATGTCCTTCGTTCCTCTATGCTTTTTTCTTTCTTTTTTTCTCTCTGTCTTTCTCTCTTTCTTTCTATCCCTGTTTCCCCCCTCTCTTGATCTCACTCTCTCCTCCCTTCTATATTACCTCTCTCTGGGCGCGCTCTATCCTTTTTTCAATTTAAATTAGACCATCTCCTGTTCTGTCTTTCTCACTCGTTCTCGCTTTTTCTTTCTTCTCCCGTCTTTTTCTACTTTTCTGGTTGTCTTTCTCTTTCTCATTGCGTGTCCTTCTCTCTCTGTGCCCTCTCTCTTCGTCTATATTTGTATTTCCCTATCTATCTATCTATCTATCTATCTATCTCTATCGTTATATCTGTCTCTATTTCTCTATCTCTATGTCCTTCTCTCCTCTCTGTCTTTCTCTTATTCTCTCTCCATCTATCTCTATCATCCCCCTCTCTTTTCACCCCATCTCTCTAAATGTCATTCTTTCCTTCCTCTCTCTCTTTCTCTCTTCTCTTCTCTCTCTCTCTCTCTTTCTGGGTGAACTCTATCTTTCCCCCATCTCTCTATCTTTCCATATCTGGCCTCTCCTCTCTCCATCTCCCCCTCTCCATCCTCTTTCTCTTTCTGGGTGCGCTCCATCCTTTTTCAATTCAATTGATCAATGCAACAAAAAGAAACTAATTGAATTGATCAATGCAACAAAGAATAAATAATTTAAACCATAAAGGTTTTAAAAAGGAAATTAAAATAAGGGCTGAATAGATGCATTTCCTTTGAATTCATTCTGCACCCTGAACGGTCCTTCTTATTCGCCGGAAAACGTCCAATACATTTTAGAGTAGATGTTAGAAAGCGTTTCAAAAATCTAAAGAGGGAAAATCAGCCATTCAGTTGGCGAATACAAAAAAAAAGCTCTCTAAATTGGCTTTAATCATAAACTTGCATTAAGAACGATGTCGCCGGTTATCATATTTGACAGTTTTGAAATATTATGATTACTTTAAGTTACTCAAAAAATGATTTAAATATCGAATGAATATAAATTAACATGGCGATGTACACATTATAAACAAGGTATGATGTTTTTTCTTAATTGTAGGCGTCAATTAAATTCATAATTAAATTAAATGCCATATATATGCTTAATAAGTATCGATAACATTTATGCACGGAATAAAATTTAAATGTATTATTATACTCACACATGTACTATAATATATTTGATGATATATATATATATATAAAGAGAGAGAGAGAGAAATTCATATACTATAAATGTATAATATTTGTATAATACATATGTACATTTAAATGTACATCTAATATGTAAATGTCAATACAGTATATATATATATATATATATATATATATATATATATATATATTTACATATATAATCTTTATATATAGAGAGAGTATAAACTATATATATGTATGTGCATTAAGTATGTATCTATAAATCTAAATGTATAGTATACATATATGTTCATAAACTATACATATATTTATTTACCTTCTCTGTAGGACATTAGACAAAAGGCCAAATGGGATTTTGAAAAGCCAGCGCACGAGGTGACGTAAACACAGGCTGAAAAATGCCTGAGCAGCTCCGTCGGAGCACCTCAGTAGGGGCGCCTACGTAATATACTATAATGTATAATATTTGTATAATATATATGTACATTTAAATGTACATCTAATATGTAAATGTCAATACAGTATATATATATATATATATATATATATATATATATATATATATATATATATATATATATATATATATATTTACATATATAATACATATGTTCATAAACTATATATATATGTATTTACCTTCTCTTTAGGACATTAGAAATAAGGCCAAATAAGATTTTGAAAAGCCAGTGCACGAGGTGAAGTAAACTGAGGCTGAAAAATGCCTGAGCAGCTTCGTCGGAACACACCAGTAGGGGAGCCTACGTAATTAGGAATAAACCACCCCCTCTCAGAGAGCAAATAAAGCCTTGTAGCGTGGAACTGCTAGTACAAAATAGAACCATACCTCAGCCTGACAACGATAAACCCACTGTAGGAGTGATTGTCAAGCACGTATCTCCGACATGTACGAAAAAAACTACGCAAGCTGTGCCCGCAATCTATAGTATATTTCATATGCAGTATATATATATATACATATATATATATATATATATATATATATATATATATATATATATATATGCTATATTGACATGTATTAGCTTTTGAGGCTGAAGCTGCTGGACAAGCTGAATTTTGTATTGAAACAAGTCCATGTCATGCAGCATTCTATGTAAGGAGGATCGTGAAACTCCCAACTGTCATGATTCTCGTCTGATTTAAACTGTTGGATCTTCTTCCAGACTTCGCTCCAATTCTTCCTGATTGTATTCAGTTCTTAGTGAACGAGACCTGCCGGGTCTCGGGAACTCACATGCTGCACCTTGATTTTTTTTAACGGCTTTTTATGGGTTAGACGAGATTTACACTTGACGCATCTCTAGTGTCAAAATGTCGTCGGTAACACCGCTGGGTTTCTGAATTTGACCATTGTGATTTAAAGTGCCATTGTACAATGTAGGTTCGTAGCTCAATGCTGTATTTGCTTATGATAACGTCGGAAGGATGGCTTCAACTACTCTTTAAAAAAAAAGAGAAATTTATTAAAAAACAAAGAAGTTATGAATTTTTTCGAGTGTCATTGACTTGTTGGACACCCTCTATATATGGGTGTAATCTATTAGTGAAAAATCAGAAGTGCACACGTGGGTGAAAAATTAATGTGTAACTTACTATTTCGTTCTAGGTTGTTTGGACGATTTTAGAAGCAAGGCGAATCTTAATTTCTTTCTTCATTTTGTTTCTTTATCTTTAGTATATTCTATAAGGTATTTTTTGGAAAATATTTTCTTTCCTCAAGCTTTTGATTAAGTGTGTAGAGGGTTTTTGAAAATGGTGAACTTAATTAAATGTTTTCGGATGTGGTCGCCGACACACACTGGGCGCTTGCTGTTCAATAGTTTTCTAGCATAAATGAACAATAAAGAAAAAAGCAAATGAATGTTCTCTAGTAACATCAGATTCTCAGGTCTGGATGTGGGGTTATTTACTGCAATTGACAAAATTATCTGAGGACATGTACTTTTAACTGAAATTTCTTTTTTTTTGTGTGTGTTAATTTATGGGATGAATAAATGTGTATGTTTTTTCTGTGTGTCATTTTTGTGACATAATTTTATTCTTTCTCCTGCGTTATTCTCACATTTTGCACAAATAATTTGAATTGTCTATACTTCAAACTGAAAGTTCTATGTTTTGTCTGTCTGTTTGATTTGTGAGATAATTTCATTCCGTTTTCAGCGTTTTTTTGTGTGTTGCACAAACTATTTGAAAAATATATAGATGTGCATATATAATCTATAATTTTTTAAACTTATTTCTATCACTGTATATGTATATAGAGAAATACCTGGTATAGTACCGAGGCGGTATATAACCCTACTCGGCGAGATGGGCCGGTAGATGTTGTCAGTTCAACCACCTAGAAACAATGTAACTATGATATAAATATCTGGGGCCTACACCGTAACTACTTCATCTTTGCTTAGAACAAAGACCAGGAAAATATGATTTAGATTTATGGTAAACTACGTGAAGTCATATTTGTTATGCAGACTTTTGAGAGAATTATAAATATAAAAACTTGTTTTATATTTATAAAATGATACTATTTAGACTACATATATGTATATATATATATATATATATATATATATATATATATATATATTGTTTATATGATATATATTATATATATATATTATCTTTATAAATATATATATATATATATTTATATGAATAGATTATATTTATATATATATTTTATGTATTAATATATAAATATATAATATTTATATGTATATTCGTTATATGATATATATATATTATCTATATACTATATTTATTACTATATATATATGTAGATTATATAATAGTTATGTATAAAGATTATATGATATATATTATATATAATATCAATATATAGATCATAATATATATATATATTACATATGATATTAATATATAGATTATATGATATATTATATATAATGTTAATATATAGATTATGATATATATATAGTATATATATTATTAATATATAGATTATATGATATATATATATAGTATATATATTATTAATATATAGATTATATGATATATATATTATACATAATATTAATATATAGATTATATGATATATATATATATAATATATAATATTTATATATATATAGATTATAATATATATATATTATATACATATAGATTATGATATATTTATTATATATATTATATATAAATAGTTAATATGATATATATAGTATATATATTATTTTGAAATATATATTATATGATATATATATTATATATATATATTATATTTATCTATGTATATATATATCAGGTATATATATATATTATATAATATATATTACATTTATATTATATTTATATGTTTATATATATATATATATATATATTATACATATATATATTATATATATTACATATATATATATATTATATTTATATAAATATATAGTATGCATATATATATATATTATATTTATATATTTATATTATACATATATATATTATATATATAATATATATTACATATATATATATATTATATTTAAATAAATATATAGTATGCATATATATATATTATATATCATGTATATATATATATCATATATATATTATGTATATATATATATCATATATATTATGTATACGTATGTTTATATATTATATATATATATTTTATATAGTATGTATATTTATTATATATATATTATATATATATATATATATTTTATATATTATGTATATATATTTTATGTATATATATATTTATATATATATTATATATATTATGTATATACATATATCATATATATTAAAATTATACTTTCAAGATATAAATAATATCCAATATCTTGAATTAGTGAACTATAAGGATAAAGACAAAGCTCTATATGTTAGAGAGAGCATTAATAATAATGGATTAAATGAAAGAATAAAATGAGAAATTAACTAAACTTCATTACATGTCGAAGATCAAGAAAAAATTACGGTAATGTCCTTAATCCATGTATTTTCAAAGACAGTTTTACTCTTCAGAGGTCTTATACCGCAATCACATCACTGCGAGTAAAACATTTCACCACAAAACAGACTCATACAGCCCCTCTCTCACAGAAGAGGCGTTGCTAGAGTGTCTTTGCTTGATCGTTATTTCCATGGTAGCTATTCGGCTGAGCTGCTATCTTTGGTTCTTCTTGTATAACTTTCTACTACCGCTCGAAAAATCTTTTCTTTTCTCTCTCAGTGTATCTAAACTAATGGGTTTTCTTTGTACTGACATTCTGTATGTGAATCTGTTGCACACATTTCCACAGCACTGCATCTCAGCAGACTATAACATGGTTGTTTTCACATTCAATTTCAGAACAAATACTTATTGAGGCGTTCTCTTTATAAGTCAAATTTTGTACATTTCGTGAATATTTTTCAATCCTATTGTAGTGTTGTATAATCGTCCAGTTGACTATCTTATTAACACTTATACTTAGAGGGCGTATAGCCTTGCTAAGTGAAGCCTGACTACTATAAAAAATATAATATCTCGAACACACACACACACATATATATATGGGAAGAGAAGGGTGAAGGTAATCCGACGTGATGGGAAAATGAAAAAGGAAAACCAAAAAATGGATGTTTTTTATGTGTACATCAACGTTTCGTCTTTATTTATAAGACTTCATCAGGATGATAAAATAGAGAAAAAATGTCATGCAAGTACAGATACATGTAGGGTAGACATATTGGGAGGAAAAATAGAATGAAATAATGGCCACTGCTGGGTGGACATCCGTATTTGTTGGAGAAATAGAAATGAATGTTGAAGAAAATGAGTGGGGAAAAAATGGAAGGATGGGGTGAGCAAGGACTACTGTGGCTGGTGGTAAGAGAAAGAGGTGGGGGATGAGATATATATATATATATATATATATTGTCACGAATAATTTTGGTATATGGCGCTGGTTATGTAGATACAAGAGATATCTGATGACTCGATTTGCTATGTTCGATTACTCTCGGATTCATAGGACCAGTTTTGCAGACGATATTTCCAATCTTCTCATAGTCCATCTGCAAGTACCTGATTTTAAAATGCAACCGGGGAAAACCAATACAATGAAGCATGTCGTAACATGCTGATGCATATGAATTACGTTTTGTGTGACTGGTTTCCTATTTCAATGATGCCTGGGTGGATTTAAAAAAAAATAATTATTAAACTACCCGAGTAAAAAAAGGCAATTCTATTGTTTCAATTTATACTTCGCTGTTTAACAGTTATTCTTGTCACGAACCATGCTAAGCTTAGTTTAACAAAACACAAGAAATATTGAGAGAATAGGAAATGATGTTCAATCTTCGACACGAATCTTACAACTGACCAGGTGTTGTCTAACTTTGAATTTGACATTCAATTTCCTCGAATAAGTTAAGGCTTCAATTTTAAATATGCATTTCTGTCCAAAATTTATCTGACAGATGTGAATCATGACTTAACAGCGAATAGCACAATTTATATAGAAACGGGTAAATAACTGCAACTCCTGAGATTCTATTTAAAAATGTGAACATCAAATTAAAGTAAGATCAACTTTAAATGAGAAAATATCAACTTTAATTTAAGAGTGATCAACTTTTAATAAAAAAGAGTAACTATAAATAAAAAAGGATCAGCTGAGAATTAAAAAAGTATCAACTATGAATTAAAAAATATGATATTCAAATAAAGAAAAGACCAATTAAAAATTAAAAGATCTGAATGCGAAATTAACGAAAGCTAAATGTTCAACTTTCTTGCAATTGCCTGTTTTCAATCTGTCTGTCTGTTCAAAATGAATCGATTCATTTGACTATTAATTATTATCGTTTCCCGATAATTACGATTACCCATTCTCAATTTCAAGGTCCACTTAACAAAAGCTTTTATAAAAAAAGTTTTCAAAATCAGCGTGGAAATATACTGTAAACATAATAGTGCCCGTTGTATATAGATCAGAATATATACATATATATTAAGTGTTTTCTTTAAAAACTATACATAACAGTGTCTGTTTTGTGTACCGAGGTTTCATCAGTATTGGTATGCCTTTTCTCTCAGGAAAAAAACTGTCTGATATTATGAGATCTAATCTTTAGCACCGTTGGTAAGTAAATCATTTTGACTAACGAACGGCGCTGAAGATAGGGTCTGCCAATATAAGACGTTTTCAACCCCAGGAAACGGCATATCAAGTCTGATAAACCCGCGCTACACAAAAAAAATACTGTAATGTACAGCTTTTAAAGAAAATATTTTATATTAGATTTCGCAGATCCTACTATCGACAACTTTGTTTTTTGCTCTACTAATTTATGATGTCTACTATATATATATATATATATATATATATAAATACATATATATATATATATATATAAATACATATATATATATATATAAATACATATATATATATATAAATATATATATATATATAAATACATATATATATATATATAAATATATATATATATATATATATAAATACATATATATATATATATATATAAATACATATATATATATATATATCTATATATATATAAATATATATATATATATATATATATAAATACATATATATATATAAATACATATTTATATATATATATATATAAATATATATATATATATATATATATATAAATATATATATATATATAAATACATATATATATATAAATACATATATATATATATATATAAATATATATATATATAAATACATATATATATATATAAATACATATATATATATAAATACATATATATATATATAAATACATATATATATATATATAAATACATATATATATATATATATAAATACATATATATATATATATATAATTATAGGACGAGTAAAAATTAAGGTACTTAAAAGTACCGTGCTAAAATAATAACGTTATTACATAGAAACTTATTCTTAACATGAGGAGGTAGACTTTGTTAACTATTCTGTTTATTCAGATGACAATTTAATAAACAAAATATACCGTAATGCTTAATCTAACTTGAAAATCCTATCTTAAAATAGTACGGTTCGTAAACTGAGAGAAATACCAAAACACATTTTTACACCACTTTTATGTTCCGTTACAAAGATGTTAATGAACTTTTAAACTATTACCAACAAAAATTATAACATGTAAAATGCACAACTGAGTTCGCGCGTGACATATATAAAAAGGTAATACGAGATTTGACTTTATGTTGTTTTAACTATAAAATTATAGAAAATAGAATTAGGAATAAAATATGTTAAGAAGGGTTTCAGTAGTGTTGAGTAGCGAAAAAACATGCAATAACAAAAACACCTCAGGTGAAATACGGTGAAAATCCAGGTTGATTTCTTATTAAAATTCGGCAAACTTAAGTATATTAAATCAAAACACTAACTTGAGAAAATGGTTATCACTTTAGAAAAAAGAAAACAGACCCCCTCTAATAAGATTTTCAGACTCTAGAAAATACACGAATGAGGTTTCACAAACGAAAGCCCCAAAGCTAATATTAGCTTTGCGGCAATAGCTTTTGGCCCATCATTTGAGAAATCAGACTTTTAAAGATTTTTTTTTTGTTCTGACGGGTGTTTTCCCTACTAAACAATATTCACTGCAACTCTCTGAAAATTGACAACATTGGACTAATCGAAAAAATACACTTATCCGAATGTTGCCATGAAACGCGCGTAAGAGATAAGAATGAATATTAAATTTGAATAAATCATTTTTATGTGAAATATGAGAGATTTAAAAAATACTAATCGAAGTACAGAAATAAAGAAGTTGTTAAAACCAATGAAAATTATGATTAGGGATTAATTAACCATGGTCTATGGAATACTAATATAAGATTATATATATATATCTATATATATATCTATATATATATATATATATATATATATATATATATATATATATATATATATATCTATATATATATCTATATATATATATATATATATATATATATATATATATATATATATATATAAAGTTTGGTGAAAATAAACCAAAACGTGGTTCTACAGGAGCTAATATATATAAATTACTTTAAGAACTATACATTACAGCGTTTCTAAGGCGTACCGGGGTTTCGTCGTTACGGATAAATGATATTCCGTGTTCAAACAGAGTCTAGACCGATTATTTGAGAGTGTTTCGATGCTTAATTTAATATTATATATTCTGGAGGTCATTTGTGATATCTTAATATGTATTTGGATTTAAGGGTATTAGATTTAAGTTTGTTTGGTATATATGTACGAATATTTGACACCACGGAAAATATAATAACATCGCACGCCCGTTTAATATATACACATATAAAAAAAACCTTTAAGCTAATACACCTAAATCCAAAAGCATGTAAAAAATGACCTCCGAAATAAATCATATTATATTTAACATTTTAAAAACATCCCAATACCCCTATAATAATCGATCTAGACAGCGCTTTGTAAACACAGAATTTCTCTCAGAAAGGGACTTTTAGAAATAGACACCGTCTACATGTATGCGGTGACTATTTTTGACCTTGTTTATATAATTTCTTCTCGTTTTTTTGTGATCTCTGCAAAGCGTTGGCGATTGGACGCGAACATCAAGACGAATTCTAGTCCATTTGTCCGTGACGATGAAAAACCAGTGCACCTAACAGACACTGTAATGTATAGTTTTTTTTTTAATAAACAAGGCGAATGTACAGTATAGTTAACAAGAAAAAAGTGTGATAAAAACAAATAGACAATACATAACTGTAATTGACCGGTAGAAAATTAAATATTTTACCGACCGGTTAGTTTTAAAATTTTCTAAGCTTTGTAAATACAAAATATGTGTCATTACTTTCAATCGATTTCATCAAAGAAAATGGCGGCGATTTTTTTTCTTTTTGTGGTGGTCGGTTATTTATAGCATTACATATAGTATTATTTTTTTTTAAATAGGTTTACAGTACTACTAACCTTAAGTTTGGGAGTAATGTCTAATCCGATTAAGGTCATTGTTACAGTTATTATTTTCACCACTTTTTTCTTGCTAACTTTACTGGGCAATTGCCATATATATATATATATATATATATATATATATATATATATATATATATATATATATATATATATATATATAATATAAACTTATTTAGCAATAACAATGGTGGGGGATAATATAGGTACATATCTTACTTTAAATCTAAATTTACCGTTTGATTATGTTATGATGATATGCTAATGGTTTCTGCGTATGAATCACATTTATGGGTGTCTTAATGTACAGATAATCTACCATTAACAAGGTAACGAACTGAACTACATTCTCATCGACTTGCTTTTACATAATTAAACACTTAATGACGCGTAATTAATGGCTTACAAACATTAAATAAATATCAGCAAAATAAATGAACATGTTTATTATTAGAATCTAATAGTTGAAATACACGTCTACGTCTGGATGTAATCTGAAATGTCACATCTCTTGAATTTCTTGATAGAGGTTTAGTTTGCGTCGGTTTCTCAGCCTGAAACGGCTTTGGATCCGGTGCTTATTTCGGTCTTAAGAGAAACGGATCGCCTGAACTATCACCGTGAGCAGACGTTAATTTGTGACCGGTTATAATTCTAAGCAATGCTTGCACCCGGAACATTCATCGCAGGTGTTGTTCATAGCAGTCCAAGATACGTCCTCAACAATCAGTTTGACAGTCACCTTGCTTTGCACGCTTGTCCTGTGCAGTTCTAGGAGGTCCACCCTCCCAGGCTTCGCCTCCCCTCTTTGGGGAGGAGTAAGTTTATTGCTTACTGTCTGAGGCGCCCCTACCGGGGAATGCCGACGGGGCTGCCCAGGCAATTTTTAAATGGCCAGAGTGCTCACCTCTCGAGCGCTGGCTTTTAACCCCACTTTCTCGACCCGAGCTTGTGTCACATCTTACTTGTGGGAGTAAGATAAAACTGGCCTTGTGCCTAACTCCTAGCGAAGGAGTAAATAAATATCGAGCCGAGATATAGCTGTGTTCAGACCTAGGAGGTCCACCTTCCCAAGAACTGCCTTCTCTCTTTTAGAGAGGTTAGTATATTGTTAATTGCGTGATGCACCGCCGCCGTAAAATGCCAATGGTTAGTATATTGCTAATTGCGTGATTCACCGCCGCCGTAAAATGCCAATGTTTAGTATATTGCTAATGTCGTGATTCACCGCCGCCGTAAAATGCCAATGTTTAGTATATTGCTAATTGCGTGATTCACCGCCGCCGTAAAATGCCAATGTTTAGTATATTGCTAATGTCGTGATTAACCGCCGCCGTAAAATGCCAATGTTTAGTATATTGCTAATTGCGTGATGCACCGCCGCCGTAAAATGCCAATGGTTAGTATATTGCTAATTGCGTGATTCACCGCCGCCGTAAAATGCCAATGTTTAGTATATTGCTAATTGCGTGATTCACCGCCGCCGTAAAATGCCAATGTTTAGTATATTGCTAATGTCGTGATTCACCGCCGCCGTAAAATGCCAATGTTTAGTGTATTGCTAATTGCGTGATGCACCGCCGCCGTAAAATGCCAATGGTTAGTATATTGCTAATTGCGTGATTCACCGCCGCCTTAAAATGCCAATGTTTAGTATATTGCTAATTGCGTGATTCACCGCCGCCGTAAAATGCCAATGTTTAGTATATTGCTAATGTCGTGATTCACCGCCGCCGTAAAATGCCAATGGTTAGTATATTGCTAATTGCGTGATTCACCGCCGCCGTAAAATGCCAATGGTTAGTATATTGCTTATTGCGTGATGCACCGCCGCCGTAAAATGCCAATGGTTAGTATATTGCTAATTGCGTGATTCACCGCCGCCGTAAAATGCCAATGGTTAGTATATTGCTAATTGCGTGATGCACCGCCGCCGTAAAATGCCAATGGTTAGTATATTGCTAATGTCGTGATTCACCGCTGCCGTAAAATGCCAAGTGTTAGTATATTGCTAATTGCGTGATTCACCGCCGCCGTAAAATGCCAATGGTTAGTATATTGCTAATTGCGTGATGCACCGCCGCCGTAAAATGCCAATGGTTAGTATATTGCTAATTGCGTGATTCACCGCGGCCGTAAAATGCCAATGTTTAGTATATTGCTAATTGCGTGATGCACCGCCGCCGTAAAATGCCAATGGTTAGTATATTGCTAATTGCGTGATTCACCGCCGCCGTAAAATGCCAATGGTTAGTATATTGCTAATTGCGTGATGCACCGCCGCCGTAAAATGCCAATGGTTAGTATATTGCTAATTGCGTGATGCACCGCCGCCGTAAAATGCCAATGTTTAGTATATTGCTAATTGCGTGATTCACCGCCGCCGTAAAATGCCAATGGTTAGTATATTGCTAATTGCGTGATTCACCGCCGCCGTAAAATGCCAATGGTTAGTTTATTGCTAATTGCGTCATGCACCGCCGCCGTAAAATGCCAATGGTTAGTATATTGCTAATTGCGTGATGCACCGCCGCCGTAAAATGCCAATGGTTAGTATATTGCTAATGTCGTGATTCACCGCCGCTGTAAAATGCCAATGGTTAGTATATTGCTAATTGCGTGATTCACCGCCGCCGTAAAATGCCAATGGTTAGTATATTGCTAATTGCGTGATGCACCGCCGCCGTAAAATGCCAATGGTTAGTATATTGCTAATTGCGTGATTCACCGCGGCCGTAAAATGCCAATGGTTAGTATATTGCTAATTGCGTGATTCACCGCCGCCGTAAAATGCCAATGGTTAGTATATTGCTAATTGCGTGATTCACCGCCGCCGTAAAATGCCAATGGTTAGTATATTGCTAATTGCGTCATGCACCGCCGCCGTAAAATGCCAATGGTTAGTTTATTGCTAATTGCGTGATGCACCGCCGCCGTAAAATGCCAATGTTTAGTATATTGCTAATTGCGACATGCACCGCCGCCGTAAAATGCCAATGGTTAGTTTATTGCTAATTGCGTCATGCACCGCCGCCGTAAAATGCCAATGGTTAGTATATTGCTTATTGCGTCATGCACCGCCGCCGTAAAATGCCAATGGTTAGTTTATTGCTAATTGCGTCATGCACCGCCGCCGTAAAATGCCAATGGTTAGTATATTGCTTATTGCGTCATGCACCGCCGCCGTAAAATGCCAATGGTTAGTATATTGCAAATTGCGTCATGCACCGCCGCCGTAAAATGCCAATGGTTAGTTTATTGCTAATTGCGTCATGCACCGCCGCCGTAAAATGCCAATGGTTATTATATTGCTAATTGCGTCATGCACCGCCGCCGTAAAATGCCAATGGTTAGTATATTGCTAATTGCGTCATGCACCGCCGCCGTAAAATGCCAATGGTTAGTATATTGCTTATTGCGTCATGCACCGCCGCCGTAAAATGCCAATGGTTAGTATATTGCTAATTGCGTCATGCACCGCCGCCGTAAAATGCCAATGGTTAGTTTATTGCTAATTGCGTCATGCACCGCCGCCGTAAAATGCCAATGTTTAGTATATTGCTAATTGCGTGATGCACCGGCGCCGTAAAATGCCGATGGTTAGTTTATTGCTAATTGCGTCATGCACCGCCGCCGTAAAATGCCAATGGTTAGTATATTGCTAATTGCGTCATGCACCGCCGCCGTAAAATGCCAATGGTTAGTATATTGCTAATTGCGTCATGCACCGCCGCCGTAAAATGCCAATGGTTAGTTTATTGCTAATTGCGTCATGCACCGCCGCCGTAAAATGCCAATGGTTAGTATATTGCTTATTGCGTCATGCACCGCCGCCGTAAAATGCCAATGGTTAGTTTATTGCTAATTGCGTCATGCACCGCCGCCGTAAAATGCCAATGGTTAGTATATTGCTTATTGCGTCATGCACCGCCGCCGTAAAATGCCAATGGTTAGTTTATTGCTAATTGCGTCATGCACCGCCGCCGTAAAATGCCAATGGTTAGTATATTGCTTATTGCGTCATGCACCGCCGCCGTAAAATGCCAATGGTTAGTTTATTGCTAATTGCGTCATGCACCGCCGCCGTAAAATGCCAATGGTTAGTATATTGCTTATTGCGTCATGCACCGCCGCCGTAAAATGCCAATGGTTAGTTTATTGCTAATTGCGTCATGCACCGCCGCCGTAAAATGCCAATGGTTAGTATATTGCTAATTGCGTGATTCACCGCCGCCGTAAAATGCCAATGGTTAGTATATTGCTAATTGCGTGATTCACCGCCGCCGTAAAATGCCAATGGTTAGTTTATTGCTAATTGCGTGATGCACCGCCGCCGTAAAATGCCAATGGTTAGTTTATTGCTTATTGCGTCATGCACCGCCGCCGTAAAATGCCAATGGTTAGTTTATTGCTAATTGCGTGATGCACCGCCGCCGTAAAATGCCAATGGTTAGTATATTGCTAATTGCGTGATTCACCGCCGCCGTAAAATGCCAATGGTTAGTATATTGCTAATTGCGTGATTCACCGCCGCCGTAAAATGCCAATGGTTAGTATATTGCTAATTGCGTGATTCACCGCCGCCGTAAAATGCCAATGGTTAGTTTATTGCTAATTGCGTGATGCACCGCCGCCGTAAAATGCCAATGTTTAGTTTATTGCTAATTGCGTCATGCACCGCCGCCGTAAAATGCCAATGGTTAGTTTATTGCAAACTGCGTGATGCACCGCCGCTGTAAAATGCCAAAGGAGCGTTTTCTGTAGACCAGAGTGCACTTCTCTTTGTGTGCTAGCCTTTCAAACCTCATCTGTCTTTATATCAAAACTCCTACAGAGAAAGTAAATAAATATACACCTATTACTTAGTCTATTGACTAGAAGCAATATGTAGTATCTGTTTTGATAATACACTTCATCTTTTCTGTCCTCGGTCAGTTAAGGAAAAAAAAATTAAATATGTTTTGTTCCAATCCAGAATACTTTTTTTTTGGGACCTGGATTGTTCCCACATTAAAAACCAACTTGCCAGTGGGGAAAGTAAGTAATCCGGGACATTTTTATACACGTGGATAAAGTGTTTGTTGGCAGCATCTTGTATTCCCAAATGGTCAGCCATATAAGTACTGACCAGGCTAAACGTTGCTCAATTCTGGTGATCTGGCCGACATCGTT